>VWYH01006439.1:0-406784 GCA_013399365.1 Pampusana beccarii
CGGAGCGCGGGCGGGGCGGGGGGTCCGGACCGGCCCCGCCGGGGAAGTTTCTCCCCGCCCGGTAAAAGGGTCCCGCTGTGCCGCATCCTGCCCCGCCGCCCAGCCCGGGGCCGCCCCAGCGGCGGTCCCGGGCCCTTTCTCCGGGCTCGCCCCAGCAGAGGTCCGGGCGGAGCCTCCGCGGAGAAAGGGCCCTGCGCGGAGGCTGCATGCTGGTTCCCTCTCTCCGCAAAGAGGTCCTGCCCTCCCACCTGGGGGGATTCACCTTCCTTTTGTGACTCGTGGGTATCTTGGAGGCCAGCGCTGCAAAAGCTGCTCGTTGCCCTACCTGTGCACCCCGCGCCCGGCGTGGGGTCCCTCTCTGGGACTCTCTGGTCTTTCCCGGGGCTGGGAGGTGAGTGGGGTGTCACAAAAGCTGGGGACAGGCTACCCGGGCGGTCAGAGACTCAAAGCAGCTGCGCCCTCCTCTAGGGACCCTGAGCCCTGGTCTCTGCAATTTGAGCGCTTCACTTTCTGCATCTTTCTGAAAAGACAGGAGGGATGCCTTTACCTTTCACAAAAAATGTCAGCTCTGCAGTGAAATGGTGGAGCTAAGCCTATATATTACCAGTCAAGTGGGGAGAGTTTGGTGGAAAAGTTCCTCTCCCTTCGTGGATCAGGAGTGCTGTCTCCTATAGGCATTAGGGGCCAGACTCAGTTTTAGTTTCAGGCAGAGCCGCTCAGCTTCACCATCCGGAGAGAAAACCTGGCAGGGAAAACCATGGGTGAGGGGGAGGGGGATAGCTGATGTAGGAATCATGATAAAATGTTTTGCAAAAGGCTGCTGCAAGCTGGTGAGAGCCGAGCTGAGACCACTGAGTGTAATTACAGGACATTTGGAGGATATTTACTGGGTAAGAATCAGTGCTGAGCATCTCTGAGACTTCGAATTGGAAAATGAGTCCTGAGGTTTTACTGTTTACTCATGAAACACTCCTCTGGTTTTAGTGGAAAAGGAGAGGAATGGAAGAAGACTGCATCTCTCAGGCATGGCAATTAACCAGCGTGGCTTGTCAGTTTTTCTTTTACTCAAAATAAATGTTTCTAATTGGTATCTTATGCAATACTAAGGTGGGTCCATAATTTGTTTTACAAATCTACATAGAAGGAAAAATGGATGTGTCCCCTGGAATCTTTCTCTGAGGATATAAACCTGATTTTGAAAGAGCTATTTTTTTATTTAGGAAATAGCAATTGTGTTTTGCTGCTGCTGGTTTAGTTTTAGCCTTTTTCCCTTCTCTGCAAGTTTTTGCCACTTTGGTGTGAAAGAGGAACAGGGAACCCAAATTTTTCCTACTTGAATGCATTTTTCTTCTTCTTTGCCTTTGTCTGTTCCCTTTTCATCCTGGGGCAGCCCTGGCTCTTGAGCAGGGTTGGCCACATGGAAGGTAGGCAGGCCACCTTGCCCCTGTCCATGATGGGATCCATGGGGCTTCCCCTCGTGCTGCCTCATGCATAAGCCCAATTCAGGCATTTTCATTTCCCACCTGGTGACTCTTTGCTGGGGTGGTTGGCCAGTGGATCCTTTAATCGACTGATCAGCTATATCCGTAGGACCATGGGGCAGCAGGAAGGCTGGGGATCCGCGTGACTTGCAGGGCACCTGCACCTCACTGTGACCTTGTACTTGGGGCAGATAAAAGACAGCAAGGGAGCTCTTCCCCTTCCTTTGTGTTACACTGCTTTACTCATCCTTACCCTAACGCTTGACACTTGTCAGTCATGCTGCCTGACCTGGCCATGAGTGGGATAGTACACATGGTCCTAAAAATTGCTTATGGAAGATAAATTAACTGCTGGCCTACGAAGGCTCCCACCATCATGTAGGAGTAAGGAGCAGAGCTCAGCAAAGACAGGGCAAGGAAAGAAAACGAAATTCTGTGTAAATGCCCCTCATTTTCACCCAGATCCCTTTTGGCCGAAGCAGATATGAGAGCGGGGGTGAACAGTGAACACACAAATGCTTCTTTGTTGGGATAAAGCCACATTGTGCATGTGTGTCCAGAGCTGGATGCACACGTGATGTGGCTGAGGGGATGCAGGAGCTGATTTTCTTCCCTGGACCTGTGTCTGCAGTGCGCTTTGCACACACCTTGCGTCCTGGAAAAGCAGGCTGAACTCTCCCTGGGCTCTTCATCTGCCTGCCTGGAGGGGGTGTAAGCACTAAAGGTGCTGTTGAATGTCTGAATTACCATTTCTGTTTGGTGTGATCACTGCCAATTATATCAGAAACGTGTAAATGAAAGTCCACCAGATGGACCAAACTCTTTGGATACATCATGAGCCACTTTTTCTCTTCTAATCCACAGCTGGCCACTTTTTTGTTTTGGTTCAGGTGAAAGAGCTGATGGCAAGTCTGTTTTTTTTCAACACCACCCTTGTGCTGCTCCTTGGTTGCTCAGTCCCATGGTAAACGGGATGGAAAGAAACATCACTGCAGCTGGAAGATGGGGGTTTGAATTTTGGTGGAATTGCTTCCTTCGCTGGATTGAGCTCTTGAAAAGCAACCATTTCAGTGGAACAAGCTACTTTCAAGTCACTCTTAGCTTGTATTAGTCTATGTTGTCACTACCTACACTAATATAGAATTTAATAGAATATTTCATTTGGAATAGTCTTACAGTGATCATCTAGTCCAAATGCCAAATATTTGGATCAAAGTTTGTTTCTTCTGATCTCTTTTTTTTGCTGTCCTGGGATTGGGATCCATGTCAGATTCCTGATATTTTACCTACAGTTGTGCCTTGCCCCTCAGGGGGAGCTGAAAAACGTTTATTTGGGGCTTATGGCATGAAGGCAGGGCTGCAGCAGAGCTCAGGAATGTCTGAGAGACATGACTGTTTGTGTAGACATTCCTCTTCCTACCAATTAGCTGGGGTTTAGATAGAGATCTGCCATGCCGAGAATGTCATTACTGCACAGCTGCAGCAATTGTTGTCCCAAGGTCTGATGACGAGAGCTGGTTTTGTGTTTGTCCCTGCTTGGATTAAATCAGGACTTATTTCCAGCAGTGGTGGAGGTTAAGGGCATGTACTGCACAGAAGGATTCCTGATCTTTTGTTTCTTTGCTTCAGCCCTTTGCAATGCTTACAGTGAAGGTCAGAACACAGAAGGAAAGTGCTTTTTGGTTTTGAGTCACAAAGCGCTGGCAGCAGTTGAATTTTCCTGAGGGAGGGGTCCCGAGAGAGTTAAGAACCTCAAAGATGAAGATATTATCTGTAATATCAAATGCAGGATCGTATTTGTGTTTTAGTGTTCCCTGAACCACAGGAGATTAAGTAAGAACACTGGGGAGCAATCTAGTGTTTGTAAGTCAGTAATGGTGCGTACGTACACGAGGATTCAGACACACATTTTCAGCTGTTGTAATTGGAGGAAGATTAAAAAAAATATGAAGCCTAGAGACACAGAATGGGTGAAATGCCTCAGACTGTGTAATTTAGATAAAGACTCGCTGATGTCCTATTATATAATGCAGCTGAGCACAGTCAATTTTTCTAAGATGTTTTCAGTCACTCTGCCTCATATTTTGTTTTGTTAGAGACAACACTTGGAAAACAAGAGAGTCCTTTGTTTCGTAAGGGCTCATCTGCTCCTCTTGCCTACTCCCCACTTGAGAGCAGTTTTTTCTTCATGTGCCATCATGTTTATTTCCCCAGCAACAGCAATTGCATCTCAAACACAATTTCAAAGAGGCTAAAAGCTTCCAAAACAAATGTCCACTGCATTTAAAGAAGCAGCTGAAGTCTCCTTCCCCTCACACGCAGATTTCTACCTAATCGCAATGTAAGATTAATGGCTGTGTTTCTCTTGTAATTGATTTTGAAAGCACTGTAGTTCTTGCCGTGATTATTCAGACATACTCAAAGCGTGGACTAACGGGACGTAATTTTGTACTGATTCAGTGCTCTGGCTTTTCTATCAATCTCTTACTCCTTGGTCTGCCTGGTGCTCTTCAAGGTGCACAGCAAAGCCATACTTGCTGTCCCTTGCCATGGAGAAAGGAACCGGTTACAAACACAGGAGAGAATATTAATCCAGGTATCCTGTTCACTGGTGGGATAAACATCTGTCAGCCAGGCTGGGGGTACATGTGACGTGTGGCTCCCTGCCCCTATCTCCTGTCCAGATGGCGAGAAGATTTCTAAGTCTGCCAGAGCTTGGAAACGTTTCCAGCTCTGGCAGGAAAACCTTCTGCTTTTATGTCCAGCTTGCTTGAGTTCAGGTCCCCACTGCTAATAACTCAGCTAGGAGCATTCTTTGAAATGCTGTGTGTAATACTCAATAATTCCCAGAATGATGGGTTTAAAGTGGAACAGATGCTGAGAAGGGGAATGCTAGTGGTGGTTTACAGCGTGAGATTAAAAGACTTTGGCTGATATAGCATAACAAAATGAGGGTTAAGAGGGGATGTGGTTGTCTTTGAGTATTTCAGGAAAGGTGTCAGTGCCACGTAGAAGCAAAATCCACCAAGCTGTTCAAGCGTGTGAACTATACTGGCACAAGAACAAATGGGTGTTAATGAGAAATGAACACATTTACATGGAAGAAAACAGGTTTTTTAATGGTCAGAAAAGTGTTATCTCTGCCAGGTGATCAAAGGCCAAAAATCCCAGGCTAAGTTAAAAGGCATCTGCATTGCTGTATGAAAAGTGATTGAAGAGGGGTCTGCCTGCAATAGCAGATGCTGGTTTCAGTGACCACAAAGGGGTTTGGTCCTAAATTCTCCTTTGCTTTTACTTAAACATCTTTCTGTAGACTGAAGGAATGAAGAAAGGTTGTGATAGACAGGTTTGCCCTCCCACTTTGGGTAGTGATCAGGGATAACCACTCTCACAGTGTGGGGTGGGGTGCTTTTTGATAGCTCCCTCTCCTACAGTTCCCTCCTCGTTCCTCAGATAAACACATCAGGCTCAGCCTACATCTCACGCCTTGGTTGTGGTTCACTGGTGGCTTCCTTCCTCCCTTCACACCCTGGATGCCTGGTGTGTTTCATATACTTTGAGATTTGTAGATTTGATTGTCTTCTGTAATGGAAACTCCTTCATCAATCTTTGGATGACCACCACCACAGGAGTAAAGAGCATCCAACTTAAGACGTGTGCTACAGGGACTAGCTATAGCCAAATTACTACACTAATGACACAACTCCTACCTCTTTCCCTTCCTTGGAATACTGGAGGTGCAGAATAAAAATAAATACAGTTACATTTCTGGGAAAGAATTTTTACAAATGCTTGGGCCCTACAAGTTGTTGGGCACTGTGGTTGGATCCTGCAAAACATGATACAGCTATTTAGTGTCTTCTCCAGCAAAAGAATCAGAACGTTAAAAAACTAGTAGGAGAAAAGTTCAAGGCAAATAACAAGAGATGACTCCTCACACAATGTGACTGAAGTTGTGGAACTCCCTGCTGCAGGATGTTATGGACATTAAAAATCATAGGGACAAATTAATGGAAGAAAAATAGACTGAGGGCAATGAAGATAATACTTCTAGCTCTGGAAGTTCCTAAGATGCAAAATGCTAAAGGCTGAGGAGGTGTTATGGGCAGATATCATTATATGCTGCACTTAGACAGGACTGGCAACAGTGAGACATCTGGTTTGGCCACTTATGAAGACTAAATGTGGGGCTAGTTGGATGGAGACTATGGTGCGGCCCAGTACAGCTGATTTATGGTTTTGGGCTTTCTTCTACCCTGCTCCTCATAGGCAGAGGTAGCTCTCCATGGTCTGTAGAGCTCAGTTCACTATCCATTCTTTGAAACAATGTCTGCAAAAGTCTTAGCTAAGTGACTTATTGAAAGACTGATTAAAAATATATGACATCTGCGAAAGTCTGTCTTGCTTCTTTCCAGAAGGTCTTTGTTCTGGCTTTGAGCAAAGCACAGGATTTTTTGTTTGCAGGGTCAGTTTGGTGCTAAACTACCAGTGGCTTTGCCAGCTTGCCTGAGCTGGTGGAAGGATGGAAGTGCCATGGCAGGGCAAGGCACGGCTCCTTCTCCTTTAGGATCCTCACTAGCCTGCCGAGAAGCAGCATGTTCTGCATGTTAAGTATCAACATGGCAACAAATTTCATGCACAGTTTAGACAAACAAGACCTGTGTTCTTAGCAAAGGCACCAAGACAGAGCCCTTTTGTGACAGTGAGACTTAGACCTAGTGTGTGCCTCTGGGAGAAATGCAGAATTCATTTGGGGAGGGGAACTGATACAAACAGGAGCCCATTTTCCTGGACAAAGGCTCTCTTTCAAAGCTGTTTCTGCATGCAGCAGAACAAAGGCTGATCCCCTAGTCTGTACTCAACAGTAGCTTGGAATATTTGATAATTTGGCTATTGTACATGCATACATCATGCTTAGCTGTAAATAAATAGGGCCATGGTTGGATCCACTATGAGGACATAGTCAGCCTGTTTCCCATTACCATTCTGGTTTCAAGGAAATGCTTCTTTTGCATTTCTGCCTTGTTCTGGCCAGCCTAAGTCCATCTTGCTACTGAGGCCAAAGGGCCTCAATTTCAAGCCCAGTAGCAAAGACACAAAAGATTTTGCCACCATTTTAGAGGAAAGTTCTTTAATGATACCAAACTGATTAGTCACTTCTGTCTTCTATCTCTGTAACTTCTGTTTCTCTTGAGGACCTTTTCTTGGCTGAATTCATGGCCAACAAACAAGTAGAGCAAAAAGAACTTGGGCCTTATGGGTAAATTGAGGCCCATGCTGTGGTAAATGTGTAGACTAACTCTCTGCACTTCCATTCCTCACATATAAAAGGAGGAAAATAAAACTTCTAAAGCCCATCCTTAGATGCCTGAGATACTCCAAAACCAGAATAGTGGCACTTGCTCAAGCATGTAAAACAGTGACAGTATACAGATTTAGTATACAGATTAGTGATAGTTTTTATAAATTGTCCCAAAAGTTTTGTGGCAATGTAATATATTTGCTCAGTTCATTTTGTGGTTATGCTTATAACGCAAGGAAAAATTGAGTTGCTGTACTGGAAACGTAGAAAATCACTGGCTTAAAACACAGTGTGTTTGCAATGTAAACATTTGAACCTTTGTTAATAGAATTGACTGTAACTGGAGAGGAAAGCAACCAGAGTGAGTCTTGCAGAGTCATCAGTTTTTTACTGGGTAAAACAATTTTTACTTGGACATTTTGATCACATTTAGTTCATTGATTAGCATTAGGCAAGAGTTTTTTGCAGTGGCAGTTTTCAGAGCTTGGCATGAATGATTCATATCCTATGGCATAATGTCACATGGCATAACAACACGTAAACATTTTCTAATAACATCAAAATCTTTGTGTATGTTTCAGTATTGAGGCCAAGAACACAGAGATCTGTTCCAGCAGAAGAACTGGTGGCATGTATGACTCAGTACATGGCATTACCTCTAAAGATATAAACACTTGACTACCATCAGCATTTTTGAGGCTTTGTGACATTCCTAGAAATTTACTTTTTTTTTTTCATTATTTGCATTCCTCAAGTATTGTGAAGACACATGGTGATGAAAGGGCAGATATTCTGGAGAACTGAGAAGCCAGGTCCCTTCGGATGGAGAGCTAGAAAAGTATAGGAAATCTACACGAGAAACTTCAGACCATCCTTGAAAAATTAGCAGAAAAGAATAACAGAATATTAAATTAGTGGTCAAAAGGGTAAATATAAAAGGAACAATCAACCAACCTATAAAAAGAAGCCGCTTCCATTGATTAATGGCTCATTAAAGCATATGAAGGAAAAACCTTTCACAACTGAGAGGAATGGACTAATAGCCTGCTATAGTGATTTATCCTGGGTTGCTTTTCTGTGTATTTATAAGTCATCTGGAAGAGGAATGAATAAGGAAGTGACAGCAGTTCCTGATGATACAGAGTTTACTGAGAATAATAAAAATTAAAACTGACAGGAAAGATTAACAGAAGGATCTCATAATGGTTATTGGCTGAATGGTAGAATAGCAGATGCAATTCATGTACTTAAGGAAAACAAAACAATCTTAACCATGCACAGTGGTGAGGTCTAAAATTAGCTATTGCCACTCAGAAAGAAGAGCTTAGACTCATCGTGTATAACTCTATGAAAATGTTAACTCAATGCTCAGCAGAGGGAAAGTGGCAAATCAGCTGTTAGGTATTGTTCAAACAGGAAAAGAACATAAAAGAGAAAACATAACAAGCTACTCTAGAAATGTTTTGCACTCATGGCTGGGATGCTGTACGCCCAGGAAAGTGCACGTGGTTCTTAACTACCTTGCTGAAAAAAAAATTGAGCTGAAATAGAAAGGATGTGGAGAGAGGCAAGAGGAACAGTAAAAGGAATAGGACTGCTTCTCACGAGAAGATGCTTTACTGGCTAGGAAGAAGGATGATTGAAATGGTCTGTGATTGAGGCTGCAATGTCGCTAGTGCAATGGAGAAGGTGAAGAGAGAGCAAAATTATTTGTTTTTTTCCCCCAAGTGAGAACCTGGGGTCTTAAAATGAACTCATTTTTTTCAGTAATGCAGTTTTTAAACAAACAAAAGAAAGTACTTTTTTTACGCAGTCTGGCATTCAACTGTATAGCTCACTGTTCTGGTGTAGATGCGAAAGAATAAAGGTCTTTAAAAAGTGGTTAGACAAATTCAAGGGAGAAAAGTCCATTGAGGCTATTCATCATAAAGATCCAATACAAACTGTGGATCAGAAAGCCCATAAATTGCACATGGATTAGAAAAGTATTTGGATTAGCATGCCATGTCCTTGTCGCTGCTTAAGTGTTTACTGCTGTGAAAGGTGAGATATGGTCCCATTACCATAGCTGGGGCATGTGTCGTCCCACAGCAAGTGTTCTTGCATTTTTTTCCCTAAGCTGTAAAGAACTTAGTAGAGTGGGTGCCATGCTTCTTCAGAAAACTGACCTTCAGGTTTGTGCTAGACCTTGAAACTCTGATTTTTCCAAGGTTATAGAGGAAGATGGCAACAGATGACTCAAATCTCCTATATCCCCATGGGATTATGTACCATGGGACGAGGCAAACCAGCCCTCTTCCCCATGTGCAGTTCTGCTTCTGTTCTTTGCAATTGAGATACCTCTGAATCATTTCCTAGCATTTTCAAAACATTTATCCCCTGCCACTGACAGATTTTGAGCTGATTGTTGTACAGAGAAGCTGCCTTTTTGAAAACATCTGAAGACAGCAGTCGCAAAGCTGATGTGACAGGGAGTTTCCACAGCTTGCTCTTGGTGCACAAAGGTTTGCTTCTTATGACTCAGCCACTGGTCTGACTTGGTTACTCATCAGAAAGCTACTTGAAGAAAAGACTAATTTTGAATTGAATTTGATTAAAGATCTAAATGGTGGAGCTGGGGCTGAGGCTCAGAGCTGGGGTTAGTGGTAGGATGGGGTAAGGAGAACCACCAGCTTTCTGCATGGCGCTGGTGTGAGCTTCTGCTTTCATAATAAACCTGTCCCTCCTTCCAGCCACACAACAGCTGCACTGAGCCCCAAGGGATTGTGTTCACCTCAGAAAGCAGTGTATTCAGCCCTGGAGCCTGCTCAGGGGACCTGCCTGCCTGTGTTCTCGGCCATGTGTGGACTGACATGTCCCCTCCTGCAGCTAGGTGGGCTGTGTGAGGAACAGGCCGCATGTCCACCCCATGTCTATGGGCACAGGCAGCCAAGCCAGCATGGGAAAGGCTGTTATTTAACATTGCCAGGGGCCAGCAGTAAATGCTTCTGTCGGTTGCAGGAGGAAACCAGAAAGGGAGTGGTGATTCACGGTGAACCTCTGAGTCATGAGGCTTGCACGGGTTATATTAGGGTAGGGCAGGATATACCCTACCCCTTACTTCATGGCAAGCCTTCAAGTCCCTGCCTAGCTCTCGTTACTTTGCCGTTAAGAGTCTGTGCTACCTCGTGCTTGTTTCATTCGTGCTATATTGCCTTGTCCTTCATGCCACTGTTTTGATAAAGAGTGAAAATCATGTTCGTGGCCTTGATGTTGCGTCAAGGCTGGACAAATCAGTCCTGTCCCCGCAAGGGCAGGCTCAGAATGAAGGATGGTTCATTGCAGGGGGCTCTTGTTGGCAGCTGCAAAGCCAAAGCAGCACTGGCACTTGCGTGCCCAGAGAAACTCCTTGCAGACGCAATGAAGATCTATGGGTCTGGCTCTCCTGACCTCTTCTTAATAAAAGTTTTAGTTCTCCCTGTCTCCTGAGTGTCCAGCAGACATGGAGCAGAGAGGACCTGAAAACAGGAGGGAGGAGTGTGGCTGTGGAGGCTGAGGGAGCTTTGCGCTTTGCCTCACCAGCAGTAGGAGCTGGATTAGAGGGAAAGCTGGAGACAGATAACTCTTCCCCGGAGCAGAGGAGGACCTGAATCCCAAAGGCCATCCTGTAGGAAGTCAGACCAGATCCTGCCAATGCTGCTGAAAGCTGCCACAGACTCCCTGAATATTCATGCAGCAAAGCATTTTTGTAGCTGTGATGCTCTAAGGATGTGAGACAGTGTGAGACAGGCAGAGGGAGATATCTTTTGTTATACTGACTTCAGTTTTCTTTTATTTATTAAGAAATCTGTGCAGGGCTTAGGAAAACTGGTCTTTAAATCTGTCATCAGCTTTTGAAAAGATGAGCCTAAAAGCTTCAGCTTGGCATCGTTTGAGAAATCTGAAAGAGGGAGATGTGTAGGTGCTGAGCTCTGTTTTCCAGCTCCATGAATGGAACTGTAAATGAATGGGGAATGGGCAGTTCACATCTCCTACTCCCATCAACAACTCTGCCAGAACAGGGACTGTTTCTCCACTGAGCTCACCCTACTAGAGGTGGTTAGAACAGCAGATTTGTCTGATCTCACATGCTGAGCATGTGATTTACTAATTTGACTTCTTTCCATTCCATCCCTTGCAGATGCAGCATGGTCATGGGCAGTATTGCACTGTGGTAGCTCCTCTGTGTTGGAATCCCATGTACCTAATGCAGCTCCTCCACTTGAGTTCTCCATCAAATGTGTAAAGGAGATCCCAGATGGGAGAATAGAGGCAAAGTCTCTTACAAATGCCTTGCACTCATCTTTCACTCTAGAAAGTCCAGATGAGCCTTGGAGTGGCTTCTTATAGAAACAGCATGTTTGCCTGAAAATGAAGAGCCTTTTCTCATTTCCAGAAGCAGTATGATAAATATTTTCATTTCAATATGTTTGTTGTTTGTTTTTTTTTTTGCTGGGAATCACTTTCATTTAGCTTCTTATCACAGTGACTTAGGGGCTAAGAATAACTAGAGTCTAGCAGCTCCTAGCTGGTGAGACATATATTTTGAGAGCTGAATTTAAACTTGCATTACTCATAACTAAAGAAGCAAAATCTGCTCCTGCACTGAGTTCAGCTTCCTGTAGGCCTGAGAGAAAGAAGAAAAAGATCAATTTTTTTTTACCTCATCAAAATTAAGACCGTTAGGAACATGCAACTACTCCAGTCTCTTTGCACTAAAGGAACTTGATAACAAGCTGGCAGCAGTAGCTGCCTTCAGCCCTCTGGCTGGGAATAGCTGGTATTTCCCAGGTGGCCACTGCTGGAGATACCCATGCAAAGCTTCTTACTGAGGTGCTGGCTTTTGTTCTGAAGGTTTGTGAAGATGCTCCATGTTCTTGTGCAGAGAAGCCCTTTGCAGCTGGCAGGTTTGCAGTTCACTGGGGGCATGGCCTGACCCCCTGCCCAAGTGAAGCAGCTGGAGCCTTCCCCCAACAAGGGGGCTGCCTTGGACCCATGGAGAGCCACCCTCCACCAATGCAGCAGTGTGCAAACGTGCCTATCTACACTGGCCAGCTTTTGTCATCTAGTGGCCGTCAAGTGAGCTGTGAAGACAGCGAGGCACTGTCCACAGAGCATAAACCAGATGAAGTGTGTGTGATCTGATGGCTCGGCTCTGGGGTGAGCTGCTTCCTCAGAAAGCTGGATTAAAGCTGGTGGACGTCTCTGAGTTGATGTCTCACCTCTGTTTTACAAGGATGATCTCCAAGTTGATAACCTTGATTGGTCTTGGAGGTTTTTTGTGGGATCTTCTGATGGTCAGAGAAGGGAGAAGGGAGAGAAAGCAAATGATTTTTGATTGCAGAAGCTCAGCAGGGCTCTGTATGCTCTGAGTACCCGGCATGGAGACAACAGGGCTTCGGCTGGGTGGTGTTACGTGTGTCCTGAAGCTCCATGGCTCAGGGTTTGGAAAGCCTCAGGACCAGAGGTGGGGGCTGTGCTTTTGAAGGGGAAAGGAGAGTCTTGCCTTTCCCTCCGGGAGCAGATGAGGACAGTGCAGAAAGGCCTGGGTTGCCTGTAACGTGGGAGGTGAGCAGAAATGCCCGAGGAGTCAGGCACTTGGAATTGGAGGGGGCAGATAAAGCCTGCGGAATTGCCCGCGAAGAGCAGGAGGCAGTGTGGGAGGCTTCACTGCCACCCTGGGGTCAGGGGAATTGTGGAGGGCTCCAGTTTTCAGCTTGGAGGTGGAATCATGAACCTCAATCCTTTTTGCCTTCTTCAGGCCAAAAAAAAATTCCTTTAAATTTTTTTTTTTGCTGAAACCCACATTTTAGTGTGAACAGGACATAGAAAAATGATTAATTTGCGTCAAATGAAAAAAAAAGGAAGCAGAAACTGAAGTGTCTGAAACATGGTATGCAGTGTATGTTTGGAGTTACCACTGGGTAAAGGCAATGTCATTGCACTGAGGTTGATGAGGTTTGTTAGATTTCTCTGCCATGGATGAGATTATACCCCCGAGAAGCCAAAAAGGAAGCTATGAATCATGGCCACTCTTAGAATCACAAGTCAGTATAGGGAGGAGGAAGTTGGGGCTCTGATTAAAACCAAAGAATTGCAGAGCCTGTGGGAGTGGGGACTCGCTCAGTGCAACACTCAGGTACATGACACGCTGGTGACCCAGAGACAAGGGTATGATGGGATGCTCTTGAAATGAGTGCACTGCTACCAAGCTGTGGTGCTCTCTGAGAGGGTGTAAGAAAATGCCGATAGTGATCAAAAGCAGAGAAGTCTAAGAAGTTTTTCAAGGTTTTCACCTTGTGTGGAGAAAGTGCTATCACACTCCTTCCTGTAGTAGGTATTAGTGTGGTGCAACCACTACGGAAATGATGGGTACAACCAGGAAACAACCCAGAGAGCCAACATCTGGCCATACTGTGTGCCTGGATGGTGGTGTGACTGTGGTTTCAGAGCCCGTTATGTGCCTGAAAGCCTTTGGAGATGTGTATCTTTGTCCCTATGCCCTTCCATTAAACAGGGACATCCTATTTGCCTCTGTTAAATGCTTTGAGATCTTCTGGGCTGTTAAGCTCTGGCTTATGAGCCCTGCCATCTTCTCTGTGGGATGTGAAAGGGGCTTGTTTGAGACTGTGACCACTCTGCTCAAGCCATCACTGGACCTGGGAGAGTGCGAGCATCCACCCCTGCCAAACCAGGCACCAGGCACTGATGTAAAGATCACAGAGAACAATGCACATTGTCTGGACAAATGAATATTATTTCCAGGAAGATATAAAAGGGTTGCTGGCAGTTACAAAATAAACAGCTGTGAGTTGTGGTATCAGGAGGTCTGAGAAGATGCCTGCACAATTTTTTTATCTTTTTTTTTCTTTTTTTTTTCCCCCCTTCATGTTTGGTAAATACTAGTTAGGGAGAGCCTAAGCAATGCTGTCAGCCTCTGCACTGTGCAGGTCACAGATGGACTTGATGGAATCAGCAGAGACTCCACTGAATTCCCCTCTGAAATCAATCTGAAAGCAGCAGGAACCCCAGCTGTGCTGGTTAGCCTCAGGCCAGATGGGAATTTCTTGCCACAGGCAGAAAAGCGAGCTTGGGAAGAGCTGGGCCATCGCTTTGAGCTGAGAAGCAAGCACATGAGCAGGTATGGTCGCACACTGCAGGACATCGCTGTGCCAGAGCAAAGAGGCTAAAGGAGAGACCTGAGGATCGGTAACCTGCCTCAGCTGCTGAGTAACTGAGTCACACTGTGTAGCTCCTGCCCACATCTGCCTTGTGTATGTGTGTGTGTGTGTGTGCGTGTGCATGCACACAGTGGTGGCAAAGGCAGAGCAACTTTACTTTGAAGCACACGATTCATGCACAGGTTTGGGCGCTTTGCTGGAGGGGTGAGTGAAGGTGAGAAGGTGCTGAGTGAGTTACACCAAACTGTGCCTGTCTTTGAGTACTCATGGTTCAGGTTTATGCCTTTCCTGAGGCCAGATCCAGCGTGTATGGGGCTGGGCTGGAGGTGAGGTCCCTGCAGCACATGTAGGCTGGCATGGGACACCCAGGGCTGTTGTTCAGCACGGGTAAACCTGTCTGGGCTCAGAAACCTCCAGAGAGAGATGTGCAGGTGCTCATTCCCCACTCTCACACCCATCTGTGCTGCAGTGACCGCAGACCAAGTGCTTTCTTTCTACTTCCCATTTTTGCAGCTGTGGTTGGTTTGTTTTCTCGTGCAGGGCTGACCTTGCTGGGGGCTACAACCACCCCGAGAAGATCCAGCTGCCCTTTAGGAAGGGCACCTGGAGCCAGAGCTGCAGAAGGTAGGCTGTGCTTATGTAGCTGGCGAGAAGGGGTTTGAGCCATGTCTCTCACTCGAGGGTGAAAGCTCTTTCTCCCCCAAGGATGGGGGTGAAGGGTGGAGTGTCTTAGGCCTGAATGGGAATGGCTGAACACTTGCCTCTGATGCTGACGGTGTGATAGCACCTCCTTCTTGGCCTGGTTAGAACTGTGCATAGGCTTTCTCATCAAAATTACATTGCATGGGGCAATTTGCCTGAAGAGGCTCAGGCATTCAACTGGTTAAGACAAAAGCCTGGGCCTTTGGGGGCCTTGGTGCTGCTCTGTGGTCTGGATCAGCACTGTCACAGCAGAGTGCTGTGCGACAAACCAGCCACAGCCCTATTTCATTTCCCCATTTTCTGAGAAAGGACCAAGTGAGGCCCCTTAACCCTGGGGCGGCAGTAAAAAACCAGCACTCCTCTGATGCCAGGGCAGTGCTCTGCAGGGCAGCTGGGTTTCGGTTTGACTGTCTGCCCTCATGTCTGCAGCAATGTGGCTGCGCAGGTGTGAGGGGACTGGGGCAGTGCCAGAGGGATGGGACCCCTGACCCCACTCTCCAGGAAACACTGAGGATAGTCAGGATGAACGCCGGACTAAAGGGGTCATGAAATCACTGTCTAAATCCCCCCACTTGCCATTTAGGGTACATAGAGAGCTCCACAAGGCAGCTGGGGCTGGGACACCTTGTGCTGCATGGAGACACACGGCACTCGAGGGTTTCAGGATTTTCAGATGATTTTCTGTCATCAAGTAACAGCCCCACTTCCAAAATATTCCTCTAGATCCTGAAAATCACCTAAGTCCCCTTGTGGCCCACGAGCCAGTAAAACACGTTGGCCTCAACTTCAGCCTCATGGTTAATTGTCATACCTGTGAGTTGGAGCGTTTTGCTGAAGATAAGAAGGAAGCCTTCTAAACTGCATGGCAGTTTTGCACAAATTGTGACCTCTGGTAAACATCCCTTCCAGACATTTTACTAAGTAGAGCTGACAAATGGAGACCTGCCCATATTAATTGTGCCTCAACTTGTCCAGCCGTTTGTGTCAACAAGTGGGTGCCTACATCATTTTCCACACTGCTGGTGTCCCTGTTGATGTAGCGCAACGCTCTCTCCGGATAGCACACTGGAGTACATCTTCCTTCTCTCTCATTTGCAAAGGAGTTAGTTATTGCCCCCAGACTGCAAGATGGTGAAGTGGCTTGTGGCAGCCATGTATTAATAAAATGGCTTACAGATCATTGATTGCCACAGATGAGAAGACAGGAATTACACTATTTACACCACAGTTGTTTTGTTTTACAGCCTAATTCACGTTCATTTCCCTGCAACAAACTCGCGGAGAAAAAGCACCCATTCATTGGTGTTACTCATCTGTATAATTAAACAGTAAGTGCCTGGTCTGTCAAATAGATAGAGGCTCATTCAGGTTCTGCTTGCCATGTGTTTGCTCCGTGGAAGGGTAGAACCCCTCAAAATTGGCACAGATCCGTTAAAATCAGCTCTGTTAAAGTGATGAATGGAGGTCTAGATAGTTACCCAGGCTTCTCTTGCAATGGGCTAGAGTGCTGATTTCAGACAAGATGATGCTTCCTTAGGTTTTGGGCTGTATTAACAGCCCCAAACTTCCCAGGCTGAGTGGGCTGAGCATTCAAGAACCAAGGCCATCTCCCTTTCCCAGAGTGCTGCAGAGCATGTAAGTGAGGATGACCTCTTCCCTTAAATCGTAACTGGACAGTTTCAAAATAGGAATATCTTGTAACAGACCTTTACCATCTATATCCTTTGCACTTGGATGGTGCACGGGGAGTGGGTGACACTGATCACACCAGATGGCACTGCTGTTTGATTTTCTAGTTTATAATTGACTTGCATTTCCTAGTTGCCATGTGCTCTTTATAGGGAAATGGCGTGGTGGAGCCATCGAGGAACAGCCATTTAGGAACGGCCGTCCCTGATTACCCTGTCTGTGAAATGACTTCAATGGAGACTGCACTGCTCTGACCAGGTCTTTGTGGCTCCCTCTGAATCCCAAGGAGATGCAGCTACGAGGCTCTAATCCTTGATAGCCTGGCTTGCAGGGGCTGATTTATCAGTGTTGGATGAGCTTTGCCTGCCTGGGATGCATTCCTTTAGGTGGTCTGCAACGTTCAGTGTCTGCATCCCCAACTGAGACTGATATCCCTTTTAAGCAAGGCTTGTAACGCTTACTCTGCCTCTTCTCAGGCCATTTGGATACCAATGAACTCACCACAACCATACAAGACCATATACTCCTTATAATGAGCAGAGCCTTGCTCCTTTACACTACTTAGTCCAGCCACTGCTGCCTGTGTTTACCTTTTCTGCACTTCATCCTGTTGCTTGATTTCACCAGACCGAAGCCTCTGAAGAGACACAAATCAGGCTACGCTGAAGAATATTTGCACTGGCAGAAGACCAAGCTTTCAGCTTTGTAAGAGCCTTCCAAGGGAGGCTATGGAACAGGCAGTGTCTGTCAGATGCAAGGGATGTGCCTTTTGCAGACAAACAGAGCAGGAGCTGTGAGTACTGCATTTGTCATTTTGCATTCATCTAGAAATACTAAATGAACACGCACTGAAAGCTGGGCCTTCGGAAAATAGCATTTCCCTCCTAGAATATGAGGACAGGAATATCCAATTTTTTTTCAGAATCCTCACTTGTTGCTGCTCAAACTTCAGACTTTTTTGTGTTTGGGCATTAACAGTGCAAATGTCCTTGACAAGGGTGAATGAAAAGCCTGTAAATCTGCATCAGGTTCTGCTCTGGACTGTGCGTGGGTGGGTCTGGTGACCAGCCTTTGCTGTGAGTCAGCCTGGTGACAACACGCCACCTTCATATTGCACAGTTCTGGTTCCATGTTTTATTTTGTTTCATTGTTCTGTTGTTTTTTGTTTGTTTGGCTTTGTTTGTTTTGTTTTGTTTTGTTGTTTTGGTTGGTTGGTTGGTGTTTGGTTTTTTTTGTTTATTTTTTGTTGTTTGTTTTTTTTGCTTTTTTGAGAATCACACATATGGTTCTGGGTTCTTTTATGGTTTTTAGAGAAGTGATACCTTGGAACTAAATGTCCTTCCTGTGCAGGTAGCGCTGGGGACAATGGGTATTCACTTGAAATAGGTATGAATCAGACCTGGTCTGTACTCCTGTGAACACAGAAGGAGGAACTAAAGCCATTGGAGATGGATCAGTCCTCCCTGTGTTACCCACACGCATCCTTCAAACTCTCCCCTATTTAGGTGCATGTACCCTTAGTGCAACAAATATATGAACTTCAGTAAGGAGGTATTTTACATGTGTATATCTCTATACAGTTCTGTCTTTTCTACCAGAACCTGATTGGCAGCAACGAGGCATGTGCTCAGCTCTTAGATTAGATTCCTAATAAAACATTGGCTTGGGTGGCCAGCTTGTGTAAACTTAGCTTTCAGTTGCTTGGGGAGACATTTTTCCTACTTGGAAATCTGGATTAGTGGGGTAAATAAACTGCATTTTTCTTTGGGGGTGAGGGGAAGAAAAGATCTGGTTGCTCATTGCTCTTGCTAATGGCTCCTACTTTGCAGACATCTCTGTCTCTTTGCTTCTTTGGCACCCCAAACCTCCCAGCATTGCTTAAAGTGGGGGTAACAGCTCACTGTGAGTGCTTGGGCAATTAAGTCAGATTCTCCCCTCTGCCTGCAGTAATAACATTTCCTCAGCTTTCTGCTCTGTCTCCTCTTTGAACAGAAATGCCTCCTAAATGTATGTAGACTGCAGAAATTTCAGGTCTTTAATCTGCTTGCTTTCTTCCAGATCCCTACAGGCCATCCTGCCAATTTGGATCTTTTTAGCCAGGAACTTACGTTTCATCCATCCAGCAGCGTCTGCATCTTCAATTAGGGTTTAAGAAGCTCTAAGGGCAAGCAAAGAATGGTTCTGGGATAAGGCCAGCGACCTGGAGCAAGCAACACGTTGATAGGCAGGACAAGACTTCACTGGCATCACCTTGCAAAATCAGCCTAGTGCTTCTTTTCTTGCTGATTTGCCCTTAATAACCTAGGCCACTCCATGGTCAGCCTTTGAATCTGGGAGCTTAATTTAGGCTGAAATTCCCTCTGGACAGCAGGTTGCTTAAAGTGAGGGACTACAACGATGAGTGAGGAAAGGCTGTATGGCTGGGGAGGCTTGGAGATTAAAACCTCTCATTTTTGGGTTTCCAATACAAGGTGCTCAGAGGCAGCTGTCTGCAAGGATTCTGCTGTCGAAGCGTGTCTGTGCTCGGAGGGCAGCCTGGCAGCCGGTGGGGCTGTTTGGCATCACTGCAGAGCACAGCTGGGAGCGTTCGGCTCTTCTGCCCATCAGGCTCCGGGGTCCCCAGGCAGCAACTGGAAAAGAAGGGATGTGCAATTAGTGACTACTCATTGAAAGCTTTGCTTCAGTGGCCTAGCGTGGCTGGGGCAGGGAGCAAAGCTAATTCCTGGGAACAGTGTTCAAATGCTTAATGAGGGATTGTCCTCTCTCCTGCAGTCTCTTTGTCCTTCTGCAGGCAGCAGCAAAGTCAGGAGGTAACCTGTGAACTGACTAATGTGTATGGATTTTCATGGGCCTACGAAAACTTATGTTTACAACCCAGAAGTTACTTCACTGCTTAGTTCCACATCCCGTCCCTAAACCATGTGAGAAAGAAAATTTTGGGTTTGTTGCATGGGTAAAGCAACATTTCTTCCACCTTAGCCTTGTTGTTGGAAAGAGCGAAATTCCTTTCTGCCATGTTTCTGAAAGCCAGACCAACTCCCCAGATGTTCAGTCTGAACTGTGTACACACTTCAGCCCAAACAACAGAGATTTGAACAGTTATAAGGAGCAAAACTGAGGTAAGCATAGAGTAACATTCCTCAAAAGAGTCGTACCAAGCTGGTCAGTCCATAGTAAAGTGTTTCTCAATGTTCTTTCATCTGGTGTTCTTGGGGTAGGCACTACTCCACTTACGTGATTAGATAGTCTATATCTGCAAATCCTACTAAACACACATTTAACCAGAAGGTATCTTAAGAGGAGGAGGTTTATCTCAGTTCTCAGACAATCTCTTTCTCTGGGTTCTTATCTCCTTTGATTTAAGATGTGACAGCAGGGAAATAAGGCACCAGAGTTGTTAAATTTAAACATAAGTATCACTTCTCTGCTGTGATTATTGAGTAGAGGAAACCTGAAAAGAAACCCTAAGAAAACACTTCCTTAAAAACTAAAACTAAGGAAGTAGAAATTAGGATCTTTGTAAAATACACCATGTCTCTGACGAGCTCTGTATTTCTGTTGTTGACAAAATTTACTGAAGTTGACTCTGTTCTCACTGAAATCTCTAAAAATACTTCTGTTGACCTGAGGGGGATTTGATCCAGACCCCGCACAGAAAATCAAGCACAATAGTCCAAGAGGCAGCTTGTTACACCCTGTATTTTGCATCCCTCCCCCTGCTGCCCCCAAGAGGCATCTAAGACTGCAGGTGGTACTCTGACTGTTTCATTGTTCCAGGGTCTTGGGCCACTTGTCCACATTTGCTCCCTCGTACAGCTTGTTCTGGCCTACAACTGACATGCTTTTCCTGTGAAGCAGAGTGTGTTGGTTAAAGGAGGGAATAGCACAGCTCTGATAGCAAACTGGGAAGTGGCTGCGAACTCAGAGCTCCCAGATACCTCAGCTTAGATTTATCATAAAAGTATATATGCATATGGTTGTTGTATCAGTTAAGGACTGCACTATTGCTCCTGCACTGAAAGTAAGCCAACACAGCCATGCTGATTTGTGCACCTTGAAAACCAGAGAAAGCAAACAAAGAACTCAACCAGAAACCTGCCTTGCAGTGCCTCTGGAAAGGGGACAGGTTATTACACTCAGTACTGCCAAAACGGGAGAAGATCCTAATTTTGAGCTGTGACAAATTCACCATCCCTTGGGCTCCTTAAACCATGGGAAGAGCATTTGGGGAAGACCTGCTACAGCTCAGACAGCAATGACAGATATTTTGAGGTGATGTTACCTGCAACAGTCCAGGAATTTATAACAATAACTAACTCTTCTTCTCTGAAGGAACTTCAGGCAGGTGTGATGTTGTTCAGACTGTTCCCAAAGTGCATTTTGGAGGTACATCTGAGCAAAAGGGCTTTTCGGTGACCACATCCTTCCCTGTAACCTACTTATGCCTCAACCAAGATGCGGACCCGTCTCTGTCGCAGCCTTCAGGAGCTCCCTGTCCCGAGGAGCTGATACAAGGGGCACAGACAGTCCGGGGAAGACGGCAGGGCATGCCCTGCTTTTGTGTCTTTCTCACGGTGTCCAGCCAAGTGGACATTCCTCTTTGCTTCTCCAGCAGAGAAGCAGCATTTCAATGCCAGGCGCTGGACCGGACCAGCATGGTAGCTGGGTCATGCTGGCAATAAGAAGCGAGGAGGAGGATCGCTTTGCTTCCTCGGCTGCACGCTGTGAGCGCTAGGCTGTTGTAAACACCCAAACCTCCTCCGTGGCCACTCTCTGGCAGCTCTGCCCGCAGGCTGGGAGACGGGTGCTCTGCTGGGCTGGGCACACAAGCTCTGGGGCTGAGCCTGCTCTGGCAGAGCCGAGTGAAACACCGGGTTGCTCAGTCCAGACAAGCCCGAGCACTGAGGCTGAGTGCCGGTGCCTTAGAAGTGCCAAAGAAGAAAGTCTGGGTGTTTCTGTGGTCAGGTAATGACTGAATGGAAGCTTTCCTGAGCTGAGACCTTGGCTTTGCATCAAAATTCAGTTTAAATCTGGTTGTTGTACCAATTCCTCAGTTTTGATCACAGTTCAGCTCCCTGTCCTTGCTATATGTTAATATTTTCATGGTCCTTAGAAATGCCTGATATTTTCTTCATTGTTTATCTAATCTGACTAGTGTTCTAGGCGTTATGTCTGTTCCTTGTTTGGGACCTTCCCCCTTGCTTGATGACAACCTGAATACTTCTGGCTTGAATGTTTCGGTGAATACAAGTTCTCACCAGCTTTTGCAACAGTTCATGTGTGCCAACATCCAGGGAAAGTGTAAAGCTGAGCTAGCAAATGCTTCGAATCAAATCTCATGAAGAAAGTTGTAGGAGATGTTTGTATCTGCCTCTAGTTTATCTGAACATCTGCTGGGAGAATGGCACTCCCCCGAAGCAGACATGATTATTAATGAAAGTTGGTATTTGTGTGTGTTAGCTGAATTTCACACCTCGCTCCAAGTAGCAGGGAAAAAATAGTTACGCTTGATAATAAGAGTAATGAATCCAGCTGGTTTTTAAGAAGACATGCACAGCCACAGGTTGTAAATCAACCCCCTTTTTAAAACAAACGGTGTTTTAGAAGACTACAAACTGTTTCAGTAGTTTAGTACTACTGGTCCTAAGATGCTGTCTGAAATGCCAGTTCATCTGTGCTCCCGCAAGGCTTTTGCTTAGAGGATGCAAGAAGCAGCATCCAGTGTTTGTTTTTTCTCTGACCTACCGCTGAGTAATTGAATCATCCCAAGCACCAAGCTAATGTTTTTCCTCCCTAGGAGAACATAATGTTAACAGGAAAAGAAGAGGAGGAAAAAAAATTAAAAAGGCAGCTGCAGGTGTTTACTCCAAATGCCAGACAATGTGGATCTGAGACCAGGAAAGAGCTTTTTTCGTAGCTGAAGAAAATATTCAAGAAGGCAAATGGTGATGATGATGCTGGATGGTGCTGAGCCCCTGAATCCAGTGGGGTCTAGGAGGGTAGAGCAGACCTGGCTGATGGCATGTAAATGTACATAGGAGAAGACAAAAGTATAGACCCTTATTTCGGGCATGTTTTTCAACACTCTCAGGGTAGATACCTGAATTGTAGGTGTTCAGAGCTGCCACAGCACGAGCTCAACAGACTGGCTATTTCCACCCAGCAAACAAGATCCTGAGAGAAGACAACCGGGGCTCACTTCGACTCTGTGAGTACCCCAACAAGTATCCATCTCCCAATGGTGTGAGTGGGCTAACTACGTTGGGCCAGGACCTGTTGCTAGTAAGTTTTTAATTCACTTGTGTATCACCATCCTGTGCGCAGGCAGAGAAATGGGGCAGAGACTCCTGCTCCACTGTTCTGTACAAGGGCTGGCAAACTCACCACAGCTATTGCTGCTATCACCTGCTAGGTGCTAAGAGATTAAAAAAAACCCATTTCTTTGTCATTCTGTGTTGTGGCCTTCCTGCCTTCAGGAGGAAATAGGCACTTACTGAAAGGAAATAATTTTTTCCTAGTAGTGTTGTCACACAAGAGCAGGAACTCTGGGGAGAAGGATCAAGAGAGAGCTACCAAACTGTGTTGGGCTGCGTCAGCAAGAGCTAATGTGTGCATTAGAGAGCTTGTGCATGGGATCCAGAGATGTTACTGTTATACAGAGACTTTAGTTGTCCAGAAGACCCTACAGTGCAGAGAGACAACACTAACAGACAGGAAGCCTGGCAACTTCCAGTTCACAGATAGGGCGTGTCTGTGGCATTTGGACTCTATCACAAGCACATCCTCCCTTGGAGAATATAGAAGGAAGAGGAAAGAAATGAAATTATTTGAATAAAGCAAGTGTTTCCTGCGTGTCTGCTGTTTGCTGCTTCTATGGACAAGATGCTGGGGCTGCCTGAAAACTTCCAGCAAAGAATTTTTTATTTTGCAAAGGGAAACTGTGTTTTGCACAGAGCGGGTATCTTTTGAATGTCTGGTTTCCGTAAAAAGATTAAATTGTGTGGTGGTTTTTTCAATAGCTGAAATGTGTCCATTGGGTTTTATTGAAGTGCTGCCACTTTTTTTTGTGACTGGAACGTGTCCCTGCTCAAAGCCCCATCCAGGAGGAGCCACCCCCGCGCCAGTGCCATGCTCAAGGAAGTCCCATGTCACTCAGCTCCTCCACCCCAAGCAGCATTCGGAGGTGATCCAAGTGGGCATGTATTTGCCCTCCTCTGTCGTAACTGCTTCGCAAAGGGAGGATTGCAGCTCTCAGATGTGTCATTTCTGCCTTGTTCGTGAGCACTCATCTCGGCTAAAAGTATTAGTGTCATCTCAGAAGTTGTATCACTGTGGCCACCTGCGATTTCAGCTCAGCTGCAGCATCTCAAGGCAGCAGACTTCTCTGGGTTTCCAATCACATTAGAGCACCAGCAAACAGTGCATATGGTAGCTGTGATGGGGGGATGCACATTACTGTCTCCATTACGTGGGTGTGGAGCAGGAACAACTCAGCCGAGGCTGGTGCAATTATACACGCACAGCTTGGGTAAAGATCCAACCCTTGACATTAAACAGCCCTCTGATTTTTTTTTTTTTCCCAAACCCTGAGGTTTGTTTCAGAATAATGAGATCAGCATGCTAAATACAGAGTTTTAATAGAAAAACATTTCAAAGATGCAATTTCCTGCTGCCAGTTTTTCAGTGCAGATACAGTTCAGAAGCATTTCAGATTTATTAGGGGTCCAGCTGTAATGCGTTCACTGGGTTGACAACCTGCTGACACTCCTGGCGGGGACATGGGGACTTCCCATTTCTTCAGACCCCTTGTGTCCTGTGATTTGAAGATTTGGTAAATCCAGCTTTAAGGTTCTTGGTACCAGAACAAAAATACCACTGTCCTATGCCACAAAGTCTTGATGTTGCATAAAGTCCTTCTGTCATCCAAGCCGTGTCCTGAAGGCACGGCTGGTGTGGCACTGTGTGGATGTGCTCTGTGTCACATCGGCTGTCACCTGCCTTCCTGCAGCTGGAGAAACAACAGCCCAGGCTCTGACTTGTGCTTTCTGGCTATCTGGAGGCATCAGATGCCTGTGCCCGGTGCAGATTTACCTTGCTGAGCGCTGAGATGCAGTCTGGCTGCCTGGGCAGCTGCATCCAGAGCTGCAGACCTGGCCTCTGCCTGAGACTTGGCTAAAAACAGGCAGCGCAGCTCCACTCTGTGGGAAAGAAGGGAAGCAGCCGGGGAGCTGGCACGGGGGTTTCCTCTGCTCACTGGCACCTCATCCTCTGCTGAGATGGTGAGTGGGATCCGCCAGTTCCTCAGGTGTCCCCTTGTCCCTCTGCGGTGCGGGGCTGGGACCCTCACCCTTCCTCAGGCTGCTTTGGAAATCTTCCCTGAGATGCACTGCAGCTTTTTCCACTTTCTTTTTTTTTCCCCCCCCCGCACTTACAGGCTTGGAAAACAACAGCAGGTGGCTTTGGAGGATTGAATATGGGACAAACAAAGCCCTGTGGAGGACTTTGCTTTCCATCTTCAGAGGTGTGTTCCTGCTCGCAGGGGATGTCTGGGGCAAAATTCCCCTTGCCTTCACGGGGAATGCCCTTGAGTGGGGGTTAATCTTCACCTGCTTCACCTGCTGCTGCCAAAACCACCACTTGCAGGTGATGTATCCAGCCTTTATGATGGGGTGCCCACTTGGCGATGTGGCACACAGAAATCTCTACTACCGTGCTGCTGGGGCTGGCTCTGATTAAAACTCCCTGGCGTGCTGATAAGGTCTTGAGCATCCCTGGTCCTGAGCATCGCTGGCCCTGGAAGAGGGTCAGCTGGGTGAGGGGTGAACCCTTTTCTTACGGACTAATTGCTGGTGACAAGGCCAGTCCATAGTGGCAAGCTGGGGCTGCTAGCTGTCTGTTAGTGGGGATAAGTACGCTGAGTACTGCCAAAAGACATCTGATGCAATATTCCTGGTGAGCTGGGGAGTGTGGCAAAGGCACACTTGTTCTGGGATCAGTTAGGCTTGGCTCCAGAAGGGATAACTCACAAGGCTGACCTGAACAAGTCACTGCTCCATGTGCCCGTTTGAGGAGCGAGTGCTGAGGGTGTTTTGGGGCATCCTGCAGTGGTTAGTCAATGACCTTTAGCAGCTGATTTCTCCTTGAGCAGTTTTGCCCTGGGTTGAAATTCTCCCAGCCTGCCCTTGGAAGATCACCAAGTGAATAGTGCAGCAACGTACAGTTTCAGCTTGGTGTTATCAAATGGGTCCGATTGCTTCTCTGTTATTTTGGCTGACAAAGCCAGTTGTACCATTTAACTGTCACAGCTACCAGCAAGCTGTCTGTTCATCTCTACCCCTAAATGTCATCGGCAGTGACATGGATTCCTGAGAGTCTTGTTAGTGCGTCTTGCTGGCAGCACCTCTACTTTTGATCCCAAATGACAGTCTCAGCCATCTGTACTTCGATCCTGGTTCTCAAAACAATGCAAGGAAGCTGTTTTCCTGGCCTAGTAGCTTGTGCCAATCTCCATCACTGGCACCGAATGCTGCGGATATCTTTTCCTTTTGCCAAGTCAGGTGAGGTTTCTTTGGTGGTAGGCACTTGGATGGATTGATTGTTCAGTGCTTGCTTGGGTCTGTTCAAATGCGCAATTTTTTTGCTGCCTGATAACTGTGCCAAGGCTGGAGACTCTGCTGTGAGCTGACTTTTGCCATTCATTATTTTATTCTCCTTTTATTTTCTCTTAACATGCCATGTAGTCGGAGAGGTACCTGCTGACTAATCACGTACTTGAAGTTTGGAGTCTTTGAGCAGAGTCTCTTAGTGGCTTGGATATATGGTGATTGGGGATGTAGTTGGCTCCGGTTGCGTGTTTTTATTCTGCTAATGCTTTTACCACGTGAATATTTCACCCCAGGTTTGGCCTCCCTTGGATTACAAAAGTGAACAATTCTATTGAAACTGTGACTGGTGTGTCCAATACCAATGGCAGACCTATTGCTTCTTTCTCCCGGCTCAGGCTTGTCATGTCCCGAAGCTGGAACTCAGTCATACAGCTTCTGCTTGGTGCCCTGTGGCAGCTGTCTCGCAGGCATCTATTCAGTAGGTTGTGACACCTCTCTAGGCCCCTCTCACCCACAGTGACATATCCAGTTTTCTCACCTGCTGCCAAAGAAGGTACTCGAGGGTCTGAACATCTTGTGTGTAATTTAGAATCTCCTCAGGGGTGTTCGGATCCTGTAAGCTTTAATTTTACTTTGTTTAATTGCAGGTTTGGTTTCTTTTCTGCGTGATGCTGAGAAATGCCTGGGAATCCAACCTGCTTACTGTTGATTCCTTTATTTGTTTGCTTTCTGCTTTGTTCTTAACCTTTATCACTTCAAATCAGTAGTACTTTTTTCCCCCCTCTTTCCTGAAGCTTTGACATAATGATTTCTCTTGCAGTAATTACTGTTGATGACCTTGTGTGTCATTTGTTGATGTACCCTGCCCTTCACCATTCAGAAGTGAAGCACTCACAGTGCATTTTTTTGCACCAGATTTTCCTCCTCTGCTTTGTCCTTTGTCCTCCTCTGCATTTCCTTGTAAATAGCTTCTGGTGCTGTTTTTCCATTTTCTGGGCTTTTCCGGGCTTGCTTAGTGAACCAGCTCTGTGTTTGCTTCACACAGGCTGCCTTTGCAGGGGCTATTGTTAATTATGTCTCTCCGCATATCCAACTCTTGCATGACAAATGGAGTCACTCTGAGCATTTCTGAGCACTGCCCTGGCATCTCAGTATTGTCTCTGCTGCCTGTCAAGGACAGGCTCTTTCCCTTCTGCTGTGAGCCCTCAAACCCTACAGGTTTCTCAGCCAGTGACTGAGTTTGTCCTGGCTGTGGCTTGTGCCTTATCCAGGTCCCAGGAGCACATTTTCATGGTGCTCTTGTGCAGGTGCCAGTTGTGTGTGTGGCGGAGGAGCTGCAGTGTGTCCTTCTGCACGTAGCCACCTCTGCATGTAGCCATGCACAGCTGGCAGCTGCCCCCACTTCTCCTAGACGTGACTCCAAGCAGGGACTTTGGTCACTGGCCCTAGGAGAGAGCAGGGCTGACTGAAGAGAGGCGTGAAGTTCTTCACAGCACCAGGATGCTGCTGGAGTCAGGTGCTGCAGTGCTGGAAAGCAGATGTGAACATGATGGTGGTTGCAGCGCTCCTGAGATGTACAGATCAGAGTAACGGGTGAGCTAGACCCAAATGCCACCGATCACTCTTAGGATGGGATGCTCTTTTGTTGTGGGCAGAGCAGTGCAATGGGTCTTGGGCTCAGCTCTGCTACCACCTTGCTAAGTGCCTTTAAGTCTTGCCAATCTGCTCTCCAGACCAGGATTTCTCTGTTACATGGGGATTTGTGGCTTTGTAGTATATGTTAAGATCAGCAGATTGACAGCTGTACAAAAGATAAGCCTTATTCTTGTATCAACATGTTTCCTTTATCAGGGCTAACTCTAAGCTAATCACTGATCCAGACACTCTTGGAATCAATGGGGGGTTTTATACATCAGCTCCTTGCTGACATGGCATCATGTCCAAATTGTGATTTATGATGCTAAATGCTCTCTCGACACCTTTCTAATTTTTTAATAAAGATACTTTTGTGAAGTATTTCTCTTCAGAACCAGCTTTATTAATGTGTTTAAGGTATAAACAGATTAATTGGTGGAGCAATAGCTGTTTAGTGACTGCATGGTGTAGAAAGAAAACCTGCATCCTCTGCAGCTACCCCCCAAGTGGGGGAGTCAGGAAGGCAGAACAGCAGATTAGTAACCGCTCTGCTGATCTCTTCTTACTACATCAACAGTATATTGGCAAGGAAATTGCAAGCTTCCCGCTTTGACATAGTTATGGTGATAGATTGGGTATACAGAACAGCTAATGATGAAATTAAATGGAGTTATGAATATATATTAGAACTCTTTCCCAAGGTCAACTCTGGATGACACAGCAAAGATATTATAATAACAGGTAAGCATCAGGAGGTGATGGACAGCATGTTGCTGAAGCCTGGACTCTAACGTTTGTTAAGGGTGTACAAAGAGAAGGGAGAGGATAGGAGTTTTCAAGTTCATGGTATCTCACTCTGCTCTCGGTGGAGCCCTGTTTTCAATAACCAATTTTACCTGTTGCTACCCTGATGATTAACTAACTGGAACACCCCTTACACTAATATGCTCTGTTACGAAGTCAGGAAGCTGGGTGAGTTCAGGACTAAAGAGCCTGGCGCTGGGTGCTGCAGACACACATCCTGTGGGGACATCCAGAGTCCTGAAGGATGGAGACTTGGGCTTTTCAGATGCTGCTCAGCAGTTCAGAGGGCAGTTCAGTTTGCTTGGTGTCATCCCACTCCCTCCTGTATAACCCATGGCAAATCATTTGTGTCAACGTTTCAACAGTGACTGGTGATTTTTTTTATTTTTTAAGCACCTTTATGTTTGATTGTTTAGCTTGGGGCAACTAAACTGGATTCAAGCCAAAGCTGCCAGCCTCACATCTGCAGGTAGGGTTCTCTCAAGTAGCATATCCCAAATATAGGACTCAGAATTGCCAGTTGCTTCTGAAAAGCCTGTCCTTACATCCTCTGGCCCCCAGTTCCCTGTGGTGCGCACAGAGATAACAGTGCTTCTTTTGCCTCTTTGCCTCCAGGAATGCTGAGGGCATGGACACATGGACACAGCAAAAGCAAAAGGGCACTCTCAGACTCAAGGGGATAAAAAAAGTATCGTAATTTTTTTTTAAATTTTTTTTTTTAAGGTTTGATCCGATTTCCAAAGTCTTTGTAATTACTAACATACAGAAGTCATACAGATCTTCAGGCTTTGCCCCAGTGCTGGCTGCTACGTCATTGCAGAGGAGCTGCACACCCTGCAGGGTAACACTTTGTGAAGTGGTTCTTGAGAGACATCCCTGTGCTTTCTAAGTAATACGAGAAGTTTTATTCACATTTCACCAAGTGACCTTGCCCAGAGCTGCCTCTCTGAAGTAAAGTCTCTACAACTCTGCAAGTTGTGTGTATGCAGCAGATTTTTTGTCTCTACTGTTTTTCAGGTGAGGATGTTCTTTTCTAAGGTGAGGGTATTAAACTGATCAGTTTTCATTCCATTTGCACTTTGTGGAATAAATGGAAATGAGCTGGATTTGCTTTTAATTGGTGAACAAATGTGTCTGGCTTCTACCCCAATAGCAAACAGAAGGAACGTATGTTCCCAGAGGGCTGGGTGCCTGGGTGCTCCCAGGGAGGTGCCTGTGCTGTCCCACGCTGTTCCAGCTCTGCAGGAGCTGGGAGCTGCTGCTTCACAGGAAAGAGACATTTTACAAACCATGTCAGGGCTCTGAAGTCCAACCTTGGGGGAACCAGGGGTGGGGAGTGCTGGCAGTGATGCAGGGCGGGCTTGTGTGCATGCCCTTGCAGATAAGCTCTGCCTCCCTGGGCCGAGCTCAAGCTGGCACGACGCTGTGGGCAACTGTGAGCGGGTCATGCAGCCACCCAGCAAAATGGGTGGGATGGGGATATTGCAGGTCTGTATGCCGGGTCAGACACTGACCTCTCTCTCCCTCTCTCCTCCTCCTGAGTATTTTGTGGCAAACGTATTGGGTTTTGTTTATTCCCTTAATTTCCAGCCCTTGAAAAGCCGCTTGGAAAGCATTCCCGCTGGGAATGCTCCTCTCCCCTTCTTCTCGCCCCTGTCTGTGCTGGAAACCTCCCGTTCCCTGACAAAGCCGCACTTGCGGCAGTAGCCGCTTTGTGACAGCAGAGGGGGACAAAGGGCCGGCGACGGGCCGGCACAGCGGGGCCGGAGCTCCGTGCCCGGCGCTGCCCGGCGTTCGGTGCGGGATCCGCGGCTGCGGGAGCCGCCGCTGCCCGGGGCAGCCGCTCGACGCGGGGCAGGGCAGGCTGAATGTCTCGCTATGGCTTTCCTGACTCAATCAGGGTGATTTTCACTCATTCCTGGAATGCCCAGCTCTCCCAACAGCACGTCGCAGTTTGGGGACTCGTCTCAGGTTTTGTGATCCGGCTTCTGGGTGCTGGCTCTGCACAGGCACGGTACAAACCTGCTGCTGCCGTCTATGCTGGGCACACAGAGGTGGGGGTAGACAGCAAAGTATTCACTTTTTAGGGTAGCATATGATACCCTAATAGTAATTTCTGTCTTCTATCGATCACAGGTGATGAGCCAAAGAAATAATCTGCCAGCTCAAATCCAACCCACAAGCCATTAGCTGGATGAAGTGGGGAGATGTATGAAGATGTACCTAAATTTCAGGGATGGACTCCCTTCCACTTGTCTCTGGTGCCAAGTGTCATCTACCTGGACATTTTATCAGGTAGGGAAATATAGTGTTTGCAATGTTCTATAGAGTATTGAAATTACTAGCCCAGTGAGAGGCAAATTCTGAGGCAGAATGGATTTTGAGCCTGCTGATTGCAGGAGGCAGCACTCCTGTGGAGAAAGAAAAAAAAATTAAAAAAAAAAAAAGGAGAAAAAAAAAAAAAAAATAAAAAAGAAAAAATAAGTAGGAGCAAGAAGCCAGTAGCTGCTGATTAAGGATCACAGTACAGCCAGCAAAACTGAGATACCACATCCTTGTAGTGCTGGCTTTGGAGTCAAGAATGAATGAGGTGCCTTGGTGCTCTCTGCAGATTCTCCCATCCGCTAGAAAGAGTTTTGCAGCCCCTCAAAACCCCAACTAGCAGGTGCATGTTGCTGCAGGCTGGTGCAGTCACATTCCTTGTCAGGGGCACAATGCTCGTGTGAGGTGGAGTGAAGCTCCAACTGTTGTCAGCCCACATGGAATCCCAGATGAATGTGGCCTCTCTGCAGTAATGGGGGATATTTCTTTAAATGTCTCAATAATGCTACAGCTTTGCTATCTTCTCCTCTGTAACACATAAACTCTTTTACAGACCTAGATGGAATTTCTTTGACATCTCCTCGAATTGCATTGTTTTAAGGTGCTTTTGCATTTTTATTGGTTGTAATAGAGGGAATCCATATAGCATCAATGCTGCTTTCTAGGCAATATCTGGTAGCTGTGAAATATAAATCAGTAAGGTCTTGGACTATAGCTTAATCTTATCATCAGAATTCTGTTAGTGTGAGACAGAAATTGTGCTACTAACAAGTGTTTCCAGCCATCACTGCCTTGATGAAATGGGATAGAAAAAGCAGAAAATAGAGCTGTGTCTGGCTCCATACAACCCCTGAGTACAGCAGCACAGAGAGAGGAGATGGCTGTGCCAGGCAGCAGCCTAGTGATTAAAATATACCATTCTCGTATGCTGTAGTGCTAACAGTACTCTGGTGAGCCTCCCAAGCTAGGAGGCATCAATTCTCTTCAACTGTAGAGAAAAAAGACAAGGATCACAAGAAAATGTGGATAGTCCGCTGATAGTTTTACAGACTCCTCTCCTTCTAGGTTAAGAAATAAGCAAAGGCTGTCAGTGTGTTGGGGATGACGGTGGGTATAAGCCAGCACCTCAATTTATTTCCATTACCTTAGGAGCAGAGAAATAGGTGAGGCATTATTTTAGCTGCTAAGGTTTTGTTCTCTGCAGGCTTTTTGAATAGCTGTCTGCACGTTTTAATATCCACTTCGGAAGATGTGCAAAATCCACCCTAAAAGCTTGCCAATACCATCTCTTAATTCCCCCCATCTCTCTTAATTTCCTACTCTGTGGTGCTGTGTGACTATTAGGCAGCTTACACAGCATAGTTTAAATAAACTGGAAGAATCTCTTTTTCTTAGCAGTTTATAGCCCCCAATTATTGGTATCCTAAATTTGCACAATCCTGTGTTTATAAGGTAGCCCTTTGGAGAGCAGAAGGTGATTACTCAGAAATTTCTGCATTTAGCCCAAAAAGAGCAGCAGAGAGATGCTTAAATGAGCCAGTCCTTGGAGTGGGACAGCAAGAGAAATTTAAAATGTATGTAGCCTCTTTGCTTCCTGTGATCTTAAAAGAGCTGAGATGTGTTCACTTCTCCTGCTGCGAAGTTCTGACTTGAATGCATCTTAGACCTTAAGGTTTCCCTACTTCCCAGCCCTGTAGAACCAGGCTGCAGCAGTCCCCTGACCCCAAATCCAACCAGGAGGGAGGCAATGCACCCCCCCACACAAACACACCTCCTAGTACAGGTGGGGCTCATTTCCAGCCTTGTAAAGCGGAGAGTGGGGTCTCTAAGGCACTACAGACAACATGCATGTAAATGGGTGCTATGGAGGCATACAAAAACTCAACACAGGCAGGTGGCAAACTCAAAACAGGAATTTATTTTTTCCCTTCCAAGCAAAATAATTTAACTGGTGATAAAATGTACTCTTAATCAAAATTACTTTACGGTCTGACAAACATTCAGTAAACAGCAGGTTTGAGATACCAAAGGGAATCCAGTTACTACGCAGCCAACTCAGACTCAGGGGATCCCCAAAACTTTAGAATGATGACTCAGAATGTGCAATCACCTCTATAAGATGGAGTTCTTAACCTTGAGGAGTTTCCTTAGGTGCCACCCCGGGCCTAAGAGGAGAGTCTCCAAATGTAGACACACTGCTCTGAGGAAAACAAACGCAAAATGGGGTCTCTGGCTGGCTCCATTTATACCCTAGTTGAATCTGAACTGTGGTCTAGAAATTTATCTCAACTGAGGCATTTCATTGGCCAAAGACCCTGTCTGTTAACCAAAGAACCTGTGCATGACCATAGTGATCCATTTGTCTAGAAGTTTCTGGTGTTTTAGAGGGGGTAGGAGGTGCACCCGCCACAATGTGAACACTGTGAATGGCCTGATCTCATTTGCCAGCAGATCAGCTCAAAGGCCATGAGCGGATCTCCTGGTCTCCTCAGGATCCGGCTCCCAGACATGTGTTTGTCCAGGTGTCTGGCCCCAGACCTCTCATCCAAGACTTTTTGTGCTGCATCACTGTTAAACAGACACGTCCACTGTCCAGATGTACGTGCTGTAACACTGTTCCTCTCCATCTCTACTCCTCATGTGCTCCTGGAACTGTGAGATGAGCCCAACAGTATCACTGAGGCACTTGTACATCCCTCGCAACACTATTTGTTCCCAAGGACTCTTTTCTAACTGTTTAATTAATCCCTGCAGTAATTAACCATGTACCATTTGTTGCTCCCTTTCAGTTATTTACTCAGTGGGAATCGGTGGCCCCTCAGAGGTATCACACCTCAGAACTTTGCAGGGACCCCAGGGAAGAGGAATAATACGTGACTTGGTCTTTGGTAATGGCCCAGGCATGGTGGAATAAACAAGCCCCAACCACCTGCTTCTAAATACTGAGCCAGGGAGACTGAAGTTGGTCTAGAATGGTGAAACCACACCTCGAATACTGTGTTCAGTTTTGGACTTCTCACAACAAGAAAGACATTGAGGTGCTGGAGAGAGTTCAAAGGATGGCGACAAGGCTGGTGAGGGGTCTGGAGCACAAGTCTTGTGAGGAGCAGCTGAGGGACCTGTGGGTGTTCAGCCTAGAGAAAAGGGGGCTCAGAGGAGACCTTATAACTCTCTACAACTACCTGAAAGGAGGTTGTAGCATGGAGGGTGTTGGTCTCTTCTCCCAGGTTGCAAGTAATAGGATGAGAGGAAATGGCCTCCAGTTGCACCAGGGAAGGTTCAGATTGGATATTAGGAAAAAATTCTTCATGGAAAGGGGTGTCAGGCATTGAAACAGGCTGCCCGGGGAAGTGGTTTAGTCACCATCCCTGGAGGTGTTTAAAAGACATAGAGATGAGGTTCTTAGGGACATGGTTTAGTGCCAGAGTTAGGTAATCGTTGGACTTGATCTTGGGGATCTCTTACAACAAAAATGATTCCATGATTTTTAGCTGGCACTCCTCTCTGTCTCTCCAGTGTTCAAGAGAGCTGTGCACACACCTCCCCTCAGCCATCCCAGTTGCAGGGAGCCAGGCAAAGCCTGTCAAGTGTTGTTTGCAAAAATGTGTCTAGCCAGAGAAGCAGGATGATGGAGAGGCTGATCCCAGGGCCCCTCAGCAGCAGCAATCCTCCCCTGCATGCCGTGACCCAGGCTGGGTTGCCAGCACACGTGTGGCACTTGGGATGGACCGTGTAACGAGGTGAGCCGTGTGGCCAAGACGATGCTGTGCCCTCGCCAACCTGAGTTTCCCAGTCGCGTGTTTCTGTGATGAGAAGCCCTGGGAATTTTTGATGGCATGCTAAAAATTAATAGCCACATAACCCCCTTAAATGTGCTTCTTAGATATTTTCATTGGTCATAATTCAGAGGCTTGCTGCAGCCTCAGTCCCTGATTTTTCCTCTAACCCCTGCGTTGGAGCAGGAGAAGCACCTGCTGACTTTGGTGGGCGTTCGGATGCAGGGACTTCTTCACTGGCCAGAAGTGCAATATAAAAGATGGTTTTCTGCTCAGGTGCTGCATGTCACTCTCTAACCTGTACCATTATATACTTAAAGAAATGCCAGTTCTTGCAAACTGATGGATTTGAACATATCAGCATCACTAAACACTCTGTTTAGATTTTTTTAAACGTTTAATTTGTAGTGATGGAGACTAAATTGAGAATTAAAACCATGCACATCAGTCCCAAGGGAGTTCCCTCCTCCCCTCCCACTCCATCTGGAATGAAGAGGAGTTGGAATTATACATGAATTAATGAATAAGTAATAGAGAGTCACACAAATAAATTTCAGATGCAAGGATTTTTTTTTTTTAAGTCATCTACAAGTTAATATTTATTTATGTAACTTGCAGAACTCCAGCCAATGGCTGTATAAATATTAATTACTAATTAAACTTTAATAGCAAAGCAAACCCCTTGCATTTTCTAAATGTATGTATTAAAGGCATCATTATTTGTTTGGAGAATTGGATTTGTTTGAGACTTTGGTCAAGCAGTGACAAGAATATGATTTTAGAGCAAGAGGCACCTTGGGTTAATCTTGCTTTTTGCTTTGATTGCAATTGCTCAAAGAAAGTATGAATTAATTTCCTTTTTTTTTTTTTTTTTCCCTCCCATGAGGAGATGATAACAAATTTAAAAACAGCCCTCAGCAAACCTGGGGCATCTCTGTACTCCCAGTTGTGCATCCTCACTACATTTTTGACTGATTTCCAAAACAAAGAAGAGAAGGATGGATTCTTGGCTAGTCAGCACAGCTTTGCTGGCTGCAGTAGCTGTACTCATTTAGACCAGCTGATTCTCTGGCTTGTGGAGTTAGTTGAGGCTTTACATGCCTTTTGGCAGCCTGAAGGCTCACCTGAAACTGCAATTTTGCAGGCTACCCTGACTCCTTTTAGATGAATGTCTTGGGTCCGTAAGTCCATAACATCTCTGCGTATCATTTTTCAGTGCACGTTGCTAAACCCACCTGGGAAGAAGGTTTACAGAGAAAATTTTTCCTCTTCTGTGAAGCGAGTGAGGGTGAAAAGCCAATGGGTCCCCACAGAGCCGTGGCTCAGCTCCGACTCTTCCCTGTGTTGTCTCACACCACTTTGCTGGCTGTTCCTTTTGCTGCCATTTCCACTCACAGCATGTCATCTTACCACTCTGGGGAGCTTGTGAGGGTCTCTCAATCCTGTGGTTAAACCAGGTGTTGTCCCCTGTGATCCAGGCTGGCTGCTGCTCTCCTGGTTCCCAAGCAGCTCTTGCTGTGATTCGGGACCCCTGGGTTGCGGCTCCCTTGGGCTCAGGAGGGGGAAGCAAGTGAAGCAGCTCTTGCCATCAGGGACTGGTGACTAAAGGACATGGCTGGTGCTACAGCTGAGAAAGGAGTAATTTTGCTGAGCAGCACTTGAGCCTTGGTGGTGTATGATGAGGTGAAATTATCAAGTGGTGCAGCAGACATCTAAGCGGTAAATAGACATAAGATGCTCTAAGAACTGAATGCAACTTTGGGTAGACTGTGGTTTATAGGTATGTGTGAGTTTTTAAAAGGGGAAAAAAGTATTGAAGCCAAAAAAGAGAGCTCTAGCGTTCTGTGTAATCTCCCACAAAGAGTTGGTGGTACAGCCTGTGACGCAACCCCGCTCTGGGGGAGTCAGGGAGGTCCAGTTGTGCTGTGGTTTGGGGTTGTGCTTTGCAGCTTTCTTCTTTTAAGCTGGTAATTACAGACTAAAGCTGGTGAGACCAACCATGAATAAAGCACATCAGGCCTTTTGATCCTTGCAGGGAGTCAGGGTCTGCCTCCTGTTACGGTCCCACCGTGATCTCCTGACCTCATGGTCTGCTGTAACTACAGTCTTGGAAGTCAATGAGGTGAGTCTCAGTGCTCACCGGGACACGCCTGTATAAGCTTTCGAAGGCTAAGGCTTTAATAAGGATTGGGAGCAGATAAAACATTTATTACAGTACTCTTATCTTGGGCCTCATTTAATTACAGGGACACTACTTGTTAAAGATTTTAATAAGCAATTTTCTTAACCACTTTGGGATTGATGGAGCATACAAAGACATGAGCTGATTAAAACCAGCCAAGCTTCACCCAAAATTCAGTGATTGGTAATCTGTAAGGTCTGAAATGACAAGTATATGACTTAGGCTTCTATGCAATAGCCCCAGATATCTCTCTAACAAACTTCCCTGGATGTTTTGTGCTCTTTGGTTTTAGAATAGTGGATGGCCTTTGAGTGTGGCCATTTTAACCAAAAAAAAGAAACAGAGGCAGAAAATAAATTAAGATGGTTACAAGCACAATAAAATGAAGTGCACAAATTTAAATGTAAAACACTGAAAATGCACCAGAAGTAATAAAGACAAACCACTGATAGGACTCTGAGTGGGAACCCTGGCTGATTCTGTACTGCAAAGATATAAAAGAAAATCAATATTAAAAAAAATTGGACCTTTAGCACAGATCCTGTTTAATGGTGTATGCGACAATTTAAAAGAAATAATTTGGAAGTTAAAAGTGCAGCATAGAAACATCTGAATAATTGACATTTAAAGAATTAACATAAAATTATTCCAAGGTAGTGATTAAAGTAGTCAAGCACTCTTCTAATGCCCATGTAAAACCAGGCGGCTTTTGTAGTGCACCTTCAACCTTGAATGCATCTGCTTAACATTTAGGCCTGTGTCCTAGCTCTCTTTAGGCAACGTAGGCATTCAGTCATGTGTGGACCAGCCTTCCTATATCAGATATTTTTTCCTTGTCCTTGGCCTCACTATTAGGTGATGAAACGGCAGGCAAACATGAGGCTTGCTCTATCTCTGCTTCTCCTGATATCACAGGCAAAATCTGTATGAACCGAGAATTAAATCAGCATCTCCTGAAGAAGCCATCGCTCCTTTGGAAAATGAATTTCTGTCAGTCATTGACATAAACAAATAGAAAATGCTATGGTATTGCCATGCACCCCTCATTGATTCAAACCTTAATTTCAGTATAGTGTTCTCCTTTTAATTAGACAAATACTCATTATTTAAGCAAAAACAAATTTATCAGTTAATTCCTCCTGCTGCATCTACAGCAAGTAAAAATCAGGAGACAATACCAATGCTGGTGTGCAAAGTTCGAAAGATTTCTGTGTTTTAATGACTACGCAGTGATCTTGAGTTGATTTTTTGTACTGCCCAGGCAGTTTTGGACTGGCACAGCCCAACACCAGTCGAGTGGCAAGGACCTTTAAATATGCAATAAAGTGAATGTACTCGAGTCAAATGAAACGCCAATGCCCAGTCTGATGCCTGTGCAGGCAGACCAGCTGTGAGCTGGTGTCTGCAGAGCCAAACCTTCCATACTCAGGAGACAAGATTAAGGCTCTCTCTTTACCATGGGACTCCCACCAAGGCTCAGAGCAATGAGCCACTGCACTGCCAGCTTCTGCTGTCTCCCTTTCTGTGTACACAAGGGGCACTTGGCTCTGACAGACACAGGCAGTCCAGGGAGCAGAGGATGGGAACATCTTTTAACTGCTTTGATCAGTGCAAAAGAGGCTTTTTCCCTCCCTCAGAGAAAGATTACCAAGTGGCTGAGGTTTAGCATCCATCAGATCTTCTCTCTCTTTAATAAAATACACACCATACACCTAAATCCTGTCCCAAAACTGCTGAGCTGGCTTTTTGTTATGTAGCAGGCAACATAACATCTGTGCAAAGAGGATACCAAGGAGCCACCTCCTGATGTTTGGGATTCAGGCTATTTGCAAAACCCGGAATGCCTCAGGGACACCTTTGCACAGGCTTCCCAGGGTTATCTTCAGTACTAGTGGGATGTTACTAATCAGGACATGACTTTTTTATAACAGATCTGTGGAACGAGGCTGACAGCTGATGCAGTTGATACCTGTCATGAGCCCAGCACCAAGTCATGCCTAAACCGGAGTCTCGCTCTCACGTGGACTATCCAGCTTCTCCGTGGGCTCAGACTTCAGCCTTGGCATTTAGGACACATCGCCTCTTTTGCCTCTGCTTGACCTCTTATTTTTCATGACGCTTGCAGGAACTTGCATATTTTTGAGATCTTACCACTCTGCGAAATGTAGGCTTGATCCCTGGGTTTAGAGGCTATCAGAAAAAGATCTATATGCAGTGGTAGGACTGCAGCCTTATTGTTTCTGTGAGAAACCAGCCTAAAAAGGAAGCCAGGAGGACCGTGATGCCTGGAGGAGTCGGGAACAGTCCCACAGCTTTGCTTATGTAGGAAACAGAGATAAAGCCAGGAGAGAGCAGCACACCTTGATCCCGGGTGTGTGCCACCACTGTAAGCTTGGGCTGAACTGCACAGCCCTTGCAAAGCTCAGGTGCAACCCTGGTGCCATGGATGGAGCTGGGAAATCCCAAACCGTGGACACCGCACTGCACTTTCCATTTTCATTACCCATATTCTCAGATAATATATTCAAAGAGGTTTATACCAATATTTTTGTCTGCTTCCATTTCCTTTTTTTTTCCCATTTGCAACTATTTTACACATCCAGGGCTATTTTTTTTTACCAGGCATGAGATTTTTCTACCATTTTTTCCCTTTTCATAAGCAGAGTATTTCTAATTTATTTTATTTTTTTAAATTAAGATGGATTTCTCAAAGTCTTAAGTTTTACTCTCTTTTACTTGAAGTTTTGTGAGTGCTAGCTCTTCGTTTCATAGTTTAGCTGACATGGGGGCTGGGATATGTTAATTCAATGATTTAAATGAAATATCAAAGGAGTTTTTATTGATTTGCATATAAAAGTTATGAAACCCAATATATGGCACAACAGACAAATTAGTAGGTCATAAAAAGCATGAGTGAATTACGGTTTTATTAAAGCTTTAAGATAACACGCTGTAGTATCTGGAAATAAAGGTCAAAAGGAAAAAAAAAAAGGAAAATTTAAATGTGTGCACATTAATAGACTGGGGAATGTGGCTTTACTAATAACTTGTGTGCATAAAAATTTATATTTTTCAACACAGCAATCATTTCTTTTACCCTGTTGGGTATTTTAAATGTGCTCCTGTGTATATAATATTAATTTAGTCGTAAAATAAAAGGCAGTAATTCAGATAGTAGCCCATGTGAGCTATTAAATTCAAAGTACCATGTGAAGTATTTGTGGTTATGGTTCCTTGCAGTTCTGGATAAGACACAAACAAACCACTCCTGACAAGATGAAAGTGTTTGCTTTCAGAGTACCTGCCCATGCTCAGCTCTGGGTTTCTGCATTTCCTTCTCCAGAGCTGACACTTTCTCTGATTAGGTTGTTTGGGTATAAATTATGAGAATGCTCCTTGAAAAAAAGCACAAAATGAGGATTTGTGCAATAGCCAGGCTTTTAAAGGGAGATTGTACATTCTACGAATCTTTTTGAACTAGCTAATGTTATAGTTCACCTATTTTATGCTAGATCAGTGAGCTTTGCTGTCTTGGGAAGTGAAAAAGGTTATTTTTGTTTGTCCTGTTGATTCACTACTGCAGGGCTGAGAGTTAACAAACAGCAAATGGGCTTGACTGCGAAGCCAGTCAGCTGTGTAAAATATTTTCATGTTGTTTCCCTGAAAGGCTTGAAGCAAATATACCACCCACTGCAGCGGCAAATTAATGCACAGCAATTAATCAAAATTCTTCTCACTTTCTTTCTCTGTGCATGTACTTTTGCATTAGGTCTTGGAGTGCCTGGGTGTTCTCCTGTTAGATGGATCTGTGCTAAGGCTCAACACAAGTACTTCTCAGCAAGAAGAAATTAAGCCCGGACTCAGGCTGAATCCTTCGGAGATCTGGCTCAGCGCCTGCAGCTCAGCTAATCCGTATCTGTCAGCATTCAGCCCTTAATGGTACCAGTGCAAAGACTCAGAGACTCCTCGTAAAACCTTCTCTACAGATTCTCTCTGATATAAGGATATGTCATCACGTAGCATTTCAGAGTCATCTCTCACCTTTTAATAGGAATGCCTTGGAGAGAGATCTCCTTCTTGTCCTCCACTCCCCTTCCACCTCTCTGTACAGAGAATCCAGGCTCAAATCTGCTGCCGGGGATAGCCCCTGCTACGAGGGACTCCGCAAGGTAAAAAGGATTTCTGTGGATCCTCCTGCCTGTAACACACACAGCTCGGAGGCCACACAGCAGAGCCTCCTCCAAAGCCGTGTGTAGGCAGAGCACACTTGTGTGGGGCAGAGGATGCACATTTGCTGTAGCTGAGATACAGCAGTGGTTACACACAGCTCCTCAGTCCCGCAGTCCCCAAAAATAACTGTGCAGCGTGTATCAGACAGCCAGGAACACAGTAAAAGTTATTTCCTCCCTCCAGCGCTTGCTTTTGCCAGTTAGGGGCAGTTTAAAAACAGGTGTTGAGTTCAGTGCATGCTTTGCGTGCTTGATCACTAGTCAAGGCACAGCTCTGGCAAGAAGATGATAGCAGCTCTTTTCTTGTTGCCACCTCTGTCTGCTGGCTGTAAAAGAGGGGATGAGTGGGTTCCTACAGGTGTCACAGTAAGATGGATAACTGTGACCCTTCCGGCAGATCTCAGAAAAACTCCAGCTGCATGTGTAACTCATTTTTTCACAGCCACACAGCAGTGCTGGTGGCTTCACCCAGGCTCCTTCCAGTGGTGCCAGCCCAGCTTAAGCTCCTCCGCAATGCGCCAGGCTCAGCCTGGGAGCCTCTGCTCCAAGCTGCCTGGGGTCCTTGTGGTCAGAACTGCTTGGGTCAACCTACACACACCATCATAGTTGTCTTCAGTGTCCCCTGGGCCTCTTTGTCGCCTTTTAGGACACCAAATGGTCGTGCAGGGTATGAGGAATGTTTCCCTCCAAATTCACCCCTCCTATCAGCGAGGGGAAGGATGGGTGGACGTCTATACTGCTACCTCAGGACTCCTCAGCCAGCAGTCTTCCCAGACAACTGGTCCTGTTTGCACTGAGACTCCCATTCCACAGAGAAACATGGGAGAACTATTGCCAGCATGCTGGAGGCGGTCTGAGGACAAGTGTTCTTGGTATTTGTTGGTTTCAGTGAGGAATAGATGAGAGTTTGGCTGGGGAAATCACTGCAGGCCACTCCCATACCTGAACTGAGGGGTTAATTTGCTGCTAGGACAGAAGAGATGTGTGGGCAGGCACAGCATCCCCACATCTGTGGTGAGTCAGATACCCCAGAGATTCAGCTGGCAGACGATGAAAGGGAGAAGTAGGTCAGAGCAGACAAAGACACTGAGGATCCATCTGCCGGGTCAGACCAACTGGGAGATGGCAGTGGAGGGGATCTGACCTCTTGCATGGTTGATATTCAGAATAGCAGAGAGAGCATTCATCATCCAGCGGCCTGGTAGAGGGGTGACATTTAATGACTGGCAGCTGGAAAAGCAGGTAGCAGGCTGAGAGGAAGGTGCATGATAGGGCTTCACCTGGCCAAATAGCTGGATAAGATTGCAAAGCAATGGGGAGTCTCTTAATGATGTGCTTGCTGCATCAATTAGTAAAGGCAGAAGCATTGGCCTGTCTAGTTTAACTGGCAGAGCTAGTGACGAGGGCACCTGACATGGGCACCCTCAGTGTCCCCAGGGGCAAGGCAAGCGCAAATGATTGCGAAGTTGCAGGAGAGGAGCTGCAGCACAGCCTGTTGCTTTCACACTGATGCATTACTGCACTTAAAAGCAGCTCCAGTGGTGGGAGCAGCTGAGCTCCACGCAGTCCTTGGCCATGAGGCTGGGAAAGGCTCACTTGAGGGTGGTGAATATGCACAGACTGAAATATTTTAGGAATCACAGCTCCAGAAGGGAAAGGTCGGCCTTTTTAATGAAAGGCATTTTCCTTTCCCTAGCAGTAGTAATGCAAGGTGTAAGTTGTTGCATCACCAGTTTATTTACTTTCTTTGCCTTCTTGGTGAGCTTGAGGTATTCCAAGCCCAGAAGGGAAGCAGGTGCTTCTCTGTAGAAGATGCAGCCTTCGGGGTTTGTCAGTGCTCAGGGAAATGAAGATGAATGAGGTCCGAAACAAGTGCACAGAATTTCAAGACAGTTAAGTTCCTGCAGGGATGTCCTCGGTCAGGCTTCAAGTGGCATAGTTTCTTCCTATTTCATTCTCTTCACAAGATTAAAGTCATTCCTGCTGATCATTTGTCTTGATTCTTCTCACCGTCTCCAGAGCCATTGCCTTAAGCTGCAGGAGGAAGGTCCGATTGCTTTAGGCATGCCTAAGCTTGTACCTTCAGCAAGCCCCCAGACAACATGTGGGTGATGGATAATTATATCCTCATCTCTCTGGTAAGCAAAAAAAAGCCAGCACAGACATTTGAAGATGGTTCCCAATGGCAGGATGGATGGGAGCTTGGTGCAGGTGTCAGAGTGTCTGGAAGAACCAGGGGGAAAGCAGGGGCTGGGTGAGGGAGTGCCCATCAGACAGAGCTGACATGAACATAGCAGTGGGGTCGAGTGGGAAGCCTGATATCTAGGTGTAAACAAGGGTCAAGACACTATACCAGAGAAGTGATAAGTACGTCTTTCAGAAGCACCTGACTACATGGAAGCGAAATTAAGTCAGTGAGCAAGAACAAGTTATGGGCCATGCCTTATGTCCAGTGGGGATGGGGATATGTACATGAGCCTGGGAGGTTAGGGAAGAGACTGAGATACTTCCTTCATCACAGGATCATGAAGTTTAGCTAGTTATTCTGAAACATTTTGCAGAGTTCAAGTCCACTCATGATTTCTGCCTCTGCTGTGAAACTCTCACTCTGTCACTCTGGATAAATTAGTATCAAAAGATTATGCTGGTGGAAATTTTCAGCCTATACAGAAATGGTCATTGATGAAAAGCAATGAGAAAATTGCTTGGCTATGTTGATCAGTGTGCACCTAAAGTTATGCAGATCCCTAAAGTTTGTCTCAACTCTGGGACTTTATTTTCAGCTGCTTTGCACACATTATATTTGACAATAACAGAGCAAAAGGAGTGTAAAATGCAGCTTTTCCCACTTGAGAAGGGCTAGTTGCCCATTTCATGTAGATTTAAAAATCATGGTGTGCAATGCAGCACAGTGGAAGATGCTCTGAAAACCCATCACCCCAAAAAAGTGGATCTCTTCAAGCAAGAGAGTGAAAACAAAAGTGTATTTTCTAAGTACTAAGACTTCTCAGGAGAGCATAAAGTAAAAGCTTGGATGGGCAGCTGCTCACTTCAGTGGGAGCTCAGTGATGCTGATGTTTTTTGCTCTGAAAAATCCTGACTGAAGAAAATGGGAGTATCAACATACCCCCTGCAGCCAGAGCCAGGGTTTCTTCTATATAGGTGCTCCTGCAAAATAGAAAAAACAACAGATTTGATGAGGGATGCTGTATTTATATCTCCAGAAGGGAATGTTCATGTGCTCAGGGTTGTGCTACCAGCAGAGTGGCACCTAACTGGGACTAAAGGAAGCTCTGATGACTTGTCAACATCTCCATGCACGTAAAAGAGGGATGCTGTTCTGCAGGGTGCCACAGAAGCCTGGTAGATGGAACCTCCAAGTCCTATTCCTCCCCTAGGTACTGAGCTTGCTGGTTCGTGTACAAAAAAACTCCAAACAAATAACAACAACAACAACCAAACAACCCGGACAAACCCAACCAACCAAAAACCCCCAAAATAAACAAACAAGCGAACCACCAAAGCCAGATTTGCCAGTGGATTTCATTGCATGAAGTTTCTAGCTCTGACTGGAGCCCACTCGACCCAACCCATTGTGTTGTGTGGCTTTTTCTGAGGGTGCTCAGCTACTAGGGTGGCATGTGTCCTCTCTGGGGTAGGCTGGAGATGGTGGGGAGGACAGCTGTGTGCTGGGACCCATCACGCGGCTCGCAGCACTTAGGCAACCACATCACACAGTCCCCATCTCACATCCGCATAATCCATCACTTTTAAAGACATTTCCTTATATCGGTTAATATAAAATGTTGTTCATTGTGTCAGCCAGCAGGAGGTTTCATAGGTCCTTTAGGCAACTTAAACAGTGATTAATCAAAAAAAGCCTCCACCTTCTTCGTGTTGTTAATGCTGTTGTTAGGTTGCAGGCAGCATAATTTATGGCGTTTCCTGATCCTGTTAGCTAGGATGTCTGATTAATTTTGGCTCTGGGATTAAGTCAGCAAAAGAAATTTGACTTCCACAAGCAAGTGATATATATCATCCACCCAAGTGCAGGAGGGACAGAACACTATCTTTCCACCAACATTTTTGTTGTGTCCTCAACTATAGCCAGAAGGTGGCATTATGTACTCATTTTATTACTGTTGCTGGCTGGGGACTTAATTAATTTTAAAGCCCAGGGCATGGTCAGCTTCTTGATCTTGACAGGGAAGGGAGAGTGCTAGCATTTGATGATGGGGACTCTGCCCCTTCTTCCGAACATGGACCACAGTGTGCAAACTGGCACATCTCACTCTTTTTCCTCCCAGATAGTTCAGAAAATGACATATCCATAACTTAATTCTTAGCCAGGATTTTCCTTTTTACACATTTTTCATTCTTGGTACGTGGGTGGCTTTTTTGACGCTGCTGTTCCATTTTGCCCTGTTGCTTATATCTTGTCTGTGCTTCTTGGGCCTAGAGGGCAAAGTTGGTCAATCATACAGATTTCACAGGTCTTCCCTGCCTCTCCTTCTGACAGAGAGCTCTTCTTTCATTTTACTTTTTTTCCTTCTTATGGAACCTTTTATCAAGCAGGCAAAGTATCCTCTAGTAGCTCAGGGCATTTGTCAGCTGATGAAACAATCTTGTCTAAGCGGGTTTTTCTGAGGTAGTTTGAGCCATTCCCAAGTACACAGATACAACATGAGTGTCTCCATCTGGTAGTAGAGCATTTGGTCTTGTTAGGTGGGATTCTTACTCTGGGAGGCCTGGCAATACCTGTGCTGCTCTCCATGGGTTAGAACAACGCACGGCCATGCAAAACACCACGTTCCTTGGCCTTTCTGTGCCAGTCACCTCCATTCTTTAGTTTTGTGTAGCAATGTGCAGTTTACAGGCTGAAGAGCTCTGTTTGCTCTGTCTCTGCAGGGTTACAGGAAAGGGGGAAAGTCATGCAGAGCTCAGGCTGCTGCAACTGATTCAGCATTTTGATGGAAAGTTCAAGAAGAAATCTCTGTCCCATCTTGGCCCTGCAGGCCATAAGGAAAGGCATTTCCATGCTGAAGGTGGAGGTGTGGCTGCAGCTTTCACAAACGCAGCAGAGATTTGGATCTGAAACTGTCAGGAGGACGCTATCAAGAGGTGACTGTAACCCTAAGATGCTGCAGTTTATATTCTTGCTCCATTAACTCTGACAACAGACTTCTGAGACCAGACTTTTCTAAACCCAGCTTATAAATCATGCTGGTAAAAATGCACTGGGATTTACTTGTGCATAGCACAGAGCTCTGCAAACAAAATTAACCCTTTGTGCAAGGACAGCAGCTAGTGTGAAGCAAATGCTGGGCACTTAATGTTAGACTGCTCAAATTTGGGGCTGGGTTTGTGGAAACTCAGCAGCTGATACTGCACACTTTGAGCTTCGGATATTCGCTTCTCCCCAGCTGGACCCAGGCAGATGAGAGGTCAGAGCTGCTGGAATGAGACCAGCCCCAGCCTGGAAGCTGTAACAGATGCATCAGTCCTGGACTATGACTGCATCACCTGCTTTGCTTCCCAGCTATTAACGATGCTCAACAACTCCCAGCCCTGAGCTGGACTTTTATACCTGCTTGCTTAGCATGGTGGAGCTTAGTAGTGTTTGTAGCCAAAGGTTTACTCTGCCCTTGAAAAGATCTGTTTCCCAGAAGCTACCAAATGCTCTTTAGTGTTTTGCAAAAATATGAGCCTTTAAAAACAGCTCACCTAGAAAGAGACCTGCTTGAAATCATGAGTTGTTTTTCAAACCCCTGACCTTAATTTCTGAAGAGATGCTACCTTCTGCGTAAGTCAGGCAATCCTACCAGACCTATGTAACTGGTGCACATGTAACCTGTGCGCATCTCTGATGCGTTCAAGCTTTTTGTAGCACCTGCATGGCAGAGCCACAGCGGCTCTGCAAGAGTGAACCGGGTCACCTCCCGCCTTGTGCATCAGCAGCAAAATTGGGAGCTCAGCTCTGCTGGCAGGACCTTTATCGGCGGTGATGAATGGCAGAGGGGATTTTCATCTCTTTGATTAATTCTGCAAGGCTGACAGTTAGAAAGATCACATCTTGACTCCTGCTCCAGGAGAGTAAGAGAGTCCTTGGAGGTGTGGGTGGTAACTTTACCTCTGCAGTGCCCAAACCTTGAGCTCTCACAGCTCCTGCATGCCTGAGGGTGGGAAGTGGGCACACAGCTAAGCTGGCAGGCTGAGGAAACCGGACTTGTGCTGTCAGCCTGGGAAGAGAAACAGTGATGTATCTGAAGCCGTTGCCTTTGTAAAGGAAATACTGAGGCAGGAGCAGCCCATTTTGCTCACAAGAAGAATCTCCTTTGCTTCTGTGGGATGTTTGGAAAAAGAGAAAGGCGGGATGTATTTCACCTCTCTTTTGCTGGGTATTTACTGGTTTGAGAGATGGAGGTTTGTGGCCTGGGGGCTGCTGTGACTGTGCCGTGAGGAGGGTGGCAGCCTGCAGCAGCTGGAGTGGCACCCAGATGAGTGCTGCAGGGGACAGGAACCTGGCGTGAACTGGAGCAATGGCTGGACAAAGCCTCAGGGTGAGGGTCTCAAGCAAACATATGCAAGCTTTTCTTTTGCTCCTCACCTCCTCCTCTGCTGTGGTTCACCCATTCTCCCTACCTTTCCCCAACACCCACTCCCAAGTGCCTCTGTCCTTAGGCACCCAGGTTGCATATATAGGGCATTTCCTTGCTTTCCCTCCTACCAAAACCAGTTATTCCTAACTCAGCTTATTCCTCTCTCACTTTCATGCCCTCCTCTACAACCACAATAAGGAGCTGGCTATCTCCTCTTGAGATATCTACCTATGGTCTGAATCTGAACATTTTTTATTTGGGCAATGCAAACCTAATGTTGCTGCACTGGCCAAGAGAAACTAGTTCCTGCATCCTTTGGGGCACTGTGATCTTTCTGTTGCTCCAAGAGCGTAGTATGTAAATAATATGTGATGTTTCAGCTGGGACCATGAACTCAACAGATGAAGGAGCCTTCAGTACTTCCACAAACACAGAATATTTTTCTACCCTCTGTGGACAAAAAAAAAAAAATCATCTTAACTATATTACAAACAGTGTAGAATGATGAGCAAAAGGAATACGCCAATTTTATCCCAGTCCCATGAGATGCCGTGGGCTTCCTAGGGTACTTCAGAAAATGAGTGATCTTGCACTTCAATTCTTTTTAGACTGGGGAGTCACAGGCACAAACCCTGAAGAGGGCAGCAGAATCAAACCCAGACCTCTTGCCTATGGCCAGCTGAAGCAACGCTGGTGCTGCTAATTGGATGTGCTTTATGTACAAGTGCAGTTCAGTACATACACCCAGAACATGCTGCCTATCGTTTGGTGATATACAAACCGACTGGGACAATTTACAATGGTGATTTTTCCACTGACGGGTAAATTAATGCTCTCTATTATAGGCACTTAATCAATGCCAGCTCCTTAAGTCTCTAAACAGACCACCAAGATAGAAGATTGATTGGCCTGAATGCATCATATATAAAGCAGGAATACTTCATAAGAACATAAATGACATGTTTGTTTCCCAGAGCCACAAAGACAGCTCTGTGGGAAGGAGTGTTGGCATCCTGCTCCTGAGACACTGCAAAGAGACAAGACTTGGGTTTCTTGTGCGGTTTTTGTCTTGGGTTTTGTTTCTGATTTTTGGGGGGTTTTCTGGGCAAGAAAATGGAAATAACCTAGCGACGGGGAGGAAGATCCTGATAGCTCTGCAATAACCTAGAGATGGGGAGGAAGATCCTGATAGCTCTGCATGTAGGTGGGTGGTTGTCTGGAGGGAATCCTGGTGATCCCTACACTGCCTGTGTGGCTTATGTAGATGCTCCTCCCACATTATGCTTCATGGTAAAATTAGCAGATCATCGCAGAAATCTGAAATTTGGTTTTGTGTTTACACAGGTGGCCAAAACTCCAAAGATGCCAATCCCTCAACTCATTCCCCTCATTAATGTTTTTTTTTTATTTAGAAACACATAATGATTTGCTGGTTGGCTCAGCCAAGCTTCATTTCCAAGCCATGGTTTGGGCATCCAGGGGTTGCTGGTGGAAAAGATTTGCTGGGGCCATGGGAAGCCAGAGTGTCCCTGAGAGTGTATGTGCTCTTAGCTGGGACAAATGCAGAGTAAAATGTACTAACACAAGTACCACTGAAAGAAGTATAAACTGGCTCATTTCATCTCATGTGAACAATGGGTTAAAGCACACACAGGGTCAGTTTGAGTTGCTTCCTGACCTTTGCAAAGTCATTAAGCTGAAGTACTGGGCACTGATTTGATTTTGAAACTAAGACTTATATTCCTAGATGAACGGAATAAAATATACCTTTTATTGTCATGGCTAAACACACCTCTAGTTGCATAAATAAAAGGGAAACACATAAAGTGATGGTGACTTTGTCCGGATCCTGAACCCAAACTACCTGTGAAAGCCAGTGAGACCAAGGAAGTTCAAGCACGAAAACCTTAATCATGCTGAAAATGGGATTTAAATGTCCATGTGCCTTGAAAGTTTATTTTCTTTGGCTTCTCTCAGGTCTGTAAGAATGTGATTAGGAAATCAGACTAACTTCACAGCTGGAAAGATTGTCACCGTAGTCCTCCCAACTGGATAGTTCAGAGCCACTCTTGGTTTCTGCTGATGGAAAGCCACAGAGCTCAACAAATAAGACCTGTTGTCTTGAAACATCATTACTTCACACCCACAGAGGATCTTGTGTATGCCACTGAAATTAAGGAGGAAACAGGAATTTGTGGTAGTGTTTCTGGGGTAGCAGGGAAGTAGCAGCAACCTTTAAATATATTCTGACTTTGCTCCTGCACTGGTCCTGAGCTCAGTCCAGGGATCAGTGCAGGTTTTTTTCCTTAGTACTGAAATCCTCTGCTTCGTGAGCTGGTTTATCTTCTCAGTAAGGCACATGAGGGTGTCATTTACAGCCCAGTAAATCCATACCTCGCGCATTTGGTGGCACATGGCCTTCGGGCTCCTGGTTAACAACACACAAGCGTGACTCGCTGCACTGTAACTCACACTCTGTCACATCTCCTGGCTTAATTGCAAAGCACTAAAAATGTGAAATAACAAAAATAATTACTGTAATAAACCAGTGGAATAAAATAAATTTTGCTGAAATTAAAAAAGTCTCTGTCCTTGCTGAAAGGTCCAAACATTAACCTGTGTGTAGGGACTAATTATGGTCTGAGGTACATGACACTAATGACGGCTTCTGTTGGACTGCTCTGCTCTTAGTTGTATGGGGAATATGTCCTTATGCTTGTGTAACACTTCCAACAGATTTATTTTTCACTGTGAAAAACTGAAGCAAACCTCCCAGTTCCACACTGCTGTGGGATGTTCATCCAGTTTACAGTGAGCTAGATCTTAGAAAGAGCAGAGACTACGTGCAAACTCATTTGCTGCATATAACGCCTCCTGTGCCTTCAGGGCTGATTCATCCTCTTCTGTTGTCTTGTTGAAACAAGCCGTGTGATGAGATCTTTGGAGCTGAACTCTGCGGTGCCAGTGACCATGGAGCACAATATGGGACTGATTCCCCAAGTCACTTGTAGCACACATCATAAGGCCATAAGAGGAGGTCTGTGCAGAGAACGGTGTTGGCCACCTCGCAGCGAGCACCTTCTCTAGTAGCATCCACATGGGGCTAGTGAGTTGGTCTGTGCTGCCATTGCTATAGCATGAATAGGAGTGGGAGATAATGGGGTGTGTTTGGGGATGGTGATAATTCCTGTTTGTAAGTGCTGAAGTGCAATTCACTTCTGTTTTTTAGTTCCCTGCTTTTCTGAAGGAGACTCTGCTGCAATGTACTTTGTTCCACACCCCACCACCCAAATGCTGGAGAGCTGGCAGCAAAGGAGGGAGTGAGGAATGTGCCTGTGGATGCAAAGATAACGTGGACACCAAGACATCTGAAACAGTTTTAATTCACTTGCATTTTTTTGGCTTTGCAATGCAGCCTTTAAGACATCAGCTACATGCATGTGACTTCTAAAATTAGCATTTAGGGTTCTGAAATTAGAACCTGTTTGGTTTTTTTTTGTTGGTGTTTTTTTTTTGTTTGTTTGGTTTGGTTTGTTTTTTTGTTGGAGCAGTCAAATGTGAGGCTTGGTGTCCCTTTTGCACAAGTTTGATGTATATTAAATATCATGAGGACAGCAGTTTGCATCGACAATGCAGTTAGGCGGGGCCAAATTTTCCTTGTCGACAGGAGCTAAGATGTTTGGAGAAACAAAGCTACCAGTTGTCAGAGCACTGGAAGTCTCTGTCCAAGAGATGTGTCATGAAGAGGTGTAAATTTGATCTGTAACATGCAAATTATCTTTAAAACAAAACTGAGAAGCGACTGAAGCATCAATCTGTTTGCTAAAGTTACATTCAGAGCAGTATCCCCATGGCTTACTGGTGGAAATCCAAAATCTAAAGCAGTCTGGGAATAGGCAGCACCACAGAACTCTGCACCTACCTGGCAAAATTCTCGTTGTCTGCTCATCTGACAGACCTGCCACAACAGTACTCAGTAATTTTTAATATTACCTTTTGCAGAGATAAATCCTTTTTCTTTAGGATCTTTGTGTTTTAAAGGGTTACACATGATCCCAGTTGTCAGACAGGCCCCAGTTCATACATCACAGAAGGAACTTCTGCTTCTCCCTCGGTGTTATCTGGCCATGAAATAGAATTTGGGCATAGCAGCTACTCACCAACCTGTGAAAAAAAGAATGAGAATTGTGTTTAATGGGCCTCTTAAGTAATGCATGTACTCAGGGTTTCACACGTTTCTGGCATTACCACTGATTGTGGGTTGCCATGCAGATAACTGCGATTTGCAAAAATGCACAATTGTTATTAGGATTGACTCTTGCTATTATCCATGTTTGTGTGTCTTTTACAGTGAGAGCAGGTTTTAAAAGGTAATTAAGGGAAAACTTTCACAGTTTTGACCTGCTCTTATTCTTAACCATTCAAGTTAAAATAAGTTATAACTACCAAACCTTATATGCAGGTCTCAGCACAAGGCTGGGATTGTTAGAAAAGACAGCACTACAGCCCTGATAAACTCCATCAGCACGTCTCTGCTAAATGTAGAGGGGCACCAGAATGCAGCCTTCTTCACACAGCCCTGTGCCTGGTTTCTGTCCTGCTCACATGCACCCTCAAGTGCCTGCAACAGTGGGTCTTCGTTGCAAAATAAACCCAGCTGTAGGTTTGTGCTGGACACCATTGAACAGAGAATAAAGGAGTGCCCTGGGTCATTTTCTACCCAGGTTAACCAGGACCCTATGAAGTGAAAGCTTTTGTATTTACTCCCACAGGGTTTACAGCTTTTATGGAGTCCCCACAACAGTCATGTGTCCTTCCTGGGCTCACTCCAGCAGAGGCTCACTCCAGCAGAGGTGTTCAACCTGGACGCTCTCTAAAGCTGCAAATAGAATTTAATTATGGTTTATGAAAAACCGCCCTTGGGGACCAGAAGTCCCTCCCCACGTGTCACCTTGTGGAAGCCAGCCCCAGTGCAGCTGTGTCCAGCTGTGTGTTCTCAGAGGAAGTGCAGAAGGAGATACCCATGTGTAGCTCGCAGCATTTATTCAAAGCTGCGGATCTTCCTTTAAGGTCATTTTACAGACTGGCACTTGCCTTTCCACAGATAACAAGAAATTTCATGTTTAGGATTATCAGATTTTCCAGCTACTCTGCAGAAACAGCTGTCAGCAAATCTGTGACAGCAGATGTTGGGATGTTATTCGGTGTACTGTGTGCTAATCTGCTGCTCTCCCTCCCCAATTAGACAGTCATTTTTTGCTATCACAGGGGGAAGCTTGGACAAATACTGTTATAAGAATGTGCAGTAAAATAATCTGAGTCCTTTCAGAGTAAGGAGCCTTAGGCAGATGCTCACTTTTCTAGTCAATTGACCTGAGTCAAAGAGTCCTGTCAAGACAATCATCTAGTGCTTTGCTTTCTGTGTGCACTGTGAGGGTGGATTGTCTCAAAAGACCGGGGAGGAAACCTATGGGGACAGGAACTGTTGGGAGGTGTCAGCAAAGCAAGGCACTGCCTGATCTGCACTCCAGTAATCTCCAGACACAGGCACTTCGGTGCAGATTGTGGCATAACTTGCAAATAGCCTCTCCTTTCTATTTGAGATATACTTTGTGCCTTTGGGTATATGTGAAAGGATCAGACAGCCAATCCATAGGGCTTGCTGCTCGTGAAATCCAGAGTCTCCTGCTGTCCTTTGACATCCCAGCTGGAACTTTGGAGATAGTGTTTTCTGGTGCTCAGCTACTAAAATTTGAACTCACAAAAGGGATCTGATGTAGTCCAGTTTCATACACCTCTTTCTCAGCATCAGTGCTGGTTTTAGCAGATGTCCCTGCTCAGCCTTAAAAAATTAAAAGGTCTGACGTCCCCACTTTGAACAGTGTCTTCCCTCTTCATGATCCAGAAACACGTAAAGCTGATCTTGCTAAGACAAACTTGCCGGCTTGATTCTTACTGATGATCTTTTAGACTATGTCGTGATGTCCCCTTGTTTCTCTGTTAGGTGAGCATAACTCTTGAGTGCATTAGTACATGGACAAATGCAACACATTATTTCTGCATGCTTACTTGTAACCATGTCATTGGACAGTCCGAATTTCAAAATTTCATGGAGTTTGTACAGTCTGGAAAAGCTTCTTAGAAACCTCAGATTATTTTTTATCTCTGCAATTTTTGAAAAAAACCCTAAAACTAGCAGAAATAAAAATAATTATCTATTTTTACTCAAACTAATGTTCCTGCATTATGGGAAACCCAGCCATTACAGAACTGAGATCACAGATCAAAAATCAGAAGCAAAAATTTGGCTGGTTTGCTGGATTTTCTCTGTCCAATAAAGACATATAGAAAAAAGCCACCTGTCACCTAGCTTGTAACGTCTATGTCTACCTCTGAGCAAGGCCCATGCTACAGTGAATGGGAAGAAGGTATTTAAGGCCATGGTTCACCTCATTTGTTTTAGAATGAGATGGATGCTGCCTTGGAAGTACTTCTGTGTCTGCAGACAGGGTCAAGGTGACTTGTTTAGGTACAGAAGCCGCGTTGCTGACTTCTTGTGGTCAGAAAAATCCTGCCTGTGGTGATGGTGTAACTGGGTTTGGAAAAATACTGTAGAAAAACACAAACCAGAGAACGAATTGCTATAGTTATATTCTACAGCATCTTGTACTACTCAGTTATTACTAATAACAAATGCACATTTTTAAAACAACCCAGGTCTCTTAATGGGATCATCTGTGTGAGCTGACAGGAAAGGTCCACAAAGCAGCATTTCATAACGTCTGGTGAGGATGCTGTGCAAACTCATTGTTTGCCTTGATCTGGAAAGAACTGCCCCTGGAGAGGAAGAGGAGGAAGCAAGATACAATAACTATGGTTTCTGAGAAACTTTGCAAGTAAATGAAACAATAACAGAGCAGAAGATCAGCAATTCCAGGTAAACAACATGCCATTATTCTAACTTTATCTGTATGGGAATTTTCATCCTTACATTATTAAACTCTAATGACAAATGCTGTGATTAGTGTTCTCTTCCAAAACAAATTAGAGGTTAGCTGCAGTATCTGTGGAAGGGATTGATAAGAATTCCCATATTATACGTAAGAAAATAACAATTCCCACGGTGACATTCTGAATAGAAAGTTCACTTCTTTTCGATTTCCATGTGAAAATACACAAACGTGTTTTTTGTTTCAGCAATATCCAAGGTAAGTCTATACCACAAAGTAAGGCTGTTACTATCCCAAAATGAACTCGTTTGCACATGTTCTTCATGGTACCTACTGCTGACTCTTGCAGTTTTATCCCACATTCACATTTGCAGTCATTCAAGAAGTTTTCAACTCCAGTGAAAAAACCCTCTAGTTTCAGCTTCCATCCCCTTCCTCCCTTGTGATTGTTGTCACCAAATTGGTGGTTTCCTGGTTGTTTTCTACACTGGTAGAATTTTGGTTTAGAAAATTAGTTTTACTTAGGCCATGGCCAGATGTTTTTCTGCTAAAGCACGACTGCTCACTGTTTATGGTCTTGACAACCTCCTATTTCAAAGATCATCACTGAGTTGCAATCCCATCTCTCTTTAACATAAGCTGTAAGCCTACAACAAATGATGATCACAACTCATAAATGCACAGAGAGCTCATAAAATCACAGCTGGAATTAATAAATTGGCCATAGGTGGTCCCCAAACTGTCACAATGTGCTGGTCTGTCTGTCTCCATGGATGCACTCCCTAACCCTCTCTCTCTCTTGACCAAATGCTGGTCAGATAATCACTTCTTTCAGGATCCACAATGCAGTACTTAACACTGAGATTTATTTTATTTCGTTCTGGTAAGCTCACTTGCTGCTCTCTCTTGCACAGAATACAAGATTACCCTGAAGAATAAAATAAAGGAATTAATTGACATTTTAATTAATTACAACTTTTAATTAATATTCACCAGGCTGACAAGTGCCCTGGAATGCAAAACAGGAGTCATTCTTAAGGAAAAAAGGGAAAGGCCTTGAAGTTTGTGTTCAGGTTAAATGAAGACCTTGTAGCTGAATATGTGATTATATCAGGTATCCCCTGACTCTGTTCAATGCCTGAAAGTTTTGTTCATTTTGAAACAGCAGGGACAGTTTTTTATTAACAATATCAGGGGCTGTGAGTGGGGCTCAGAGGCAGAGCACATTGCACAGAAAGCATGGTCCATAACCTAAATAACTCGATGTCTAAAAACCATGGTTGAGCTCTGGCATTCTACCATAGAAAGAGGCAGTGAACACATCAGGGAACGGACATGACTGGTGTAATCTCCTTCTCCTGCTGTTGACAGCCCACCTTCTACCACGAGCTGAAGAAACCCACATAGGAGGACACAGGAGACCTGCAGGAGCTGAAGGGCTCCTCACAGCCACCCACCACCCATCCTTGCGACAAAATCCTGAGCGAGGTTGTCATGGAGTGTTGTATGGACACGCTGCATTTTATTTGCATAGTGGGGATCCCTTGCTTGAATTACTATAAAAAACTGTCCTCTAATTTTCTCCTGGGCATGAACTATAGCTCTTTGACATGACTATGAAAGATGGGCTCCTTTTACTTACTGGTGGTATGGAAGGGAAAATTCTCCCTGTATATCATTCAGTATTCACTTTATAATGCAGTTTATATGTTAGTAATACTCCACAGAATGCAAGGAATAGTTGATGCTTGCAGGCTGTGATCCTGAAGGATGAGGCAGGGTTGTACTATAAGCAGAATTGGGTGAGTTTAAACAGCTGTAGCTGTTTGTGGAAAGAGATTAGCTCAGAGCAGTGGAGAGATCACTCTCCTGCCTTTCCAGAGTGGATATCTGAATATCTGTATCTTCTGCAGAGATAACTACTAAAACTGAGCAGTGCCAAAAATTAAGAGTTCTCCCTTCTTCCTCTCTTTTCCTTTCCTTCTCACCCTCAGCTGCTCTCCAGAAGCAGCCCTGTCCTGAACCTTGCATGAGCTGACTCAGTTTTTTTGCTGGGTTAGTTTCCTGCCAGGTTATGACTTCAATCAATTCAGCAAGGACCAGGAAAACCACCCCAGTCACAAAGAGAGAAGCAGAAGCACACAGCTGGGAGCAGGGCAAAAAGAAAGCAGGGAGGCTGGAGAGAAAAAGACTGCTCTCTCTCACCAGCAGTGACCATTAGGCTGCCTCAACTATATAAACCAAAGGTCCTGGAGAACGTTTCACTTCTCAATAACATTCTGATAGCACAACAGTTGGGATGGTCCTTTACTAGTTCAGAGAAAGTGTTCTCATCTTGGCTAATGTTTTAATCTGTTGGGATGCTGCACAAAAGTTAGACTGTCATACTGTATTCCTTTCTCAGACAAAACTCCCCTGGTCTGCAAATGAGCTGCTTCAACACCAGAGAAGCCCATAGCAGAGGCTAAACCTGCTTCTTTGGAGACCATAGTTCAGTTTAGCCTTTCATTGATGGTGATGACAGTTTCCAAGCTGCCCATGACTTTGGTGTCCCGATCCTTTGGTGACCTCCAGGTGGTGAGAATCTTTTTTGACAAGAGTTAGGTCTACGCTCATGTGCTTTGGAAGCGATTTGAAGGAAGCTGGGCACCCTTCTTGGGCTTCTCTGCTAATATTGGTTGTGTGATGTTACCACAGCGGAGGAGGAACAGATGGAGTTGTACTTCTCTGTCCATCTTAGTTGACAGCCAGCTGGATATGAGCCAGCATTGTGGCCAAGAAGGCCAACAACGTCCTGGCTTGTGTCAGACCTAGAGTGGCAAGCAGGATTAGGGAAGTGATCACCCCTCTGTAGTCAGTACTGGTGAGGCCACACCTCGAATCCTGTGTTCAGTTTCGTGCCCATCACTACAAGAAAGACACTGAGGTGCTGGAGAAAGTTCAGAGAAGGGAAATGGAGCTGGTGAAAGTTCTGGAGCATAAGTCTTATGAGGAGCAGCTGAGGGAATTGGGGTTGTTCAGCCTGGAGAAAAGGAGGCTGAGGGGAGACCTAATTGCTGTCTACAACTACCTGAAAGGAGGTTGTAGCATGGAGGGGGTTGGTCTCCGCTCCCAAGTAACAAGTGATGGGACGAGAGGAAATGACCTCAAGTTGCACCAGAGAAGGAAACATTTCTTCATAGAGATGGTTGTCAGGCATTGGAACAGGCTGCTCAGGGCAGTGGTTGAATCACCAGCCCTGGAGGTATTTAAAAGATGTGTAGGTGCGGTGCTTAGGGACATGGTTTAGTGGTGGAATTGACAGTCCTAGGTTAATGGCTGCACTCAATGATCTTAAAGGTCTTTTCCAACCTAAACAATTCTATGATTCCATGATTCTGTTCTATGATCTAGCAGCTATGCTGCAGGTTATGCTCTGAGGCCGAGAAAACTTGTTAACTCTTACACCAGGAAGAAAAGATGAAGCTGAGGAAGTGAACACGGAAAACAATCACCAGACCTCGTCTTGTGGCCACACCAGTGACAGACTTCAGGATGAAAATGGAGACCCTTCTGTGCATCAGCTATGCAGAATCAGACCCTAAATAGCAAAGGAATTTACTGCAATCCCATCTTTGCCAATTAAGTGTCTTCTGCTTCTAAATCGAAGGCAGCTTCAATGTTAATTTTAAAATATTGCTGGCATTTATCACAGTAATTACTTTAGCCATGTAAAACTCCAGACACCATAAATAGTGTTGATACTATAGATTAAATGCTCCCAAGGTACATATTACTGATGCTACAAAACACACATGCAGACAAGGATATTCTTCTCCAAGCTCAGTGTTTGTTGGGCTCATGCAAAACCATTTGAGCAGGCAGTTGCCTCATCAGATATCTGAAAATGACTGATGTTCCTTGTCAAAAGCTATCCATCTTTACCAGTGACTATACTTTAGAGGAGCAAAATAAGTATACCTGTGCAAACACACTCACAAACTGTGATATGAAAACGTTTCATTGCAATCATATTTTTCAGTTAGTAACTTTTAAAGGTGGGAAAGGTTTATTTCATGGACTTTGAATTTCTGTGGTCTTCAGTTTCCAAATTCTCAGTCTCTGAAAACAGGATCTCTTTGATCAAAATATTTTGGGTGTATAACCCATAAATGAATCATTTGAAATTAATAATCAGTGTAGAAAATGTTCATCTCAATCTACTGCCATGGAACTCTGCACCCAAAAGCAATGAAAGGTGCCTGTGTAGGTAGGAAAACCCAGAGTCTTTATCAGACAGGCTTCCCTGTTATGGACAGGCTTGTGCAGACAGGTGTGAAAAGGTGGACAGGGCAAGCATTTAGGGGCATCAGAAATAAGCTAGAAACTGGTAAAATAGTAAACTGTGCGGTACTTGAAACCAGAAATTACACACTGGCCAAGTTTAGGCTTGTAAAGTGTGACCATTAAAGTAATCAGTTGATGTCAATAATGATACTACTGATTATAGGCACGCCTGACTGGGAAATATATGCTGCACTTCAGTGAACATTAGTAAAGGACAATGTCTCCAAAGAAGGTAAAGAGATTTCTGTTTAGATTTGGCTCTGTTCTCTCCCTGTAGACAGCCTGTCCCGTCCCCTGGCTGATGATGCTGATGAAAGACTCCCTGGGCTTGTGCTTTCTGTAGGTTTGCCTGTTTGCGGGAGGAGGCTGTAGAGGCCCTGCGTACAACAGGAGTTGGCTGCACCGCTGGAAGCAGCAATATACCTATATAGTGATGGGTGTTGCATAAAATACACATTTATCACTCCATTGCTCTTTATTAATAGGAGAAAAGACACTAAAAAATAACTCAACCCCAAGACACAGAATGGAGATAAAGCTGTTTTATAGCGTCTGAAAGCATGTGGAAAAATGGTTGCATAGCTGGAACTTATTTGGCACTAGGGAAACTATTTTTTGAGCTGCCAGTAAAACTGTAGAAGAGGAAATACTTATAAGAAGGCATCCAAACAAGCACTGAACTTCCTTCCCATGAAAATCAAGGTCAAATAGAGCACTTGAAACCATTAGGAATACGTGAAAAATGAGCCCATAGTGTCACTGGGAATGACTCGGACAACTGCTGGAAATACAACGTGTCTGTAAGGACTCAATAGCTTCCTACCACTTGGAACTGCTCAGAATTTATTTCTTGAGCATACTGACCGGCACAGCTCGGGCAGAGTTCCCAAAACTCAGCTTGTGTGGCCTAAAGGGTGGCCTGTCTGTAATACCAGCGCTCTTGCTCATGTTGAATCCGAAGGGAGATTTCATTGCTTGTTAACTTCCATCCAGCAGATGTGGCTTCATACTCTGGCACAAACTTGGCCAGCTTCTGCAACGCAGTGCTTCAAAAGCTGTATGGCTAATCTGACTTCTTAAAAGGATATATATTTTGCTGTGGAAAATGTAATCCAATTTGCTTTCATATGGAAGCATTGGCTTATTAATATTTTGTGTCCTGTGACTACAGTGGCATTGTCCTAATTATATGTACAAATATTGTTGCTTACAATCTTTATATAGAAAATACTCAGTGGCAGTAAGAAATCACAGGCAGCCAGCACACCAGAAAGTGTATTGTTGTATGCTTTTTTTGATTTTCGCAGAAGATACACTGTCTTTTTCCAGATGATGGACTGACTTCAGAAACAAAAATAAAATTGTATATTTTTACATTATTGAAAACCTTCTTTTACTTTATATTGCATTTCACCCAAGAGAAAGAAGGCTTTGCATTTTTTTTGTTTCCAAAGTGAAATATATCAATATACATTTTGCTCTGTTTCTGTTCACTGTAACTAAGAGTCTGTGATCATCTTTTGCAGCCAGTATGTTGCTGGTTGTTTAAGAACTTGTGGTCATTATGGAAGATAAATGGCAGCCCTTGGAGCTCATGGCTGAAGCACACATTAGTCACTAGTAAATGATGTATAAAAAATATTCAGCTTGCAAAAAGATAATGGTGGTTCCTATTTGAAAATGCAGAAAAATGCACATATCTGGAGCACGAAAGTGTCTCATCAATATCTCTGTGGGTAGAAAACTAACCTGTCAAGAAGAAAATGTTGAAGAGATGGAGATATTTATGCATTCACAGCACTGATCATAATGATGTAAAGGACTATTAAAGCAAAATTAAAATATTAGGTACTGCAAGTATACCACTTACTTGTTTTTTTCCATGCAACCTAGGAATGCTCTAAAAAAAACCCAGTAAGGAATTGCTCATTCCACATCTTTGACCTCCAGCGATGCTTCCTTTCCCCATTTCACTCTTATTTGTAAATTTAATAGTAATTCCTGGTTTGACCTTTCAGTAATGGCAAAGTCCTTCACCCTCTCCAGTGTTGGAGCTGAGGACTGAGGCTTGCACGGAGGGAAGCCCAGAGGACAGAGTCTGTCTTGGTGACTCTGGCATTGCCAGGGCTGTAGCAGCATCCGCAACATGGGGATGTGGTGACCTCATGGTTGCACCCTTCTCCAGCCCTCTTCTCCCAGGTGATGACTCCCAGATGAGACAACACCCCTGCGTTACACAGAAAATCTCATTGCCCTCCCAGAAGAGGGCAATTCTGCCCTTTTCTTTGTGTGGTAATTGGCTGCAATTATCCCAATTCAGGGCTCCAGCTTCCAGGCTCTGTTTGGCACAAGGCTTTGCTGAGTGAGCTGCGTGGCAGGACCAGGCTGTTGGCGTGTCATGGTTGAAGGCCTGCGGCGGAGAAGGCAGCTGCTTGACAAGAGAGGGGCAACTATTTCTAGCCAGTGGCTTAGGTCCTTGTGGACCCTTATGGACCTCTTTTCCATATATATATATATATATATATATATATATATATATATGTATAAACACATTTTTTAGTAACTACAAATTCTGCTGGAGAGGAGAAAAGTGTCAGAGAGGGGCACCTGTTGAATGTTAAAGCTATGAGGGAAAGCTACTTGTATTTATTCCCTGCCAATACACAGATGCGGTTTAAACTCCTTCATGGGAGGTCTTCTTGCATGTGTGATGTTCTCTGTCACTCTGTGCAGCTACTGAATGATAAATATTCACCTTCAGTTCTTTCTGGCACTCTTTGTTCTGGATGATATGACACCACAACCTGAAGGGTTATATACTTCTTTTACAGGAAAGCCTGTAGGTTGCAAAAGAAAAAATTGTTCTGTAGGTCTGGACATCTGTAAATGACATGTGTTGGTCAGCCAGATGCTGCCCAGCTGCTCGAAACAGGAGCTGGGGTCTTCAGCTGCTCTCAGCTACGCTTGAGCAGTCTGCTGAAGCTGTCCTGTTGTAGCAGAGTTAACTTTATCTCTGAGTGGGTTTTTTTGTCCTGTAAAGACACTAACACTCTTAGTGTTTTGAAATTTTGGTGTTCAGTTCCTTCTCCAGCCTCTATAACCCATGAAAATAGGGAGATATTTTGCAGAAAGGGAAGCCTAGAGAATCTTCTGCTAAACCTTGACTGTGTAGTCTGTGCTTAGGGGAGGCTGAATGTTAAAGTCCCTCAGCTTTACAAAAAGCTGCTTGGCACTTGTACACTGAAACAACAAATTGAACCTGCCCACCCTCTGACCTGTTCAACTCTTCTGTAATGAAAAGCAGTCAAATTCAGCACATAGCAACTTCGTTATCAGAAACGAGAGAGAAATCTCTTTAGCGACACTTTATTTACTTCAGAAGTAACCTTGAGTTGTCAGCTGGAGAGGAATATGTTCCCTCTCTGTATCCACTTCACATTTCCCTTGCTTCCAAGGTTCAAATTCAAGGCAGCTTCTGCTGCTGCAGAAGGAACAATAGCGTGTTGCTGAGTGCCTGGTGAATACATTTGTAAGTGCATATTTAAAGTCAAAGTTTGCACTATAGCATTATGTTTTCTAGACATAATGAACAGTAACATGTTTTCAGGTAAAATGGTTTTTATTTGAAACAAAGACACTCAGTGCCATAAAATGTACAAAGTCAAACTCAGCTTGCTGAGCATTTTGTACATGAACTCTGGCAGGAACCATGAGAGAAAAATTGCTGCTTTTCCAGCAGTATGAGAAGGGACTGCAGGGAGTCAATCCCCCACTAGCAAAGGTAGTTACCTCACAGCAGAGTAGGAGCAGGTTAGGAAAGTGTACTCGCTCTCATTCACAACATTTATATTCTGAAATAGTGTGTAACCAAAGTCTCTGAAGTTGGAAACGGGGAAGGTGAGTTTCTGGAAATGCGAAGCTCTTGTTCATATCTCTTCCCTTCCTCTGTCTCCTGGCTGTGTTTTTTACTGTCACATCTCTAGGGAACTCGGGGTGGAAACAAGCTTTGAGGCTGTCTTACTTTGCATTAAAGCTTTTTATATTCGTGCCCTACATCCTATGGAGCAAGCAAGATAGATTAAGAGGGAAAAAAAAAAAAAGTTTGAATAAAGGAACAATTAAATAGACTGGAACTCTTTAGCATGGAAAACAGCTGACTGACTGACATCTACCTACCTGGATTGCCTTACATAAAACAAACAAAACCCCAGATGTGTTAGTTGGGACATATTTTTAATTGAATATATCGTTGTGGTTTGAGTAATGTGGTCTCTTCCACAATTGCTTGACTACAAAGATTAAAAAACTTATTCCATGTAAAGCTCAGCCAACAGAAATCATTGCTGAAATTGTTTTACAAGTTCCATATGTGGGGTGAAGCACAGCTATGTAGTGTTATGGGGAAAATAAAAACAGAGTCAGGCAGGATGCCAAGAGAAAGAGAAGTCCACTAAGTTTTCAAAGTTTCTGCCTATGGCCAATATGATTTTATGAGGCAAATTATCTGTTACACGTCTCTACGAGGTGGCCCTTAGCCATTGACACTCCTTTTAGCTTATGTATTTTTCCTTCCTTCCACTTGCTTCTCCTTTAAGGAAGAGAAAAAGTGACCTCTGAAAAGTTTGGTTTAAGGACACAGCACCTGGGATGCTGAAAGACAGTCCTGTGGTGGAGTTGATTTGATGGCCAAGGGTGCACTTTGGGAAGAGATGCTTTTGCCAGTCACAGCAAACCTCTCCTGGCAGTGATTGGAATAGGACAAACTCCTCTCTAAAGGAACAATATGGGATCCTGCCCAAGGTTCACTAAATACACTGGAGATGAGACAAAGTTTATGAGTTCAGGCAAGTGATTTAACCTATGATAATTGGCTGGAAAATAAATTTAGAAGGTTACAAGAGAGGCAGTGTCTTTTGGAAAAGGATGTCCTGTAAAATGCTAGAAGTTGAGGCTAATTAAAGGTTCACCTTCCTTTGGTCATTTGTATGTTTCCTCTAGGACTAGAACTGAGGCTAGCTTTGGCTTCTGGTGGATTTTTTGTGAACAGTGATGAATAGCTTATATATTAGTTTTAAAACATCTTCAGGATTACAGCTTGGAAACTGAAACAGAGAAAAGAGGCAGACTTTACTGGAATAAATAAACAAACCCTGTGGTCTAATTTGTCATTTGAATAAATTATATTAATTACACAATATCTTGGAATTTTGCATGCTGGGTTATGACAGGGTTGGCCTCCAAGTTATATCCTACACTGGAGAAGTTATCATTAGATTGAAGACTCTGAGTCACATCAGCAAAGCAGCACTACATGCAACATATTTTTGCTAATAACTTCTGTTGCAAAGTCAAACAAAGCAATACAATTGCAGTCTGACAGTGGAAAGAAAGGCAATGCAAACAGCCTCTGCAGTACTCATGCTATCCATTAAGCACTAACCCAATCAAAGAGACAGGAGGTTTTTACCACGGCAGATAATTCTTCTCCCAGTGGTCAGGAATTAGCACAACAGCAATGAAATGCATGGCGTTTTCATTCATTCAGACAGCTTCTCACTCAGCACTCTCAGCTTTCAGGAACACCATTCCTCCCTGCTTAATTACCCCCTGGCACTGAGAACTGTCCCCTCTGCAGAGCAGGTAATCCCACCACTGCCTGGGCATCTAACATCTCCCTTGCAATGCCTGGGTTTTGAGAGGACTGCTTCTTTATAACTAGTTCCTTCTCTTGATTTCCTTTTTAAAAAATACTGACAACCCGAAAGCCTAAATTACTTTAGCAAAACAAGAAAACATGAGAAGCAGCTTTGGTTTGAAGTTGGTCTTCCGGTGCACTGGAGGGAGCAGCTGGCAATTCCTGTCAGGGAGAGCAGCCTTGCCCAGGTAGCCCAGAGTGAATTAGAGAATCCTAATTGTGAAGCACCATCACATATTCTCTGAGGTAGACACGTTTTATGCTTCCCCATCTCTGAGACCTTTCCTGTCTCCATACTGAAGGTTTGCAGCAGTAGGGATGATGCTGAGAGGTGACACGTGCTGGGACAATGACAGCCAGGTCTGTGAGCGGAGCTGGCAGAGTCTCCTCTGCTCTGGGGTGATGAGAACAGAGGCTTTGTCATGGGATAATAAAATACTCATGTGTTTGGAAAATGTATATTTCCCTTGCACTTGGGCACTGCTCTCAGTGACTGCAGTGCAAATCCCAAGTAGCTCCTTTGGTATTGGGGTGCATGTCTGTGTCTGTGTGTGTGAGACTTCGGGTTTACACCAGTGTGTAAATTAGGGAATTAGGGAATCTGATGCCTTCTAACAAAACTATTCGGAAACTGTTGGTTTAGGAGGAGACTGGCGTTAGTAGGCTCTAGGGATTACTATTTATACACATACTCTAAACTGCAGTTGTACTCAGAAAATCCACTTTAAAAATAGCAATATGCCTTTGTATTCCCCTGATTGCCATATGAGATGCCATGTGTTCCCAAGGATGTGCTTGGGTTTTTTTCTTCCCTAACTGCCAGCACTAGAAATTCAATCTCAGGTCTGAGACCAAACAACATCCTTGTCTTCTCACATATCATCACCAGTAATAAAAACCTGAAGATCAAAGTGTGCATTTGGTGACACCTCTACAACCACTTTATCTGCAAGTGATCAGCCCTCAGTGAGAATCCTGCCAGCACTCGTGTCCTGGGTGCCCAAGAAAGTGATGAACCCAGATTGCTCTTTGAATTGTATCTTCCTTGACAGCAAAAGAAAAACAAGAGTAAAACAATTACTTTTAATATGGAAGGGAGTGGGCTGTGATAACGTGTAGTATTAACTCACTGTTACCAGATGTAATATTGCATCAATGTTGTTCATCTGTTGAGAAGGTGCTGATTTTGCCATTGTGGGTGTGCACGTCAATGCACCCAGACTCACAAATGTCAAAGTGTGATGTTGCTGTCACTGTCCCTGACACGTCTCTTTGATGTGCAGGGAGTAGAGGAAGTTAACTCTGAAGCCTCTAAGCCATGGCTTTAAACCCAAGGACTTTAAACCCTGTTGATTCTCCCTTGGGCTGTAACTCATTCTCTGCTTCTCACCCTGCTTTCTCGGTGCAAAAAGGACATACCCATGCTGAAAATAAGCTATTGCTGACCCTGATTACACAGAGTGCTTAAGCAGTCAACGAGCATTTGAAAAAACACATGCTCAAATTTTAGTATTTATGGAAACATCCTATGGGCAGAAGGGCTGTGCTTACTGCTCCAGGGGTTGCAGATGGGGCTCGTGGTGCCCTGCAGCCCTGGTCCACTCCTGGAGAGCCGTGCAGCCCAAGGGATGCACACGCTGTGCTGGCTGCGGGTCCCAGCCCTCATCTTGCTGGCACCAAAGCCGTGCCCAGCCATGGGTGTAAATTTAATCTTGTTGGGAACTAACGGAGTGAGGAATTCAACACACCTCTTCCCTCTCTGTAGATGGAAGCCATATGGCTCCTGACTCTCACAATGTTCCTCGATCCGAAGATGAATGAGCATCAACATATGTTCTCTGGAGTAATTAAAAATGTGATCATAAACATAGTCTGATGCACTGAAGGTAGAATGTGTTACCAGGGGACCTGCCTCCAGCAGCAGGGCAGGATCTTTGAAGGAAAATAAGGAAATAGGAATTGGAAAACTCTTTGGGGCTTGCCAAGCCCATTCCAATATGAGTTATACTGCAGCAATTTAACTCTTTTACATATTCATGCAAGATAAGTTTGATGAGATACAGGGAAGCCTGTTTACACTTCATCACTACAAAGGACCTGTGCAGATTGGTTTTGCTGGAGACAGCTACTGAAAACTGAAGTCAAGGCAGTGATAAAGGAGAAAGCATCTACCTGTGGTCCCAAATGCAGATAAAAGGGCAGCAGTTTGCCTTCAGCACTGGAAAGGAGGGCACCGGGAAGAAGAAAATCTTGTTTTGCATAAACCACATTAGCTTAGAGCTCTCTCAAGGAAGTTTGAGTAAAACCATTTTAGGATGTTTGAATTAAGACACCCTGTGGTGTGGGTAGAAGTGGCTGCTGCAGCTCATCTCGGGTGAGGTAACTCACTGAGCCAGAGGAACTCAGTTATGTAGCTGAGTCCTAAGAAATTCCAATTGTCGAGCTAGAGCTGAATTTGAGGGATGCTTGAGAAATTCCCTGGGAAGCACCTGAGCACTAGCTATCCCTGGAGATAGAGGAGCAATCCCTAAGGCTGGAGGAAGAGGTTTTATGCTTCCCTTACAAGAGTTGTATTTCATGGACTCCCTCTACCAGCAATATAGTAAAAGATAATATCACTCTCTACAACTACCTGAAAGAGGGCTGTAGCATGGTGGGTGTTGGTTTCTTCTCCTGAGTAGCAAGTGACAGGATGAGAGGAAATGGCCTCAGGTTGTGCCAGGGGAGGTTCAGATTGGATATTAGGAAAAATCTCTTCACCAAAAGGGTTGTGAAGCACTGGAACAGGCTGCCCAGGGAAATGGTGGAGTCGCCATGCCTGGAGGTGTTTAAAAGACATAGAGATGAGGCTCTTAGGGACATGGTTTAGTGCTAGATGTAGATTATGTTTGGACTCAATGGTTTTGAGGGTCTTTTCCAACCAATAGATTGTATGATTCTATGGATATTACCCAACAGATATTCTTTAGGTGCCTAAAGGTTCTTCTTGCTTATGATTTAGGAGTTCTAGACAAGGTGTATTGACTTCTCTGAATTAATGATACTCGAACAAGAGAAAAAAAAAAAAAAAAGAAGAAGGAACAAACTAGGTTAAGATCAGTAAAAAAATGCCGAAGTCCAAACACATTCATCTGGATTCAATGTTTGCTCTGATGGTGTATGCTAGTTATTTTCTGTATATTTGAGAAAGCAGAAGAGTGTTTAAAGTGTTTTTTTCTAGAGAATTTCCCAACGTATCATAGGTCAAAAGGCAAACAAAATAAAAGGCAAACTTGATATAAATCATTTATTGCAAACACTTTGCTTAGTGAACGATGAACCAGAATAACAGAACAGATTTAGATCTTCTGCCCCTCTAGGTCATAATATATTACTGTCTGCAGTTCCTTTTCCATTCTTCACCCATTCACATCTCCATAAAATGTCTTGAAAAGAAAGTGAGTAATAGCCAAAGTCCTGATGTCCAGACACTGTTGAATGGATGGAGAAAAAAATGCGACAAATGTAAATGTAAACTCCACACTGCTATGTAATAATAGGGCATAATTTGCATAAATATTGTTTGCAAAGAGCAATTAGCACTTCATTTACATTCAGTGAAGTAGCAATTTGCACATTTTCAGGAAACAATTTCTTTACCCATATGTGCAAATTTTGTGCACTGCAATTGACACACTAATAAAAAGATGTTAATAGACCAATTTTTTTTTGCTTTATATCACAGTGTACTGAAATATTGATTCACTCTCCTGAAATATTGATTTGGTGGGCTATTTGTAAAACCAGAAAAACGCAGATTTGAATTTTTAAAACTTGCTTTTAAAAAAAAATCAGAATTAATTTCAGATGTCTGCAGTCTTCATGGTCTTTAAGTGGTATTTTAATGAGTATTTTTGTCAGAGAAATATAATAAACATTATTAAAAAACATTAGCAAATTCAGTCTCCTAATCTGCAATAACAATGAGTATATTTGCATATCGCAATATAAAAATAATACAGTCCATTTTCTAGTGTCAATATAGCACTCAATTCTCCATTAAATGTTAATAAAAAATATTTCACACTTATATAGCATTTTTTTCAGAATGCAGAAACTTCCTAATTAAGAGACAAATTTTATACTTATGGGGGTACAGAGCAATTTGTTAAACAACAAGAATTTACATGGGAGCTGGTCAGGAAAAAAATAGCCCTGTGTCAACCTGCTGTTGTAAATGGACATTTCTGGCCTTTGCAGCAGGAGAAATTGATATTAAGTGAATTTTTCAGTCCTCCCATGCACAGTCAGTAATGGTTGTTTTGTTTGTTGTGTTTTCTTCAATATTTTATAATTTTTACCATGACACATGCATTTGGAGAGGAGCATGGATCAGAGATCCCACAGAAGTTGGGTTGCACTGTGGTTGGTAGCGACTGAAGGAATGGAGAGAAACCTTTTGGGAAAGACTATTGATTTTCTGGAGTGTTGCACTTTTCCACTGTCAATCTGAGTTTCCTAGAAGGGGTTGTTTTTGGAGATTGTTAAATTTCCTATTCTGAAGCGGGGAAAGCATTAGGATATAGCGTCAGAGGAAGATGCAGGCAGACGTGAACTCCCCTTCAAAGCAGGCTGGACACCATCCTCCGTGGCTCTGCAAGCCATGTAACAACATGTCCTAGCTAGCAGGTCCTGCATCTCTTAGCGGGAGACTCTCAAATGAACATATTAGTCAAATTTGTCCTAGTTATGGCAAGCTCAGAGTACAGACAGAGTCTGTACAGACAGTTGAATGGGTCTGTCTGTTGCTGTCTGTGTGTAGACAGTGCTAGTGGGATGTTCAGACATCACATGGAACCTCTGAAAATCTTGCTCATACTGTGCATTTTAGCAAAAGGCAGTATTTGTCAAATGTTGATCAGTCACAAGGAAAATGAATACCAAATATGACAAGAAACAACAAAACCCCCACCAAATCCCCTTTCTACACGCTTATTAAAGTAATTGTTACAATAATGAGCTCGTATTCCCTGTCTTTTCATCTCTGCCACAATATAAGGTATCACTATGGATGCACCCAGGAGTGTGACATTCAGATCTATTTTGATGTCTCATTATTGCTGTTGTTGTCTTTTTATTTTGCAAATCACAGATCTATATTTCATCTCCTATGTCAAATATTCAAAGCTCTGCTTTGATCAACCTAAAATGCATGTATCTCTGACACAAGGTGGGACTTCTGGTTGAACCTACAAAGTAGTTAATTTTGAGCTTACATGTGAATATCTGATTAGCTAATAATTGTTTTACTCTATTTTTATTTGCCCTTTTTTATTTTTTTTTTTTTTTTTTTTCATCCTACATAACCCTTGGCAATAATTTTTAATAATACAGCCTNACATTTGGGAATCCTCTGACTTTCAGAAAGCCCATGGGTTTGTTGTTTTCAAAACCAAATAGATCTGTTCAGTTTTCTGTTGACTACCGATAATTAAATCCAGTGACAGCAACTGATGCATACCCAACATTCATGCACAGGATAAGCTGGGGCCAGCCAGTGTGTGTTAGCTGGCAAGAACTTTTGGCTTGGACTGAAATATGGAAATGGAGCTCTGCAAAACCACCTGGTTTGTGCAGTTTCACCTGCTGAGTTGAAAACTGCACCAAGGCAGGAACATGATGGTCTGGGGCTCTTTTCTTTTTTATTTATTTCCACTTCTTTCTCAGTAGCCTCAGGAGATCATGTACCAGGCCAGACCTCCTGCTGGCTGTAATTAGGTTCGTACCAGTGCCTTCAGCTGAGGAACTGAGCTGAGGAACATTTGTCTCTATCTTGCATACGAGCAACGTGACTAATGAGGCCGCAATACACTCCAGAGCTATTTGACAGCCATAGTCACCCCATTTCCCTCTTCCCTCTAAGTCTTTGTGTCTTGTGTTTTATTGGGACTGGTTCCGAGCTTTCACAGCTACCTGTCCAATGTGTATTTTGGTGGTGGGACTTTATTCAGGTTGACAGAAAGTGTCTTTAGGATGCTGAACGAGGGATGACATGATTGTGTGGTGTAGCAGCCACAAGCCTCTTGTACTTTACCCTTAGTCTACGATTCCAGAACTAGTTTAAGTTCACTCTCCCCCATTACAGCTGCATTGTCCCATCCACAGGCAGCAGCAAAGCCCCATCTTAACATTTTGTGTTCTTTTTTACTCACTGCTTCACCAGAAGTAAACAGTCACTGTGAAGTTCCTCTTGCCTCCCAGAATTAAGAACGTGCGCCTCTGTCCTGATTTATTTGCTTTTGAGACAGAGTTTAATATTGCAAGCTGCCTCTCTCCTCAGTCTTTGCACTTATTTTTGGCAGGAGCCGTTGCCTGCGGCACGAGCACTGAAGACTAGCTCAGTGTTAATAGTTGTCAGGGAAAATGAAGAGGCTATTTCTCACATCTGACTTTCACCCTGCATGACAAATACTAGTTTGAGCAGATTAAAAATCAATGCGTGGTACAATATGTCACACATAAAGCAAATACATGCCATTAATTGGCATGCTGCCCATTAGCTGCTCTTAGTACATGTCCATATGAGTGGAACAGAAACTGGTGAAGACAGGTGGGTCAGAACCTTCTTTGGTATGAAGTAGTGCAGCAGCGTTGGAATCAATTGAGATATGCTGATTTGTAGCATCCAGTTACTTGGACAGAGGTCAGAGATGCTATTTTTTTTTTCTGTAAAATGTGATTCAACATGCATTTAATTAGAATAACAGCAGAGATACTTTGTGATAAGTCTCCTCCTGCAACTTAAAACCTTTTACATCAGAATGATAACTCATTTAAAAACATTATGTGGCTTACAGATGGATTTTTTTCTCTGCTTTTCAGCGGTCTTTGTGGTAGATCTTTGATTACTGACCTTGAGAATTTCCCTTTGAGAATTTCCCAGAGAAATTACTTCATCTAAAGATGCAAAGTAGTTAGCTACTGCACACAAAAATGGTTTTTTGAAGAAAACCAAACCAGCAAAGGCTGAAGTTCTTTGTTCAAAGCCATATTAAGGCTAGTAAACGTCTGAGTGATCATCAGGAAAACAAAACAAAACAAAACAAAACAAAACAAAACAAAACAAAACAAAACAAAACAAAACAACCAACCAAAACCCCAAACAAACCAAGCCCAGCTGAGTGTCATTTTCAGAAGACTCAGAGTCAGAGCAGCAGCAGCATTGTGAATGTGAGGCACTCCCTGCACCAGGCTCACTTCTGCAAAGTGTCAATCACCGTTAAAGGCCTGAGGATAAACTAGTTCAGAAGTCTTCCCCAAAATTGCTGCTACATTTCTGCATGTTGTAAGAATTACACCTGTTAAACACATCTTCCTGCAACAGGTAGCAGGGCACGTTGACAACATGAGGGACTTTGCTGCTGTGTGGCTGGTGAGGCCATGACCTGGCCTGCAGGTTCTGCTCGGTGCCCCTCAGGCTGCAAAGCAGGCAGGGGCATTAGAAAGAGGCACAGGATAGCGGTTTTATCAAGGGAAATAGTGTCTTTCAGTAACTCTCCAGGTAGAAAGAAGTAGCTGAAAGAAAGCGGAACACTTTTGACAAGCTTTGTTATGTGCATGCAGGGGCCTTGTGGATGCTGAACCTAAGTAAAGAAAGCACAGGCTCTGAAGTGCAGAGTTTGAGCAGATCCAGCACTGTACAGATGCACAAGACCTCAGTGACTGCCTGACTTCTGGATCTGGTAACAATGCTGTCCTTGGCAGTCACAGGTTAAGCTACAGATGTAAGATATTGATTTAATATCAAATGACCCCATTTAACCTAAAGCAGGGCAGAGTTACATTCATCCTCAGGCTGGGTTTTGATTTGCTTGGACTCTGGGTTCCTAATTCACTGATCTTCCTACTCTGCCTTTCATTCCTTTTGTTCTTTTAAGTAGTACCTAACTCTCCCATGCTCTTCTAACATCTTTTTGGTGAAAAGAAAGTACACATTCACTCCTGAAGCTTGTTTTTTCAATGCACACTTCACCTGTACAGAACCTGGGATCAGAGCCTTGCTAGAGTTTGTCTTACCTTTGTTATTACCTCTGTTCTCCTTAAAAGAGGACAGCAGAGGCAGGTAAGCAAACAATGTGCCATTTTGGAACCATGCCCCTGCCAGCTGTTATAGCTCTGACAGGCTGCAAGGTGCTATGTGAAGTCTGACACGCACTCATCACTCAGAGCTTAGGGTTAATGGCGCTCTAAAAATCTCAATCTTTTTAAAAAAAATATTATTTTTTTAAAATTATATTTTAGCCACAACCTGGCCTTGTTCAGTTCAGAATGTGAATAGTTTTTAATATATTTGTTCTTCTTTGTGTATCAAAATACAGAGGCTATTCTATCTGGACACATTACTGACATTCACTTGCTTCTTGATAACTGCTCCGTTAATGTCTGTCAGCATGACACCTTCTCTGCCCACGGCCTCCTTGCAGAAAAGACAGCTTTCCTAGCAGAATGGCAATACTTTTAAAAAAATGCTTGCACAAAAAAAAAAAAAAAAAAAAAAAAAAAAAAAAAAAAGAAAAAAAGTCAAAACATCAAGATGTTCCCAGACGAAATGCCCTGAGAGATTAATGACACAGTAGTAGCTGTGAAGAAATGCAGATGTGACAGGTGGCTGACAGTTGGGTACTTTGTCTATGATCCCTCTGAACTAGTGGCAGACACCTTCTTAAAGATGGTGATTGCCACAAGAAGCCCCTCCCAAAAAGTGGTGCTTACAGTGCTACCATAAGATGGTATGTGGGGTGCCTGGAACCTTTCCGTTAGTTTCAGAGAACAAATACTATAGGTTAAGACTTGAGGGATAATAATAATGGATAATAATGGAGTTTGAATAAGACAGACTCCAGATCATGTAGCTGGCTCGCAACATTAAATTGGCAAACTGCATTTGCTAAACTGTTTGGTAAAATGGGCTGAGGCAGATGTTTGAGCTCAAGTGAATCAGGGACAAGTTGCCTTTGGATGACTGAAAGGATGGCTCAAAACCAGCCATTTGGATTTGGTTTCTCTGCTGGAATGCAGACATATTGCTCCCTGGGCATCCTTCTGCAGAGATATCACCGTGACTCTGTGCCTTCTCTCCAGAGATAAACAGCACATTACTGGTATCAAGATGGTAGCCACCTTCTAGACATGAGGCCATTTTTTTTCTTGGACCACAGAAATGATATATGCAAGGTAAAATAAATACATAAATAAATAAAGCCGCTGGCAAAAATGGTTTTGTCTGAATAATTATTTCCTCAGCAATTTTTCCCATAATAAAACATGCTCTAATGAGCTATCAGGAGGAGAAGAAATTCTTCACTTACTTCACAAATATCAACTTGAGAGCACTGCTCATGTCAGATGGCATAATTAATGATTTGAGAGGGAGCATGGAGCAGCACAGTCAAAACCACACTACCCATCAGTCATTCCACATCAGTTCAGCTCATACAGTGTTACTTGATCTACGGAGAGTTAGCCAGGCAACTAGAAGGAGATACGAGGCTGAAGGGAATACAGGCAAATATGGTACATTTGATCTTGATTTATCCAGGTTGGTTTTCTGTTTTTCACTGAGGTGGCAATGGCAGTTGATCCTGCAGCCTGTTTTAGACTTTTGTGACTTTTTTTTTTTAGACAAATAGAATTCACAAACTTCAGACCTCACCCTCGTTGGTGCTGAGCAAGTCATCTTCAGTCCCTCAGCAGAACATGATCCCCTTGGGGTTCTTCCTTGCAGGAGACGGGAGTTCCATTCCTGTGCACAATGCCTGGGAGGTTGCCCTGGAATAGGCAATCCCCCTCTAAGCGGCAGGCAAGAGGTCTGGGGTGTTGTGTTCAAGATGCTGCTGGTCACGCTAGGGCTGCAGTAGGAAGACATCTCTACTGTATTCCTTGTGTTGGCACCACCAGAGCTGGGGGAATGTGTAGACCACATGTCTGCTCCAGTGTTAACCTGCTCCAAAGACATTTACAGCAGCCAAGGCATAGGGGGATACTCTGCAGAAACACCTGCTGGGGTGGCAAAGCTGAGACAGCAAACTAGTAATGTCAGCTATTGCAATGAGAATGAGAAATGACCACGGTGTGTCAGACCAAAGAACCGTCTCCCCTGGGATCATGTCTCCAATGACAGCTGGCAGCAGATGCTTAGTTTAGGGAAGAACAGAGGATTCTGACAAATGCAAAGTGATCATTTTGTGGCTCTACCATCCAAGTAACCTGCTGTTCAGGGCATTCCTGAGCTGGAGGTTACTTTCCCAGCTCTGTGTTTAGCAGCCCTGCATGGGCTTTTTTCCCATTAGTTCCTCTAAACTTTTTTTGAACCAGTATTTATTTTTGGCCTTTGCAGTTTCCTGTGATGAGTGGCATAGAATAATTATGTGCTGTGTCTGTTTTAAAATTTCTGCCTGACTTGTATATTTGATGTCCTTTGTTCCTTGTGATATGAGAGTGAATAATCGTTCACCTTGCCTTGTACTTTTCTCCCTCAGTTGCACCATTTTAAGGAAACTAAGCCTGTTTAAGTCTTCTTTGTAAAACACCATCAAATCTACTCCACTAAAACAGCGGTATATGTCAGACACCAAGTTCCTGCCTAGTGTGATTTTTTTTTTAGGATTTACACGAGAGAAGAGTATGAGAAATCCAGACAGCTGCCAAATGAGTGACAGCTGACAGGTTTGATTTCTACCTCTTTGCTCACTCTAGTGTGTGGTTGCCGCATCTGACCAAGTACTGCACTTCAGTATCTTTCATCCTCCTAAGTACAGCTGTTTTACATGTCTTTTAACATTTGCAAATGCCTAACTGTGTTTTCTGAAACTCCCTGATAAAAGTTCACTTGAGCACATCAGCAAAGACAACTTTACATGCTCTAAACGTGACCCTCACGTTTCACCTCTGCAATAACCCTCCTGCAACAGAGCCCTGTGGTTGCTGGTGGCAAGATCTGAGCATTGGGCTTGCCCCAGGCAAAGCGCCCTTGGTATCTGCTGGCCCTTCTGTGGGCTCCAGTGTAAGCAATAACTGAGTTTTTATGTTGATGCTGACCTCCCAAGTTAACTTCAGAAAACATTATCTGGCAAATCTGATGTGTCAGGTTTCAAAGAAAAGTGTTTTCCAGCTCAATCCGGGTCTGATTTCCTTCTAGATAAAGGACAAAATCCTTTGGGAACACAGCACTTCTTGGAAGCAATGTTAAGAGCAATAAACTTTCCTCCTTCCTACCCGACTGAAATATCAGTGAAATCTTTTCTGTTAGGAGCGCTGGTCTATCCCCACAAGGTCAGGTCAGTGCTCTATAATTCATCTTGCAAAACTGAAATACAATTTTTGATGATCAGAGTTTGGGTAAGGATCAGAAAAATGGCCTGACATATTTCATATACACTGACAAAAAGTTTTTATTCAAGAAGCAGGAGCTGCACAAAAATATATTTCCCCTGTACACGTAGAGCAGGATTTCAAGATAATATGCATTGGAAATGATTTACAGTGAAGCTGAATTAATGTCTTCTCCGAGAAACTCCCCCAGGACCTGCCTCAGGACTGTATCTGTAACCTCTTAACAGCACAGAAAAATAGTTGTTTTGCTGCTTAATGGAAACACAAGCCTGAAATCCCATGTGCAGTATATTTGGGGTCCCAGTCCCTCAACTGCTCCTCTAAACACTACCTGGGAGGTGACACAGTACTTAAAATGAGCAGAAACAACCTCGGGATTAAGAAGTGATCTGAGACTTGCAATTGATCTCAGACTGGGAAACTAGGTAATTGGATTAGGAAATTACCTGGAACTGGAGGTGAATTGTGGTGTCTTGTGCTGGAAAGATTCACCTTCACATGGAAACATGAAATTGGGGTTGAGGGGAAACTCTAATTTGGGGCCAGTTTAATTTGTATTTTTGTGCCAGAGGGGAAACTGAACACAAGTCACTGTCTGTGGTGTCTTCTGCCTTCTTGCATCCTCGCTATGCAATTTTGGGCCTTACAGCTGAGGGGATGCTGTGGTGTTTTTTCAGGAGTGGTGAAGGGCAGAGGACTGGTCCCTGGCAGTGCAGAGCAGGGTGGATGCCCACCTCTGGGAATTGAGTGAGCTGTGACTGCCCCTGTGACTCATGTGCCATTGCTGTGCCCAGAGCTAGGGCTGGTCTGTTCTTGGGTCTATGTCCAGATTGAGATCAGGGCTGTTTTCTTTCACCCCTACTCCATCTGCCAGCCAAGGACTGGGCAGCTGACACCAAGGCTCAAAAAATCCTATTCCACTTCTGGTGAGCCCTTGCTACCACTTGCAGCGTCTTGTGGGGGATGACCAGCTGGGCTAGGAGCAAAATCATTCAGTCTGCGTGTCCTGGAGTGTTTTCAAACACTGTCCCCTTATTGCCACCACCTGAGGTTGGTGGCCAGATTTTTAAAAACTGGGGCCAACACTTGGTGCAATCCAGCAGCCAGGATGAGACTGGGTGTTCTTTTGTGGAGGTGGGGGGCATGTCACAGCCACGAACATGGGTGACATCAGTGTCCTAGGTCATTAGGGGGGTTACCCGCCTGGGAGCCGGTGGTACCCAGCCCTGCTGGGCAGGCAAAGATTGATTTAACCCCTTGGGCGTCAGGGTGCGTCGGCGGCGAGTTTTCCCCGAAGAAGAAGGATCCCCTGGGACAGCTCTTTCTCTCCATTCCCCACCCTCCTCCCCCGCAAGCCCCGAAGCCATCGGTGGGGGCAGGTCCGGCCGCGGGAGAGGCAGCAGCGGTGCCCGGAGGAGGCATTGCATTGCACTGCATTGCACTGCGCATCCTCCCTCCCCACCCCCTGCTGCTGCAGGTTTCCTCCCTTCATCCCCCCATCCTCCCCTCCGCCCGCCCCGCATCCCTCCCTCCCGCATCCCTCCCTCCTCCATTCCTCCCTCCATCCATCCCTCCCTCCTTCCCTCCCTCTGCCTGCGCAGAGCCGCGGACATGGCGCTCAGCAATTTCCTCTTCGCTCAGTGCATCTGCTACTTCCTGGCCTTCCTCTTCAGCTTCATCGTGGTGGTACCTCTCTCCGAGAATGGCAACGACTTCCACGGCCGGTGCCTGCTCTTCACCGAGGGCATGTGGCTCAACGCCAACCTGACTGTGGAAAGGCAGCGCTTCACCGTGCAGGAGTGGGGGCCCGAGGCCGCCTGCCGCTTCAGCATCTTCACCGGGCTCCTCTCCCTGCTGCTGGCCACAGTGCAGGCCTGGAGGACCCTCTTCTTCCTCTGCAAAGGGCACGAGGAGTAAGTACCCCCCCGGGGAGGTCAGGGGGTGCCCACCCCTCCTGCAGGCTGGGGCAAGTGGGAGCAGCCTGGGCTTTGCACAATCCAGACCATCCTGCTCCCTAGAGGGGTTTGGGGTGAGGCTGTGTATTGCCCATGTCTGTCTGCACACACACCACGTACAGCTGTGACCAGGGTCCTCTCCGGTGCATGCCCCCCTTCAGAGGTTTGAGGTGCAGGGCCAGATGCATTGCTATGCGCCCGCTGCCCTTTGCCCATCTGGGAGCAGCACCTGGCCAGCTCAGGTGCGGTGGGCATGGAGGGTGCTGGGAGCTGTGGGGTGACGCTGGAGGCTGGGGCTTGCAGGTGCCTCCTGACCATGGTTCCACTACACGTCCCTGCAAAGGCAGGCCTTCCCCATACGTACACCAGGTGCATGAAAAGCCTTGAAACAACATGGTTGTGCATGGCGGGGGCAGAAGGGAGCAGCTGGTGGTCCCCCTCTATTTTTATCCTGCTTTTGTGGTGGACATGGCAACTATTGCAGAGAACAACTATTGCTTGGTTACGACATGAGAGCAATGCTGAGTGCTCCCTGCAGCAGCCGCAGGGCTGCACTGGCAGCTGGTTACTGTGCTCAGACAAACCAAAGGCCATCAGACCGCAGCAGATACAATGAGAGGTTTGGTGGTCCAGGCAGCTCTAGAGAACCGTGCTCTGTGCTTGCCTCTTTTGGGTCTTGTTCTGCCGCCCTGGGTAGAGCACCTGGCACAGGTAACCCAGCCTGTGGGTGCTACGGGACCAGGGTCCTCCAAGCACCCATCTGCACAGAGCTGGGAATGCAGGAGCACACACTGGTGGCTGTCTAGACTAGGAAAGCCATTTTCCCATGGTTTAGGGGCCATGCAAAGGGTAAATCACTGGTGCCCAGGCCTATTTGGACTGGAGGTTTCTTGGGTCAGTGGCTGTTATGCCCATCTGGGCTTGTAGACAGACTGATGTTGGTAATATTGGGGACCAGTTAGCAGTGTTATCTCTCTTGACACCTTTCAAGCACTCTCAAGCTGCCTAATACTGCAGCATGCTTTAGTAAGTATAGATCAGAAACTTATTTTCATATTAAAATGTACCTTACAATATTTAAATATAATAATGGAGTTCTTAATACATTTGAATTCATCTTCCTTGGGTGATCAGATACCTATAGAGGGTTAGTTGAATCCAGATGCTTTTTTCCAGTTTTGCAGTACAGAACTAGTTAATTTTTGGAAGAAACCATCAGCAAAAACCTTGTAATAATAAAATTTGGATCAGGTATTTGGCCTGTTTCCAAATGTGGTTGTTTAGTTCAAAACTGTTGGGCAGGCCGCTGAAAATTGTCCTTTTAGAAGTTTCTTTTAGGCTCCTTCAGGCTGAGCATTAGCAGTTGTATAACACTATATAATTGTTCCAGGCAAGAAAGGAGTCACAAGGCCACCGGGTGATGGAAGGCAAAGATGGAGCAAATTGGCGTGATGAGGTAGCCATCGAGAATCACAGAGGGGTCAAACAGAACAAGAGCGAAGATGCTTGAAGGTCTGTCCTGTGCCAGATCTGCCACTGTCTGTCTGAAAAGCAGTCAGGACACATCCTGTTCTGATTTTAGACAGCCATTTGTTAATGCTTCAAATAGGTGTGAAAACAGGCCTGTCTGGATGGAGAGATAAATGTGAGCTCCTTACCATAAATGATAATTGCAGTTTCTGGTTAGAGATAATTGAGGAAGAACCAGAATGACATCACTGCTGATCCTATTGAGCAGGATCACTGCTGCTGGGCCAGCTCTAGAATAAGTTGGCCTAAGGCTGTCAGGGTTAGCAGCCTATGCATCCTAGGAAGATGGCCAGTCTTCATGTGCAATGGCTTTGAATGATTGCCGTCAGATAATTAGGACTGCTAAAAGTCCTCCTCAACAGGGTCTCAGCACCCCTTGCCTCAGGGACAGACTGAGCTTGAGTTACCCACAGGAGTAGGAAAAGCAAGTGCTGGCTGCCAGCGCACTATGGGCCTGGGACTAGTCAACTGAGCTGAAAGGTTGAGGTACAACTCAGATACCTCATTACTAGGATTGCAAAATTACTTCTGAGTGTAAGCATTTATAGTTACAGGGCATTCACTCTATCTGGAATGTGTAGATTGAAATTCTGATCTAAGGAGAAAAATAGGTGAGGTAGAGAGCTGGATCAGAACAGTTGTCTACCAGGATGCCCTGGCCTGAGGAACCATCAGCACACAGTGATGGTTACTGACCGCCTGGTGCAAATCAAGTGCAATGCTGAGCCCTGCCTTGCTGGTGCAAGGTCCATTTCTGGATGTTGGCCCCAATTGTGCTGCAGGGTAGGAAGCAGAGAGAGGACTTAAGGTCCTGGGCTGGCAATGACCCACTGAATACTCCTGCAGACTGTTCCTTTTCTAGAGCTGTTAACTAATTCTAGTGTCAGCTCTGGTTTTATTCATTGGACAGCTCAAGTATTTACTGCCTCCGAGGCCAGCACACCACACTGAGGTGCACGGAGTAGATATGGCTTTAGTGACACTTGGGATAAAATCCAGGCAAGGTGTGTGAAAGCGTGGCAGGGCCAGTGGCCATGCAAAGCCACAGTGTGCTCATACCGGCTCCCTCTGCTATGTGGGTGACCCCGGCACTCAGCAGAGAGGAGCTGATCTGGTCTGCCAAGTCCAGTGAAGCCAAAGGACAGGAGTAGGATTCATCTCAATGACCATGTAGAAGTCAGGTGTTCTAGCACCCAGCTCCTACTACAGTAAGGGCACTTTTGGAAGGCGGTTTATTTCACTTTTCTGTCAGTGTTGGGATGGGATGACTGTCACCTTGAAGAGAACCTAGATAGCCTCTCTAAAGCCACATCAACCCAGGAACAAACATTCTAGCCCCATTGGGAATTGTTTCCTCATCTCATTTTAAAGAAGTCCTTCCGAGGTTACATATGTGACTCCATGCATAATCTGAACAAATTAGGACTGACTAGCACAGAACCTTACCAGGATTCAAACACTGACTCAAAAAACCTCTCAGCTTTTCATTCAATAAGCCACCAGTGAAAAGAAATTACTGGTTTTTTGTTCTTTGGGGGCAAGTAGACTCCTTCCATCATGGGCATAATGAGGGTTGTACTAGTGGGAAATTCATCATATTCATCCTTGCCATCTAACCTGAATTGGATAATCTGCCTGCTGGAGTTGACAATGTTTCTTCAAACTAGAGCAGAGACTGAGGCTTTAGATAATAAGGCTTCCCAAGTGCCACCAATAGCCATTTCAAGCAGAGAAGGGCTTGGTCAGATGAATGAGACAAAGACTAAAAAGTGTTCACTAGCTAGAATTAAGGGGGAAAGTTAAGCTACAAGGTTGGAAAATGAGTGGACAATTCCTTGGCCTTATGGGACCACTATAAGAATCCCTCCCCATACCATTCCAAACTTAGCAGGTGCCTGGGGTTGGCCCTGGTTGCGCAGACTTAATGGAGCTGAAGTAAATGACGTTCAACTGGCAGAAATAACATAATGACGAGAAATCCAGAGAAGACTCAGGAGAAGCTGGTCTGCTCTGCAAATTGCTCATAAAACTGAAATTCGTGTCCTATGATGGCAGTACCTTGTGTTATATTGCTTAAAATGATTATAGCTATCAGTACTGTGTTGTTTTATTTTTAATTTCCCTCTCCTAGGCAATTTTTGTCCCAATTATCACTTTAGTCATGAAATAATTTTAGCTCCAGTTACTATATAATTTGAGCTAATGACATTTATTTTAACAATGGTGATTTTCATCATTACAGCTAATGAAAGCCATGCTGTATATGAACAATCGCCACTTGGTATTTATGAGTTAAGACCCATCCTCTTACGGGGAAAAAAAAATAAAAATCAAAGGCACTCTACAAATGAAGATAATGTGACTCAAAATCATAATCCATAGTTTTTCAATGTATTAGGTGTTCTTAATTAAAGCAGATGTGTTTCAAATGGAAAGTGATATCTTTGTGTCCAGTGTATGCTGCTTAGAGAGACTGCTGATGTTGTGTTTCAGCTGTTTATGAGTTACATTTTTCTTCCTTTTATTGCAGCTCTTTCTTTTATGCCTTCCTGAATCTGCTGATCAGCGCCTTTGTGGTGTTTATCACGTTTATTGCTAGCACTATAGTGAGTGTAGGATTTAACATGTGGTGTGATGCAATTACTGAAAAAGGAAGCATGCCAAATAGGTTAGTATTGAAGAATACATTTTCTTCCTTTTTTTTTTTTTTTTCTCATATATGCACACATGAACAGTGGTGTTACAAACTGTAGTTATTACATGCAAGGTGAGCAACAGGAAGAAGGCATTTGTAATGTGGAAATCCAGATTTTTTTAATCTGCAATAAAAACAACAAATCAAACTTTGTGTGCATTTAGTTCCCCACAAAGAAAACTACAGTTTCCACAGCATTTCATGATCTCTTTAAGAGTCGCAATCATAAGCAAAAGAGAAGCTAGATTTGGAAATGCTGTCAGAATGGGAGAGTGCGGTCTTGTGAGCAGGGCAGGGGACTGGGACTCAGGGCTCCTGGCTTGCTGTCCTGGCTCTGTTACCAACCCACCATCCAAAAACTGGTATAAAGGTATAACTGCCTTCATAGTGGTGCTGTGGATGCCCTGGAGCTTAAGAATGGAAGGTACTTTGCAAGTGGAAAGTACAGATGGTTGATACCTTCTTATAGTGCACAGAATTTACACAGAATTTAAAATGGACTGCTGTATCCCATGATACTTACGCTCTTTAGGAAAAACATGATAAGTTTAGGTGGATTTTTCCTGTCAAACTAATAAAAATGAAGAGAGAGAAAAAGTTGACATTTTATGTCATATGATACTGAATAAATGTACTACTTAAAGCATACATTTATGTTGCACATTGTCATATGTTGTAAAATGCCATAGTAAATGTTCTGTTTAGGGCTGCAACGATTAATCGAATTATTCGAATATTCGGTTAAAAATTCTATTACAAAAACACCTAATCGAATATTCGGATAAGAACCCAAGATGACCGACAGCACTGAAAAGGAGAGAGAAGAGGCTGCAGAAATCAACCAAGAGATAGAAATGACAACCTCAAAATCCTGGGATTTTTTTCACACCAGTAAAAGTCCAAGTTATTTGTAAAATCTGTAGGCAGCCTCTATCTTACCATCAGAGTATCGTCTCCTTGCTGGAGCATCCGAAACAAAAACACCCACACAATCCCTTCTTCTGAGGCTTTTCCTGATGAAGTCAAAAGGTAACAGAGGCTCATACATTTTTCTTTTCTTTCATTCAGGGCTGAAGCAACCAAGCTGGGGTGATGCCAGATAGGTGTGTGTGGGAGGCTTGGGGTAGCGGGAGAAGAGGGTTTTAAGTATATTGTTTCCATAATAACTATTACAGTTCCACTTACAGAAGACTGGTGTTATCACTTACATAATTATACATTTTTTTAAAGAGAGTAATTACATGCCTCTTTTAGTCTAGTTTTAGAGAAGATTGATAAGTAACCTGATTACTTCAATAACTTAAGTATCTTTCGATAGAACTTGCTGTTGTGACTGTTTGAAACATATGTAAGATGTTGCTTCATTTTATGTTTGGTTTGCCTGTTCAGACTCTCTCAAATAATTCTCTTTTCTCCCCTCCAAATGCCTTCTTTGGATAGCTGTGAAGAATTACAGGATATAGATCTTGAACTGAACTTAGAAAACTCTGCTTTCTATGACCAGTTTGCTATTGCACAGGTAGGTCACACCAGGTCATCATTCTATTCCAGTTCATTTATCATTTGAGCACTGATCTGGGATTGCTGGAGCTGAACTACCGTTCCTCTAAAATCAATGGGAATGTTTCCACTGATTTCAGCAAGTGCTGGGTCAGGATGATAGTGACAGGCACATTTGCATTTTAAATTCAAAACATAGTTTTGAATGTGAGCATGTCAAAACCTGACTTTGCTACTGATCTTGTTACTCACAATGGAAAATTTATTGTTTTTCCAAAGGATGTGCTCTGTAAAGGTTGCAACATTCTGATGTCCTGGAGCTCTTCACTGTTGTTGGGAATAATGTCTGACTTGCACCAGATCATGGGGCTATTAGCTTTGCCTTATGTTAGTTTGTCTGAGATCACCTGAATCCACATAAATACCAGAGCACTGAAAATTATCAGAGGTTACTGTTATTTAGATAGGGCTGTTTTCTGATGAATCTTTGAGAATTAGACCTCTGAGGCTGTCAGAACTTTGTATTGAATATGCTAGCTCTAAGTCAACAAGCAAAGTCCGTGAACACTGGGACTTGACCACTTGTGCATGTGGGCACATACTACTAGTTCTTCAAGGAGGGTGGCGCCATCCATGCAGGGATGTACCCACACACATGCTTCTGATGTTGTCCCACATGGGAAGAGGCTTTAGTTTGCCTGGGGCCGTCCTTGAAGGTAACCATGTCTCTTGGACACAAGCTAGTTTTGTGTCTTCATTGCCAACACTGATACCTAAACACCGAGCTCAGATATATCTGCATGTAGGACCAGGTCCATGCACATAGCACTTCAGTTGGAGGAGAGTTAACATATCAGTGTAGAAGGATCAGTCCAAACTGTTGAATGCGGCTCCCCACACTGATCCACATCCCTCCAGATGTTCCTGGGTAGAGCTAACCTGCAAGGTGCAGCCTCCAAGCTCTGCAAACAGCTAAGCGTGAGGATCCTGGGAGCATAACAGCTCCAGGAAAACAGTCTGGCTTCAAAAGCTGAGCCCAGTGGTGTCAAAGTGAATCCTGATTATGGCTGTTTGAAGAAAGTGCCAAGCATGGAACAAAGTCCTGCAGCATTGTTTTCTGATATCCAGGGTATGGTAAACAGAGTTGGATGAAGGCATGAGAGTGGCTCTATCTATGGAGGGCAAGTAAATTTGTTTGAAAGAGTAGAAAGAAAAACCCAAGGATAGACTAGACTTACTGGTTAAAGCAAACATTTCCTTATGAGTGCAATAATTTCCTACGGTAGACTGTACTGAGAAGCAGTGGTCTGAATGGAGATAGTAAGATTGCTGACAATATCGGAATTATGAATATGGGCTTTGTATAAAATCTGGAAGGGAAGAAGATGCAGCTTAATAACAGTTTAGGATATTTGGCACATGTGTATGTGTGTGTACAAACACACAGAAAAACACACAGACCCAGTCTCTCTCAGCTTTCTTCCATTCGATGCCTCCAATACATCAGAATAGCTTTGGGAGTTTCACTGAATTTGGCTAAATCCATGTAGGTTCTTCAATATCAAATATACTGAGAGGACCACAGCAGTAGCAGATATCTGAGTGTCTTTGAGATAATATTTCATTTATGGAGTGGTGTTTAATAAATATATGCAAAGCTTCCAATTCTTTAAAGATGGTCATATGAAACCAGATTAATATATTTTATTTCCAAGGTTTGTAGAATAACGCAAAAATATTCTTTACTGGTGAACTGATTTAACTGTAGTATGGGCAGAAATACTAAACAGAATTTCCAAGTACAGAAGATATACAGGAAGATAAACTCCCTTTAAAAAATGTTGGCCCTTGCTTATCTAAATTGGCTATTAGAGTAAACAGCTGTATTACTGTCTGGAAGTGTTTAAATGGTTGTATTTTTCTAATTAAAAATGCGGTATGTCAAAACTGAAATACAAGGATTCAATTAATGTTTCTTTGCTAAAGGCATCATAGAATTAAACTGGAATTTCTGCCATAAAGTCTTAGTAAAAATGAGCCTCCTCTGAGGCAGGAAAGCCACTATTCGTGTACTTGTACCAATGAAAATGTAATTATTTCTATGAAGTTAAGCAAGAGAGACTGACAGGTTAGTTATGGAACCTATTGCAGATCTGAGGCTTTAAGCCCAGGTACCTCCTGGTAGATATAAATGAGCTACTAGGGACCTGGGTGGATTGAAGTGGGCTTCTCTTTCTCTCCAAGTTCAAGCTGATGTCAGCCAGTTACCTCAGAGTGTAACAGTTTGATTTGGAACGTTTCCTCAACAATATTTTGAATGGAAGTACCTTAAAATTTATACTTCTCCAGGGGTAGTGGGAGGCCCAAAAGACTTGGGAAGAAAGTTTGGGAAAATGTCTTAAGACATATTGCAGTTCTAAAGTAACAAAAGTGAAATAATCCCAAGAATTTTTGGCCAGCCAGAATGTCAGGTATGGGAAGTTCAATGGGTGCACCTAGATTATACAGATTTTTTTTTTTCATTATTGTACCTAGTATATTTTTGCTTCAGTTTTTCTAGTACATAAAGAGTTTTTTTTTTTCTTTTAAACTAAGAATAACTTGACAGAGTTGAGGAGCAGTGGGGCCAGGACCTCATTGGGTGTAATTTGCCATGATTCTGGGGGTTTTGGTCAAGCTGAGATTTGAATATTCACTTGGACAGTTGACTTTGTTCTTACAACACACTGCTGACTTCTTTGTCACTTCTTTTCTCCTCTAGTTTGGTCTCTGGGCTGCCTGGCTGACTTGGCTGGGAATCACCATTCTGGCTTTCCTGAAGGTTTATCACAACTACAGACAGGAGGACCTGCTAGATAGCCTGATCCATGAGAAGGAGCTGTTGCTAGGAAGATCCTCTTCACGAACCTCTTTGCAAGATGAGAAAAGTGGCATGATCTAAAGTGTAAGCAAAATGCCAGGGCAGGATGTAGATTTTATTACTCTGTAGTGTGAGCTGAAGTTGAGTCAGGGTATTGAGTGTGTGAGATATTTATTTCCTGAAAAGAGATGTACTTGCAAATCACCCACTTCCTCCATGAGAAATTGTTGGCAGAAATACTTATATTAGGATACAGAGAGTGAATGGCCCCAAGTGCCATTGGCACAACAACTTTCTGTTCTGTGCAGGCACAACCTGTAACCTGCTCTTGCTTGCAGAACTCCTACATTCTATCACTGGCTTTTGGGGCAGGGCCCAATCTTGAGGACTGTGCTGGCAAGACTAGGCTACAGAGTCTAGGCTATTTCTCCAAACTATTCTGCAACCACAGCTGTAACTGGAGCTCTGTCAAGTCCTTCTTTTCTCCCTCTCCTCCATTCTGCCCATAAAGCTGCCCCTGTTCTCACTTTATTCTGGGTAATGGCAGCTCTAGTCCAGGTACAGACTCTTGCTGTCTCTGCTTTTGCGATGTGTGGACGCAATGCCGACAAACCTGTTGCTCCTGCTCTGTTTTTGGGTTCATTTAGAACATAGAGACCTGTGTTCCAGACGTGATATTTGATATTGGACAGTGTTAATGAATTTTATGAAACCACTATATTATTATGGTATCTGTCAAAAATTGTGTATCGTTTAGAAGGATGGTGGAGAATTTTTGTGGTTTTGTTTCTCTTTAGATTTTGGCATGACCAACATTTATTATGACTCTCGAAGTGTAGTGTAGTTAGCAATTGCTGAAGCTTGCATACTGAGAAATTAGGCTGAATAGATAGTATTAATGCTTGTGCATTTATAAATGTAACTTGGTCCCCAACATTGTATACTATTCAGTTTTGAGTATTAGAATTTACTTGTGATATTTATTTAATATAGGGTATGCAAAATTACTGTAAACATTTGCATTGTAGGTATCGCTATATATCTATAAACACAGCAAGGAGCTCAAAAAACTGAGGTATTTTATAGGTAGTTCAATGTTGAATGGGTCTGTTGTCCCCACTCATGGGCAGGAGTTCCAGGGCTGATGAATTTTGCTGTGAAAAGGAAGAAGAACTGTTATTTTCACAAAGGTCACTAGTGACTTCGTTCTTGTGTTTGGTTTTGCTTGACCAGTGCTTCAACAAATAAGGTGTATGGTTGAGAGAAGCAGATCTGATAATCAGTGAGAGTCACTCTGATGAGTGTTATATTTGCAAGGCAGAGAAGTAAAGTTGTACCACAATTAGGCAGCTGTCCCTGGGCACAAATTACACAGCAGACCTCGATTCCGCAGAAAACTTAAGCAAGCAGTTAAGGTTAGGTTGAAGAAGAATGTTTGTGAGCACATAGACACTGCATGTGGCAGGTGTTTTTGAGTTGAGACTCAAATTATTGCAACACGAGTGCAAACCATGTGTATCTGTATTGTCTGGTAATTAAGAATGTTGGGAAGAGAAGACAGCAGGCTTCTGCCCATCAGAGCTCAAGCCTGGGGCGAGCACAACCATGTAGAGTTATTGTTATCTTCTGGGGACTGTCTAGTGCTTGAAGTTAAATACCTGCTTAAACACTTCCTTGAAATGGAATTTGAAGTCACAACAAATCCCTGAATTTGTAAGCATTCAGGGAACAAAACCTAACGCTACAATTAACAGCCAAATTGCTCTCATAGGTTTAGGGAAAAAACCCTCCACGGACTGTTAGCAGTGAGCCAGTTCTGTGAACATCGCTTATAGCCCCAGCTGGCCACAGATGTCTGCAAAGAGATTGTTTTTTCAGCATGATTTCTGCCCACAAGGGAATGCAATTCCTTTGAAAGTGGTGGCTTTTTTGTAGTTGCGAATTGACATCAGAGGAGGAGCTCCTGAATAAGAAATCAGAGATCAAGTTAATTAATACCTGTTTAAATTCAGAGATCAGGACTGTTGGAGTGCCCTTTTTTTATTCATTTGGTCTAAGAAGAGGTACAGTCTTGCAGGTACCTAAGACCTTACTTTGCCAGGGCATGACCTTACCCTTCATACTTTGAAGGACTTGGATCCTGAATGTTGGTCTGCTTCCTATGTTTCCCCAGTTGTTTCTCCAACTGTAAAATAAACCATTTCTCCTTCTAATCTCATTTTGAATTTAGGATTTAGCAGTGATGTCTCTTCCCACAAATTCAGTGCGTGCCTTACTCCTCACATGGAACCATGCTGCTGAGTTCTAGAATACATTTTTCGTATGTGCCAAATTAGGCTTAGGCTGAAGTAACATGTGGGTTGGGACCACTGACCTGGTCTTGCCTGGGATTTTGATGAAATAGGAAGCAGAAGATAGCAAGTGTCTCCTCCTTATTCTTGCTCTGAGATACCAGGGCTCAAGCCTTATTTCTGGTTCTGAGGAGGAAGAAGATGCTGCTCATTGGTGAGGTTGTCAAGAACTGATGCTCTCTTCTCCCTTTCTTTTCTTCTGTCTCGGGGTCTTTTCCTCTTTTCCACCTCCATAAGAAGCAGCAAAGACTGGTCCTGGGGTTTTTACTCTTGCTGACTTTTGTGGTTAGCATTTTCAGTAGCATTTGTCACCCTGACACTATCTCCCTGACACTATCTTCATTGTTCCACAGATCAGTAGACAAAAAGTGAGGTCTTTAAAGCACCTGTGTCAGCCAGGATCCCACCTCCAAATAGAAGTCAACAGAAGTGAAATACCTCACTTCAGCCTTTGGAAAGTCCAGCCCAATCTGAATACATGTACAGCCTCACCTATTAATTTTGGCCTCTAAACTTAGCCTCTCCAATTCATTTACCTGGGTGAATCCTTCCAACCACAGCTGTATTTCAGTGCCCACGAGTTGGAAGCATCTTGGCTGTTGAAGTTGGCATGTAAACTGAAAAGGGACTGAGGCTCTTCTCTCAGTTCTACATCCATCCCAGCCTCTTTTCCCCAGCTTCACCCACTTGACCAGGTGGGATAAGGCTGGCACCCAGCTTACAAGCATCAGTGATGCTTAAAAACAAAGCTAGTTTTGAAGGAAGCCCCTGGGCAGGTGAGAAGGCAGAGCGTGCCTCAGCTGACTCAAAGGGGTAAAGGGTATCGTGCAATGCCCAGTTATTGGACATGCTTAGGCTTTTTTTCGTTTGCATTTAGCTTCTGCAACCTCTTCTCCTAAAGCTTGGACACTCAGGACAACCTGGTGATGCTAGAGTGAAAATGTGTTAGAATAGCAGTATTATTTATACACACATACGTCCCTACATACCTATACTCTCACACGTGTGTCTCTTGCACATTTCTGACTGCTGCTTTTAGTCATCCATTGCCAACCAGTGCAGAATGTGGCTTCAGTAAGAGTTGCTCTGAGTCAAATATTGCATTCCTGTGGCATTTCAATGTCTTTTTTACTTTGCCATCTTCAAAAGCATGCCTCTGGGAACACTCTAGCAAGAGGTATATTCAAGGAGATGGAACTTGTATTTATTTATCGTCACATGCTGGAAAGGGAAAAAGCTCTGTGGCCTTTGCCCATGCAGTCCCTTTCGCTGCTGCCCATTGCAAAGCTGTGAGCCATTCTGGTGGAAAAGGTGGGATGCAGTTGTTTGGTCACCATGTTCCCTGTGACACTAAAACCACTGTCAAAAGGTCCTTGTTTTGGCCTGTGAAAGTTGCTAGTGACACAGGGAGAGCCTTACTTGGTTGAATGCAACTGGATGCTGCTTTCTGAGGCACCAGGGTGTTACCACACAATTATTCAGTTTTACTGAATATATTCCCCATGTCCTGGCTACCATCTGTGGTTAATTTCCCTGCCAATTCCCTGCCGGAAGTCCACAGAGGGTTAGAAAAATCTGAGCTAACAAGTGTTCTCTGAGCTTTTAGATCAATGCTGTTTATTATTACTTTTATAACAGAGAAACAATTGAAGCCATTTTTTGGAAAAGAACTTCCTCATGGGGGCACAAATGCCCATAACTTCTTATCCCATTAATTCACGAGGCATCTTTCAGCTGTGATCTTTCAAAAGGAATCACAAAAATAGGAGCATGATGATTTACTTTAAAAACTGAAAGATGGATGTATGCTATTGCAATATTTTTACCGTCTCTTAGAAAACTGCTTTTTGTAATAACCCTTGATGAATACTTGGGTATACAGACCTTGTCATGAAAGCATTTGGTGTCAGGGAGGTGGTATATGTGTGTATATACAATTTACACAGATACATGCCAGAAATAATTCCACTGCTCTTCTGTGATGCGGATATCAGCTCTTCTCTTAACAGGCATCTTAGGTCGAAGTAGTTGTTAGGTTGCCTTAGCTTTCTACACTACCTTTTTCTTACTTATTAGAGGGATCTGTGCAATGATACATAGGTTATGTATAATTCTCAGAGGTGGATGTGGATGTGATGTGAGTGAAGTAGGAAATAATTGGCCAGTGCATGACTTCTGAAGGGCTGAGATGAGTTTCTAAGGGGGCTTTGCAGATGTTTTAACCTCTCCCCTATCCCGTCCTGATGTTAGTTTGCATTAATTCTGTTAGGAACAGAGAGTCACATTTCCCTTCAAGGTTCTCTCTGGCCACCTCAAAGCACTGTTGATTTAACCTATGTATTGCTCAGGATGGAAGCAGAGCTGTGAGAAACAGGAGCACATACCTTATAGTTACATTGCATGAGCAAGAGGTACTTTTCCCCTGATGGAGGAATTCTGCATCATGGACTCCTGAATGATTAGTGACCACGGCATGACCATGGTCCTGTTATTAATTCATTTAAAATACAGACTTACAGGCAACAAACAGAACATGTTTTGATAGGACTGTCAATCCTTCGGTTGCCAAACCATACTGTTCTGCAACACAGCACAATATTCTGGCTCAAAACAGCCAGCATGTCTTTTTGTAAACAGTCATTTTTTCGCTGTTAGAAAAGATAAGATGTCAAAGGGGAAAAAAATTATGTATTTATAACACAGTTATTTAGTAGCAGGAGTTAGATGTGAGAATTCATTTGAAAACCTATTTATTGTCTTAATGGTTGAAGAAACTCAAGCAGATCTTTAGTGTGGCAAGTTAGTGTGCAGTTCTTAAGGGACAGAAGGGCTAAGCTGATTCATGGTGTCTGAGTATCCAAACAATTTAACCCTCTAAGCTGAAAACTCACCTTAAGAAAACATGTGCACTTGCCCAGTTTCTTCTAAATCCCCACTGTAAATAGCAGGTTAGAATGCCCTAGGTTGTGTTATTTTCTGAAACGGAGGGCTAGACTGGACGGACTGATTGCTGCTTTGAGGGCTTTGGGGTTTCTTGGTGCAATGGTTGTTGCGTGTGAAATACAAGACTGGTTGAGAGAGGACACTCATGATTCTCCTGGACACCTGAAGGCTCTCATCACTGAGATACGAAGCGATGCTTCACCTTCATTTGTCCTCCAGAATCTTTTAGTCTTTGTTGCATATTGGTCTAAGCTCAATTGTTTGCATCTCATGCAGCTTAGCCCTTAGGTTGATGGTTGGAGACCATCTCCTGAGAAATGGGGGATGTGGATGGGAGTCTCTTCAGGCTGATCTAGGTGCAGAACATGGGGTCCCCTTGCCAGGGAAATGTGTGCCACAGGCTATGGTACTGGCTTTATGTGGAAACAGGGTTTCTGCACAACCTCAAATCACACAGTGATCTGCGTGATGGGTCTCAGAAAATTCAATATCAAATGTGCAAATTCAGAATGGATGCCAGCTGCACAGTGTTCAGCGCAGAAAAATGCATACAAACATGGTGGTTGGGTGAATGTGGCTTTTATCGTCTCCTTTCTCAAAGCCCGACACCTCAAACCTATTGCATTTAAAATCACTTTTACTATTCAAATGATAAATTTAACAAAAACCCGGGCATTCATACTGTCAAGACTTACAGTACTTTCTGACAAACCAATCTGGATTTCGACAAAACTTTTGTCTTGTCTTCTAAGTCAGAAGCCTGGGTGTGAACATCCTTGAGCTAATGGGAAACTTGTCTGTATCCAGATCCTAAATTAGTGTCTCAAACCACTTCCTTTGCTCATGGAAATAGCCATTTTTACCTCACCGGTATGCGTGCTTTGGAGTCTACAAACATACTTTCCTTATGCTTAGGCAACCCAGGAAGAGAGACAGGTTTTGCCCCGCTAGTTTCCACACCTGCATGCAGTGAGAAAATGCTCATATAGGCTCATGAGCGCTGAAATTGGTTTAGAATTATTTCTGTTCATGGTCCTAATGTCTTGAAGTTCATGTTTCTATTTTTGTCCTCCATAAGAAAGAGGAAACTTAACTTGAGCTGTATTTTAATATGCACAAATGCACACGTAAGTTATTTTAAAATTTTTTTGAAGTGATAAAATTCCACTACATAATTCACGAAGCTAACAACTGCATAGAAGACAGCACTTTGATGTACTCCTGACATAGAAGGGAAAAACAAAACTGCACTCTTTCAGAAAACAACGTTTGTTTCTGAGATGTTAGACAGCAATTTAATTAAAATATAGCAAGTACGGCTTATTTTAGTGCAGGCATGTAATTGATAGTATCTTTCCATTCTGTTTGGAAGAGTATTTACATAGCAATGCTTTCTCTTCAGTTTCTTTTGCTAATGCCAAAGAGTGTAGTTGAACTGATATTGCAAACATGGTTTACAATGAATGTATTCACCTTAGTGCTTAGACTTTTCTACCTCTCATAGCTGCTGTAACTGCTTGGACTGTTATTGCACACAATAGTCAAAAGAACTGAATCCATGTGAGACTCTAAATCCTATTGTCATAGATGTCCGAAGGATTAAGGATTTAAGGCTTATTAGCTTCCTGTCAGATCCTTATTCCTAAAAAAATGGGCATAGGCACCCAAGAAGGGCTGTGTGAATAGTTCTTTTGCTTGGTGAAATAATGATTTTATTTTGGTTTGGTTTGTTTCAATTTTTTTTTTTCCTCACCAAAACAAGAAGCCAGAAGCTATGATTTCTTAGATGTGGAAAGTTATATGTTACCTGAAAATTTGCATTTCACAGACATGGGAGAAAGCAACGAGCTACTCGTTAAAATGCCTGTTACGATCCTTCCCCAGCCCTCCCCACTGGCAGGTAACTGTGAGGCATGGGCTTCATCTCCCCCTTTTTCTTGGGAGACACAAGCCTCCATCTCCGGGGCAAATGCTTCCACCATGGTGTTATCTTGGATCACACTCAAATACTCCTGTTGGAGCTCTACTACTTGGCTTGAAATTCCTAGATAACAACTCTTGGCCTGGTGGTTCTGGTGTTTGTCAAGGAGATCAAGTACTTGGCAGCGAGTGATGCTCACTGAAATAGCTTGAATTATTTGTATGTGGTGGAAACCAAATCTGAGAAGTTTTTGTTCCCACTTTCCTCTTGATTATGTTGTAAAGAGAGGGTTGAGACAACTTCTCAGGGGGTGGGAATGAAGATTCATTGTTACTGTTGATGGCTGGGGTGATTTCTTGCATAAGTGAGTAAACAGTCCTGTGACAAAACTACTAGTTATCTGCTCCTTACTTTCCCCTCATTTCTCCCCAATATTTTGGCAAGTTTAACTCCTTGTTGTATGCAAGTTCTGAAGAATGTTTATGAATGTGAGAAAAGTTGCAGCTCCTATGGCAAACTTCACTTTTTGTCAAAAAATAAGAAAAAGTGTTGGCAATTTTCCCTATTCTCACTTGGGGCTCTGTGGGGTATGACGTCAAACCCTTCCCTTTACATAAGCCAGGCCTGATTCAGGTGACATGTTGCTCTAGGAGGTTCCCAAGACTGGTGCCAGCAGTCCACTGAGGAACCTGGTGGAGTTAGATGAGTGCTATGTTAAACCAGAGATTGTAAAGCAGGGGAATGTTTGAAAATCGTCTGTCATGGTAACCTACATAACACAGTCCAGAGCTCCTGACCTCCTCGCTCCTGCAGCGGAGGGAACTATTTTTCTCTGCTAACACTGCGAAGTCTAATATTTTATGTCTGAAATATAGCACATCTTCCCGCTACACACTGGATCTTGATTTCATCAGTTCACCCATTTCCACTTTATAGGCTGCTGCAGTAGTTTTAACCAGCATTGTCAAAACAGGGTTCAACATTTTACTTCGAAAGACGCTAACAGTCTCCTTATCAAAGCACAGTCGTCCAGAGTTGCAAGTAGTCCTTTTGCTAAATGATGCCAAGAAGTTCCATATCGAAGAGCATCCTTCCAGGGGGAGGACCACTGCGTTGTAGTCCACAGCCAGTGCAGACCGGTGGCATCAGAGTAATTCTGGTCAAATACTCTCTCAATAAAACTATTGATATTTTTCAGCCCAAGATGCACAGTTGATAAATCAATATATTGTGTAGACTGCTAGGAGGTTTTGGAAGATTTGTAAAGAAAACAAAACAAAGCAAAACAAAGCAAATCAAAACGAAACAAAACGACAAAACCTAACAGTTTCACTGAAATCTCCATCCCCTGGATACTTTCATCTCCAAAAACATTCCTGCAAATTTCACAGAGGGTTTCATTTCCATCAAGCTGATCAGGTGTTACTTGAGACATCTCTTCCTGTGGGGGACAGGGACTGCTGAGGGGGACAGGAGAGTGCCACAAATCAGAACAGGAATAGGTAGTGAGGAGCAGTGTCACTGCATTTCCTACGAGGGATTTCGGCTTTCAGGCTGTGATGGGAGGGATCCAGCATGGCGGTGCCTGCAGCAGCATCCCTGACACCGATTTCAGCCTTTACTCGGCCCGCTCAGTCCCAGCCTGCTCAGGTGGCTTCACAAACTGCAGAGCATCTCCTTGAAGTACGTGTTTGCTTAAACTCAGCTTCTGGAGAGAGCAACCTGTGTCAGCTGTGCAGATATCTGGTGTAAAGGTGCTGGCATTGCCAGCGGGTTTGAAGGGGCTGCTTTGGAAACCTCTTCTTTCCACCTTGGCAGATCCACATGCTCTACAGCTGGCCCTTTTTGCCCTATGCAGCTCGTGGCTTGTGTGGGGAAGGAAAGACCATTCCTAAATCTCTGTAGACTTGCCACTTTTTGAAAAGAGCTCATTAACACCCGTAGTTTTAAAAAGTTTTGGTTTTGTGTGTGTGTGGTACAACCTGCAAAGATCTGAAACTGATCTTTCTTGCTTATAAATGCCTGAAAGCATTTCAGCCTCTCTGAAACGTATATCCTGTGACTTACGCATTTGTGAGATACTGTTTCTTCTTACAGCCATGTGGGAAAAGCTTTATATGAGTCTAGACTAACCATTGTGTTATGCTGCTAAAGAGATCCCTGCATTATGGGTAATTTGGTATTATGGGTATTTGGGGACAAAACTGAACACTTTTGCATAATTTGTTTAACTGCTAAAAGCGGTAGAGGGACAGATCCTTTGCTGCTGTATATAGATTAAGCTTTGTGAGCCACGCTGGAGCCATGCCAGTCCACACAAGCTGAGGGCAGAGCCTGGTCTGTTTTGAATATTATCTCTCTTGATTTGTATGCTCTTCTGCAGTGTAATGACTGCTGATTTGGAGCTTTAATTGCATGAATTTGACAGAAACAGAATTGGAGTGAGGTTTATTATTGTTTTGATACAGTCTCAAAAGGGAAGCTTTCTACTAGCATTTTAATATAGCCCTTTGTAAACATCTAGCATATAAAACTTCTGAGTCCAGTCCTTCTGCTAATGGAGTCACCGACAAAGTTTCTTTTGGCTTAAGTAGGAGCTGGACTGGGTTCAGTATAAGTGATAACATTCTAGTGTTACTGATAATGAGTTAACGTGTTTTATATATTGATGCTTTTTGCTGGACAGTGCATTGGCTTTTTATGATTTGGTGATATATACAAATAAATTATTTGAAAAGTCCATGTTTCTGTGCCTGTTTTTTGAAAAGGAATTTAAATTTAAATTTTAAAATAGTTCACAAAGTCAGTGTTAGCATCGTAGTTCACATACTCATTCCTCACCATCTCCATGCTGCAGTTTGTATGGTCAAGAACATGGACAACCAGCTTAAGCTGCCTGAGCCCGTTTGGCGCCATCCTCCAGCAGTGAATGCTGATGCCGTGGCAGACAAGGAGAAGATGCTCCCACGTCAGCAGGCAGTGGAAAGGCAGCTTGTTACCGAATGTCAAGGGGCACCACAGGCAGCATGGGCAGGTTCATTTTCTAAATGCCAACAGATTAATTTTCTTCTTGTAACATCAGCCTTTCTCTTCCAGGGTGGGCCTAAAGGTTCCAAATAGCAATTCTGGAGTGAGGAATTAGTGAGAAACAAGTCCACACTATTATCTTAGAGGTTCCTGAATTATTCCTTGAGGGCAGCTGGTAATATCCTTTTTCTAGTCACAGGCTGCCAGCCTTTCTTGTTGCTTTAAAGTGGCAAAAGACAGAAATTACAATTAAAATTGCTGCTATGGGCTTCTCCTGCTCCATTAACTTGTTTCCAGACTAGCAGTGTTAGGAAGATTAAAGGAGGGACTGGCATTAGAAACAGTCTTTGGAGCTGCCTTTTAGCTGCACTAATGCTGATTGCATTAAAAGGTTAACGCAAAAAAAATCTAGTGTCGTGTCACTGTGTCCTTTTCTATCTCCCCTGTATGGGTACAGACACACCTGCTAGAGCAATCGGGTGCTGTTGATGTGGTGAGCCTGTGAAGAGGGTGTTAGCAGCTGCCTTCTGTTCCTGCTGCAGGAATGCACTGAACACTGTCAAACTGCTTAGCCCGTACTGTTGCGGTCTGCTGATTTCTGTTGTGCTTTAGTTTCACACTCATTGCATAAGGGATATTAGGCAGCACTTCTACCTTTAGGCCCTGTCGCTAGCCTGTTTTCATGCACACACCTCATTGTACTTTCTCCTGGCTCTTTGAGCACCCCAAACACTACTCGTGGTAAGCTCACCTACTCACTATCTGCTTCAAAAATTGCTGTAAGAGTCCTATCCTTTATCACTCCTCCTTCAGCCTTTTAAAGCAAAAGCATGATCATTTCTAAGCTGGATTAAATAATTGCTCACAGCTGGTTGGCTTCAGGACTCCTGACTTCTAAAGCAATTCGCTACACTGGCACTAGCATGAATTCAGGTGAGCATCTTGATTGTTTGTAATAAATTATGTACTCTTTCTCCTTTTTTACCACTTTGTGGGCAATCCTCTGGAGTTTCCCTAAAGAGAAATGTTACCCAAGATGTCTGATTTTGGATAACTTCATAGTTCCGATCAGCTATTTCAAACTCGTGAATTCACAAAGACGTCACAACTAGAAAACAGCACTGAACAAGAATAAGGAGAAATCTCATCCATCTCACAGTAGTCAGAATAGATCTGTGATAGATAACGAACAGAAGGAAGGAGCAGAGTGGGAAAACGATGTGTGTGTTTATGGGTATGTGTATGTGTGTAAGCAGGATGGATGAATGGGAAAAGAGCTTGAGAAGGAAGTAAAACAGGTAAGTCCACAGTGAAGCTGTGCAACAGTAATTAAGTTCAGGCCGAGGAGCTGGGATTTTTTTCTTATATTCCCAGCCTTATTTTTGACCTGCTTCATTCACTTGCACAGATGCACTGGCTTTCTCAGCTTCAGTTTATTCACCTGCAGAATGCCACCACTCTCCCAAGGACAGGGTTTAGCTTTTATTTATTTCAAACATTCTGGCTTTGTAGTGAATTTGTTTTGGCTTTCTGCAGACTGCCACGTGTCTGACTGACTGCAGTAAACAATCCTGACCTGGGAGGCCTCACAGGGCTATGGCAAGTCCTCAATTGATAAATCAAGTGTCGCTTTTGCCCGTGTCCAAAGCTGTCCCAACCAGAGCCTAGGCAGAAGCCAAGAATAGCTGTTCTTCTGCTTAATTTCCCTGACAGCCCAGATGCGATAGATGTTCTCACTCGCACTGATAAAGTTGGGCCCCAGCAAGGAGAATGTGGCCATTTTTCATTTAAAGCAGACCCAGGGAAAGGAGGTCCCATGCCTGTCTTCTGGGGAGCCATGCAGGGAGGTGACCATGCATATGGACTTCACACTACCTCAGCAGCTTCCCTCACAATCATGAGAGGAGTTCCTGTTTTACCTTAACCCTTTGGCATGTTTTAAAGTTACCAAAACTAGGTTGCTAACACACTGGAAGGGTTCACTCTACTATTCTCCTTCTTGAGATTGCTCAGTTCTTGTCAGCTCAGGCTTTGCTTTCTTGTTGCAATATGCCATGACTTGCAGCAAAGGAACCGTCCCTTCAAAAAAGGCTCCTGTTTTGAAAGGTCTAGTTGCTACATGCTAGGAAGACATGTCAGTCCAGAGCCAAAAAAAGGAACACCACCAGTTTGCCAAAGACTTTCAAAATGAACATTAAAAAGGTCATAAACCTTAAACATTGAAAACAGAAGTTGTGATGACCCGTTTGCTCCATGCATGCACCAATCCAAACCTTTTCATCAGAGATTCACCAGCACTCAAGTTTAAAAGCTTTCCTCTTTATTACCTAAACAGCAGGGCTGAGACACGGGTGAGGGAAGGGGAGCAGTGGTGAAGCTTACCCTTGGATCTGGGGCACCCGAACGATTTGCACAAACACCCACTGAGCTAAATGGTCCTCCTGCAGCAGCCTCTGCTTCACAGACCGGCAGCGGAACAAATGCAATTGCTGCGGCCTTTGAGATGTTAGGAGGAGCATGAGAATGGCCACTGAAGTCACTTCTTTCTGTCCCTGCAATCGTTTTGACTCGTTCTCAGTCACACTGCTGCTGCTCTAGATAGAAGGCAACATAAAGCGTTTCTGTTTATCCTCTGCCTGGTTACAGTTCTTGGACTGCTTGGAAGAAGATCGTTTGGGTGGAGAGATACGGTGTTCTTTAAAAAAAAAAAAAATCAAATAAAAATAAAGCAGCATTTTTTCTTTTTGATGAGTTGCAATGGCAGGGGAATTCAAGCCAAGGTCTAGCAGACGTGTCTTCTGCCTTCTCTGCTGCTTTTTCTTTTTTTTTTTTCCTTCAGCTCTTACAGGTTCTGACGTCAATCTTATCACACCAAATAAACCCAAGCATACATCAGGTGCTATATGACAAGAATCTGAGGCCTAAAAAGCTGATTGTGCTTGTTTTGTCCTGAAGAAAACATAGCTGAAGCTCATAAGCTTGCACTCACTTGTTCTCCTCTCAGACACCCAGAGCACCATTCCACATTTATTATATGATCACCATTGAAAGGATTCTCTTCAGAGAGGTGCATACTGTAGTGGGACAATGGAGGGATAAAGGGGCTTTGCCTCTCACATCTTCATAAGCAGTCCATATTACCATTACATAAAGCCTTGAACACCCAGGCATAAATGCATAAGCTCCAACTGAAGCATAAGCACCATCATAAATCTTGTGAGATCAGCTTATGAGGTTTACGGACAGAATCAAACCCAGAGGATTAAAATACTGATTTGATAATTAGCCTGGGATTCAATGCTGCTATTTATTATGTTAGGCAAATAAACTATTTACTGTTTAAATGAGTTTTCATGTTCTTTTTCACACCTGGGAGTCAAGCGAAACATTAAGAGACAGCTTTGGACCACAGGAAAAAAAAAGCATGAAGGCAAACAAGAAAGCCATTTGCCAGGATTTTACTAATAGTCATTTCAGGTACATAAATATAGCAGATTGCAAAGCCTTTGGCCACCAAAGCAGTATATGTGCAATAGCTCAGCTTTATTTCGACTTTTGCAGAATAGCTCTTAGGAGACTTGAGGAGAAAGATGGTTTGGTATTTAAAGCCTCGACAGGAGACTCAGGAGACTTCTATTCAGAGCTTGCTGCTGCCTACACAGATCAACATACTATTTCTCTCTCTATTTCTGTTCCTCATAACAGCAGCTTGTAAGCTCTTTTTGGGGCAAAATTCAGATACTTGTTTGCTGTTCAGGTCAATGGAGCATGAGTTTGGTGGGACCTTTAAGTGCTACTGTGACTGCTGAGTAACGTGAAATTTAAAAAAAAAGAAAAGAAAAAAGAAAGGAGAGCAAGTGGCTGCTGGGCAGTGCACAACAGGGGTGGTTTTCTTGCTCTGTGGATGCTCGTGTGTTCCCTGCATGTGGCTGGAGTAGATGGGGAGCTGCTGTGTGCTTGTTAGCAGTGCTCTGAGATGTCTGTCAGGCTGGAGGACATTGCTACTGCCTTGTAAACCAAGTCCAGCATTTCTGAGCAACGTGTCTTATCTGAAGAAAGAAGATAACAAGTCGGGATTGAAATTCCTCCAGGACTTTGACATCTTGCTTCATGCTGGTGTAGTAGAGACTCACAGCAAGGATCAGCACTGCAGAAAATGAGAGCCACAGGAGCACAGGCAAGCCAGATGATGACCTGTCATCTACTGAACGGTGATGAGGAGAAAAAAGAAAGCAGCATTATTTTAGTGTCATCTTAAACACTTCCCAAATTTGACCCCCTGCTGATGCCTTTTTCCCACTTTTCTGGGAACAGCAGGGTACACAGGGCTCTGGTTGTGAGTACTTCTGTAGGCATCAGTTAAGTGATGGAGAGTCACACCTCCTGACGGAGAGTGGTGAATACAGAAGTCTCATCTAACAGCGCATTTAAAGAGTTTAATTATACACAATAAGAACAGGATTACTATAGCTAATGGATGATCTCAGCTTACACTAGATGTTAAGTTAAATATTAGGAGAATATTAAATTACCTCATTTGATTATTAAATGTTCACAAATGTTCTATAAAAGAAAGAAGATCTAGATTTCTGTCCTTTTCCCTGGTAACTCAGCTTGTTTGGGCCTCCTCCTAATTACAGTAAGAACCAAAATGTGGCTCCCCTAACCGAGAGGCATATTTAGAAAGCTATGGCAAGTTTAAGTTCTCTCTAAGTGCTAGATGTGTTAATTACACTGGACTACCCTCTATACTTGCTCTTAAGCAGGAGGACACTGTAAACGTTTTTCCTGCCTTTAAAATATAGTTCAAGTACGTTTAAAGTGCCATAGGTCAGGCACAGCACCCATGTGGAAATCAGTGAGCTACCTTTAGCTTGCCGACATCCGTGGCCCAGCCCTTGCACATGTGTTTCCATCCATGGACCTCAGGCATTCAGTCTGATTCAGATCTGGCTGCTCTGTTTGTCTGCCTGGCCATTGCACAATTAGTATTATTTTATAAAGCACTTTGAGTATTAAACATGCAATATAAATCCAAATTCATGCCTGTATAAAAACCCATAGTGTGCAGCTATTTTTCTGCCGTATGCACGTAATCAATAACGAAATAAAAATATGATGTGTGTTATTATGGGTAAAGGGCCAATATTAGCTGTAACATATTTAAATTAGCTTCTACTAGGCGCCCTGGAATACACAGCAGTCAATTAAACTGTCAGATAGATGTACAGAGAGGAAGGTAGAAGTCATAAAACCAAGCAAAAAACACATAATAATGTATTAAAAAGTGTATGGGGAAAAGGCAAAACGTTAATAGGCAGTCACTTTATGGCTAACCAGAAACCAAATCAATGTCCCATAATAGATCTGAGTAAATTATTTGTGGCAAATAATATACTCATTTGAATGTAGCCCTTCTTTCTGTTTGCAAATTATCCATGAGCAGACCTCAATTTTTATAAATTTGTTTATTTGGCATTATTCTATGAAAGGTTTATATGAAGGTGTTTAGCCAGGGAATTACACACCACTTCCTGCTTTTGCAGAAATTGGTGATTTGGAAGTTGGTATTTCCCTTGTGTGATCTCCCATACCACAAGATACAGCTCTCGCCTGGGTGACCACCTGCCTTTCAAAGCATGGGCCATGGCTGATGAGCATACCTACTAACAGTGAAACTTTTCTGTGAAAGCTAATCAGCTTTTCACATCTGCCCTTTTCTACGAAGTGCTTATAAGCATTTTCAATTTTGTGAAAGTTACTTTCCGTAAGAAATTTCTGGGAGATCTCAGATGCAAACTTGGATTTTCCTTATATCCTCTCAGTACAGGAGTATGTTCAGTACAGGAACAGGAAAAAAAAATGTGGAAGAATAATGCCATCTACAAAATAGAAATGAGATATGTTCACAACAGCTTCAGCACACCACTACAAGTATGTGCCTAAACGTAGGTTTATTCTTTTCTAGACTACAAATAGAAAATTAATGCTTAAATTTGTTAGTTAAATTGTTTTTTCGGAATAGCACAGTAAGCCCTAGCCATGTACCAAATCTAAAGAAAAAGGCAGCTAATCTGGGAAAAGCACTAGACGAGTATATAGGAGATTTTGGTTTAGTTCCTGCCTTGGACACACATTTCTGCTGTCATCTGAGGGATATTTACTCTTTCTGTTTCCGCCTGGCTCTTTCCTGCACATAGAACCTTGTTCCTAGCCTGAAAACTGCCTTGCTGGATGCTGCCAATGACAGGAGCATACAATCCCCCTTTCTGGGCAACAGCAACAGCTAGGGGTTGTGGGGACATATGCTTCGTTTTGGCATCCAAACACTGTGGCACTGTGCTTGTGTGTATACATATATGTGTACCCTTCTCCCCTCACTACATTGCACACAGCAGGGACTGGATGTTGGCTGGGGCCTCTGGGCATGATCACCATCATAACAACATCCAGATACACACATTTGCCTTGAACATCCTTGCCAACAAAAAAGAAAAAACAGATTATTTTTATTATTTCTACCCTGCTGCTAGCATATAAATGAATTGTCTCCTCCCCACATATGAAAGTCAGCAGGGAGACCTACTGTTTCGCTTGGGGTGCTCTCCCTGTATATCTTAGTGAAAAACCTGTACCTATTCTATTGCCATAAAACATATTAATTATATTTAAATTAAAAATAGCTTCAGGGATTTCATTTTTGTTTCCATCATTTATCTTACTAGATGTCTTGTTTAAAATACTGCACCAGACCTCATCAACACCTTGCGCTTCATATGCTGAGGAGAAAAAGCAACAGCTACTGACAGTACAAAGTGCTTTGTATACGGAGAATATATTTGCACAGTGCATCCCAGCAGCCACAAAACAAATGCAGGTTAGTGCCGTGGATGGCTCACAGTTATAATGTGAAACTTTGACTTACCCACTACGTAGTCACAGCAGGAAATAGCTAGAAAACAGAATGAAAATGTTCTTACACGCCTGGAAAGGCCTCTTTGCAGCAGATGAATAAGAAAGCAAGCAGCGTCTCTGAAATTGCTTGTTGCCTTATAGATGCCAGGCCACCTCTTACACAACTTCTGTCTGTACACATTTATGTCAAATAAGGATCTACCTATTCCATGCAAACATGCAGATACAGGTGCACTTCAGGAAAGTGAGAAAAAAATATTGTATGGGAGTGTTTAGAGACAGAGACTGCTACTGTTGCAGAGAGGTCAGGAATCAGGTCTTGCAAAAAAGACCTCCCTATTCTGCATCATTTCTAGAAGGGAAATGAGGCAGACCAGCAAGCTCAGAGAAGAATGGAAGTTACGAAAACAAAGCCCTCTGTTAGATGCAACTTTCATCCATCAGTATGCTGGAACTGCCTCTGCTTAGCAGCCATGGCCCAGATGCAATCCAGGATGAAAAGTCCAGAGAATGGAAAAAATTCAGTGGTGCCAGCAACCTTCATCCTACTGGCCTCTATGTTAATAACATTGTATGGGCAAAACCCAAATCATCTGAATCACAGCCTGTCTGCAACACAGAATGTTAATTATGGGTTGGGACATTTCTCATGTCTTCACGGGAAAGAGTCAGGGTCTTCTCCGCCTTTGTAGCTGCCTGGGGCTGGGCTGAATTCAGATCCAGTGGGAGGTGAACCTGGTTCCCCCAGGCTGGACTGACTGCAGGATAACCAGCGCTGATCTAGGGGCACGGAGTCTGGCAGGGAGCAGAAGGATGTGTGACATCTCATCAAAAACCTGCTCTTGAGCACTCAGATGAGCTTTGAAGAGTTTAGGGCTGACTCACTGAGTCTTTCCAGCAGTTCCGTTTTGATGGGAAAGCCCAGGACCTGTCAACAAGCTTATCAAGAAACACCTTTTCACTCCTGCATTAGGAGACACCAGAAACAACACATTACAAAACCGATCCAAGGTCTGTTTACAGACACACCAGCAGATGCCAAGCCTTGTTTACAGAAGCTGAGTAGCAGTCCAAACAGGTGGCTGACAGAAATTTTGCTATTCTGTCACCTGTGTTTTCACTGACGGATATATCAAAAACATACAGCTTTAATTCCCTATCAATAAATACCTTTTTTCTTAGTTGGGTAATTTTGTGAAAGCCAGAACAAAACAGCAGTTCTTGTTTGGTTGTGAATTGAATATAACACACGTGGAAATGCAAACCAGATCTTTCTGCTAGACCTCTGCTTAAGGTCACTCCCAGCTGAACAATCTGCAAACTGTTATTTTGGTTCATGAGTGAAAGACCTGAGGTTACGTTAGCTGCATCATTCCTCGGATGCCCTTGTTGGCAGAAATGGTTGCATTCTGGCTGCTTTTAATCCCTGTGAGCCAGCTAGGCTCAGACCTTTACTGTTGTAAATGGTGCTCAGAGACATGAAAGGGCTGGCTCCCTCCCTGCCATTGCATCCTAGTTACCCAGAATGACTCAAGTGTGTTTAAATTTGGTCTGAGATTGTTTTCTATGAGTGGAAGCATTGTTCTGGGGTAGACCCGGGGCTCAGCCAAACCCATGGTCTACAGTGACCCCTATGAGGACTGGCTCAGGAGTTCACCACGAGAACAGCCCTGAGGCTGCTCCAACGCGACGTGGGAGTGCTGAGCTCACAATCACAAATAACATCAGAGGGGGTAGCTCGTTTGGACAGACAGGGTGAATGTTAAAAAGCTAGAGAGGTCATACCAACAGGCTTAATAGCTTGAGCATACCATATTCAATGACGACTTCTGGCTCACGAAATCGAACCCTTCTCTCTGCTTTCCGCTTTTCCCCCACAGCTTGGTCCACAGGTGGCCTTTTCCTCAGTATTGAAGGAGGATAGCTACTGTCATCTGTCTAAAGAGTTGATCAAAACACAAAACATATGGCTGTTCAAGCTGGAGTAATGCATCTGGGTGAAGCTTTGAGCTTTTGTGGCCATGTTACCACGTCCCTTGAGGGACATAATATGAAACACATCTGTTTTGACGTTTATAGTCAGACCACTGTAATATTTATAGCAAGACAATATGGATATTCCTTCATTGTCATAGAACTTCAGTACTCTACTTTCTCAGGAAAAAGGTTGGCTAAAATAATGGACAGCAAAGTGTTCAAAAAAAAATTCTCTAATTTGGAGTGAACAGTTACTGAAGTTGGCTGCTCAATAGCCCTGGGGTAGATAGACATAAACGTGATAGGAAATATATGAACCATATTATTGGGAGGACCTTTGAAATGTTCTTCTGAGCTAAGCAGCTCCACTTTGGTTACAGTGTTGCCATTTCAAGAACTGAGACTATGCAGCAGTCTTGGGTTTGGATGCCATCCTGATGGGTATGAGAAGGTGGTTTGTTTACACTTTGATATCACAATTATGTTGTTGTTCTGGGTTTGGTTTTTTGTTTGTTCATTTTTTTGTTTTTGTTTTGTTTTGTGTGTGTGTGTGTTTATTTTTTTTTTTTTCTTGGAAGCCACACTCAGTCTCTGATAATGGAATCAGATTGCTGTGGATTCTGCCAAATGACAAGAAACAGAACTTCAATAACTGTAATCAGTCTCTCTTCTGTTGAGGAATGCTCCCACAGCCAACTCCGCAAAGTGAAGCCAAAGCACCTCAGTTCAGAGACACCCACTGTCCTATGGAAGAGGAGAGCAAATGGCAATTTTTCTACTTTTCAAAGGCCTGAGTGGGTAGCAGAAATTATCCACATTTTATTTTTACTTTAAGATCAAAGTCAACTTCTCTATCCCTTTCTCCCCCTTCCTTCCATTCCTCTGCTAGGTAAAGGACTTTATTTCTTAGATGGTTTGTTTGCTCCTTCTGGTCACTGTCCCTGCTCGTTTTTGCCCCCTCATGCCATTTCCCCACTCAGTGATTGCAAGCTCCCTCCTCCATGTTTTTCTTCCTGCTTTAATCTTCCTACTTCTCGATGCCTGCTACTTTTGCCCATTTTTAGACTCAAATACCCTCCCTCTTCACCTTTTCTCTTTGAATGCTTTCCCTACAGTTACCGTTTCACTCACCCTCTCCTTGGGCTGCAGAAACAGATTCAGTCCCATTAACTACAGTCTGGGGATGTCAGACTCCAGAGTGCAGAGGATAAGTAGGTTTTTCTACACCTCCCACTCTGGACAATCTCAGAAAGGCACAGATTGTAGCCAGCAGGAACTGCCATGGAGTGAGGAATGTCTTCAGCTTTGATACCTTCTCTCAAGGAATATATAAACAGATTTTGGCTTAATTTGTCACTGATAAGGATACTTTCTCTGAGGTTGGAGTCATACAGGCATCCATATCACCTCTGTCTCGTGACTAGGGATGGTGTGTGTTGGAGATCTGTTATTTATTCTGCAGCTCAGAAGCTAGAATGCCCATTCACGGCATGGGAAACCTGGATTCAATTTCAGAGTCCAAAGCAATAAGAACCCACATTTCTTATATGCATGCCCTCATCCATCAGAGCTCTGGTGCACGTGTGGGAGCAGGGAATCTCAGTATCTGCCACTGAAGCTGTCTTGTTTGGCCTTGAATAATTAAATATTCATTGAGCTAAAGAAAGAACGAAAGAATGACTTTACAGCATGGTGTTTGGGTGCTCCCTTGGGGTGGGAGAAGTCTGGTCCTATCCTTGCTCCAATGAATACTTAATATGAAATACTTAAATATTCATTGGAGCAGTCACAGGGAACAGGGTCTCTCATCTACCAGGTGAGTACCCTAATCACTCTGCTATAGCCGCGCAACCTCTCACACACACTTTGTGACATAATGAATATTTAATTACTTTGTGTAAAATGAAACAGGTTTAGGGAGACACAGCAGCAAATACCGAACTCAGACTAGCAGTGGTTATAGCTTTAGGTAGGAGGCCTTCTCCTATGGCACAGCCAAGGAAATGAAACCTTACATTCAAAAAGATTCAAAACTCCAAGTGCGACTCTTGTCCATACGAGCTTTTCCAGACAGCTAACAGTTACATCAGAAGAGAAAAACATTAAAAAAATAGCTGTTTGGGTAGAACTGAGACAAGGAAGACCTTAAAAATGAAGTAGTATTTACAATATTTACTAGTCTTTAACAGCTTATGGAAATTTAAGCCACACAGTGTCAGAAAAAAATGATGCATTTCCCCTCAGACAGAAACGCAGTGTTAACATACTGTGACAAGAGCTGGAAACCTACCAAAGTGCTAGTTGGGAAATTATATGCCCTTAAAAACAACCCATTTGTGAAAAGCTCCAGGCACTGGACACAAGGACTCCACCACCCATTAAGAGATTACTTACCGGCAGCTCCTCTGCACTAGGGTCAGAAGGTGGGGCTGGACATGTTTGGGACATGTACTCTGGATGCCAACATGAAGCCTCCCGCACGAAACTTTGTTTGGAAAGCCACTTGCTCAAGAAAACAGGGAGGACCAGGGGAAAGTGTCTGGAGTTCCCTCTGCAGTGAGGACTGAGCAGGCTGTGCCCTCCAGCAGATGGGAGCTGCAGCAAATGACAGAGGAGTGGAAAGAAGAGTTTCCGCCCTTCATACCAGTGTTGGCTTGGGAAGGATGACGTTACTTGAAATGTACTCAGTAGACAAAAATAGCACACAGTGATAATAGTGATTGTGTGTCTGAAAAGCAGGGCTTTCTTGGCAACTGGAAAGGGGCTGAAAGGAGCAAATCACAGCCAAACACCTACATGTTTATATGTGTAAACATGAAGCTGAGGCTGCTCTTTTTATAATGATTGCTGCATTTCCTTGATCATGTTGATCTCCTTTCTAGAAGCCATTCCCAATCTCAAAAATCTTGCAAGTAGGATTGCTTTTAATCTTTCTCTTATTCAAAATATGTGGGTAGAGACATGGAGAGATGATATAGATGTAGTGGGATCACATATATCTCCCTCCAGTACAGTTATGGCCTCACTTTATATGTTTTACAAATTAGATCCATTATTATAGTAATAAAGTGGGATTTTAACATTAGACATTTCTACAGATATTATAATAAGATTATTGATAGGAAGAGAGATGATTTACTGTTCAAAAGGCTTTAACAGCCCCTTGTCAAATGCTGAAGGTTGGTCATCATCAAATATATGATTTCCAGTCAGAAATACCTGCCATAACTGCCGAAATATGGTCGTTTACTGTCTCTACAAGCACAAGCTTAAGCTTTTTTTGTTGTTCTCTTCCTTGAGCTATTCATTTGCTGTGACATGTCTAAAGTACTCCAGCTTTATGCTGTTTTCCAGGTGGCTGCATGGATTCTCCCATGGCATGCTCAGACTGGCCCTCATTTTGCACCTACCCGGTGGAGCGAGGGTTGCACGATGCTTACATTGGCACCAGGAACCTGAGGGCACAGCGGCCCCGTGGTCTTCGCTACTTTAATCTTCCTTTCAGGGATTTGGGAAACGGGTGAGTAGATGGGAAGAGGGGCGATCTTCCCCTAGAGAAAACTGGTCCAGCACAGCAGAGGAGACATCCACAGCTGGTGTGGGGGAGATTCAGGCTAGACATGAGGAAGAAATTTTTTACAATGAAAGTGGTGAAACACTGGCCCAGGTTGCCCAGAGAGGTGGTAGACGCCCCATCCCTGGAGACATCCCAGGCCAGGCTCGACGGGGCTCTGAGCAACCTGATCTGGTTGAAGATGTCCCTGCTCATTGCAGGGAGGATGGACTAGATGAGCTTCGAAGGTTGCTTCCAATGCAAACTATTCTATGATTCTACAGTTCTATGACACATTTTGGTGGCCTGGGGCTCTATGTTGAATGCACCACATCTAGAAGCCACCTGGAGAGAGTCATCTTACCTTCTCTTTCCTGTACATTGGGGTGATGTAGGGTTTTTCCTCATGCTGTAACCGGCTCACAGCTGCAGGGCTTGTGAAACGCTCCCAAAATCCCCTCTCTGGTGCGTCCTGCAAGTGTTTCACAGTGGTTATTTTGGGGTAGCTAAGCTGAGCTCTTGGCGGGGAAAAGCCATTCTTCAAAACTTTGCTCATAGCAGATCCTAGACAGAAAGGTGACAAAACCTTCCAAACCACAGTCCCTGTTCTCCTCTGGTTCCTCCTGCCTCTTCATAGAATCATAGAATGTTAGGGAATGGAAGGCACCTTGAAAGATCATCTAGTCCAATCCCCCTACTGGAGCAGAACACCTAGATAAGGTTACACAGGAGGGCATCCAGGCGGGTTTTGAATGTCTCCAGAGAAGGAGACTCCACAACCTCCCTGGGCAGCCTGTTCCAGTGTTCTGTTACCCTCACTGTGAAGAAGTTTCTTCTCAAATTTAGGTGGAACCTCTTGCATTCCAGCTTGAACCCATTGCCCCTTGTCCTATCATTGGTCGTCACTGAGAAGAGCCTGGCTCCATCCTCGTGACACTCACCCTTTACGTATTTATAAACATTAATANAATATTCCAGATGTGGCCTCACCAGGGCAGAGCAGAGAGGAAGGAGAACCTCTCTCGACCTACTAACCACCCCCCTTCTAACACACTCCAGGATACCATGGGCCTTCTTGGCCACAAGGGCCCAGTGCTGGCTCATGGTCATCCTGCTGTCCACCAGGACCCCCAGGTCCCTCTCCCCTACACTGCTCTCTAATAGGTCATTCCCCAACTTATACTGGAACCTAATGTTGTTCCTGCCCAAATATAAGACTCTACACTTTCCCTTGTTATATTTCATTAAATTTTTCCCCGCCCAGCTCTCCAGCCTGTCCAGGTCTCGCTGGATGGCAGCACAGCATTCTGGCCTGTCAGCCACTCCTCTTATTGTGATCATCACTTGCTACAAATTAATATAAGAAGGAATTTACCTGCCTACTTTGGGCAGCAAATCTGGTAGAGGTAGGAAGAGAGAAATCAAACTCGTGTTTATCTAGCTTTCACGTTCTCCACGTGAATTGTGTCCTTTATTTTCAGTAGTGTCATCCCGCAAGGCACATAAGGTGGTCTTTTGCAGCCTTGTATTCCTGCAGAGAGCAGCAGTGAGCTCGTGAGCATTTAGACCTGAATAAAAAACCTTGTTTCTCTCTTTTTCACTGAATCTGGTTTTATTCAAAGAAAGGTTTCCCATTTTTTCTAAACAACTGATCAGAAACTTTTTTGTTTTTTCTCTAAAAGCCCTGAAGAAAAAACCCCACAACTTGTTATTTTCAAGAAATGGACTAATGGAAACAACATTTATCATTTTTGATGCCAGAAACCATTCCTTTTCAGTCCTAGACTCCCCTTAAATGTAAACAATTTTTCTGTTCATTTCACTGAAAAATAATTAGGCAGCTTATAAATGTTTTTATGAAAAATTGCTGTCCAAATGCTAGGAATGATCATTTCATAATGACATTCTCACTTTTATTCCACAATGTGTTAATTATATTGATAGTAATGGTTGAAAACGCTTTGAATAATTAGTAGTTACCTGGGCACTCAAGTTCCAGTGGATGAAGATGTCAGGAGTTCAAATCTCATAACAGGGAGAGAGCCATTACTACTAAGTACTTTTGATTGCAGTTTAACAACCTAAAATTGGATATACATTAGGAATAAAATACAGTTTAATGCACGAAGTGAAGGATTCCAGGAAAGTAACTTCACTAACCTCTGAAATGACTAGTAATAAATAATAGTTACAATACTGGGATAATTTCTGCTTTGGAAGCTGTATGAATTTCCTTTAATATTGCCCTTCTTTTTAAAGTAATTTTTCATCTAAGCTTCTTTTCATGCAACATATGTCAGAAGCAAAGCTGGATGAAGAAATCATAAACGAATTATTTAGCTGATGAGTGTCACCTCTATTTCTTTCAGCTAATTGTTCACAAATAGATAGCGACTTTTGTGAACATATTCATTATTCAGATTTATTCAGTGGATAATTGCTGAGAGTAATTCTTTGTCTGTAGATTGCTTGGAAGCATTTTGCTGTGAACATTTAATGGTAATAATCTATCCAGGCTTTTAATACAAGATAAACTAAAAATATCTGTAACTACTGACAGAGTTCTTAAGCATGAACAATATACTGCAGTTTTAATGAGCAACGCCAGCATTTTCAGGAAGAACTCCACTACTTCCCGTGGTACATAGGAAGGAAAGCAAAGATATCTCAACTATCTGTGTAGTACTGACTTTGAATGGCTCACATTGCATATGCAAATAAGTTTTTACAAGAAAAGGCTTGCTTAAGTGTTTGCTCAGCAGAAAAACAAAACAAGCCTGAACAAAACATGATTGACTTCCCAGTGAATAAATATGAACAGTCCACACAAAAGAACTAACTGCACAGGCAGTATTTTCCTGAAATACCCCAGTGGAAGATGTCTAGGAAATAAACATAACATGATAAAACAATTTTACGCTTAGAGGATAGCTGTGTAACCACATGAACTCTTTTTCCATTTCCTTCTGCGGGAATAAATATTTTAGACAAGCAAAGTACTTTGTAAATGGTGCCTTTGTGGGGATTCATCTGGCCTGGTTCAATTATTTTGAAACCTAGCAATTTTCTCATATCATTGAATCTGGTTTTATTGCAAATGGGGTTATAGAAATAGTCACTCATTGCAATAATGGATTTAGTTTATCTTAACTATTAACACTTCCAGTAGGTTTACACACATGTATGTATTCAATATTGATGGATATGCACAGTGCATATATATTAATAATGAAGTAACTTTATCTCCAACAATCTGAAAACAAAATCACGTAATACCATACAGTGTGGGGTGCAGTGGTAACTAGAAGCAGCATATCAGGATAACAGAACAGAAAAGGAATAAATAAATTAAAAGGGTGTCTTCCGTATCTTCTTCAACTTCCAGAGTGTCAATTGAGCCTTTGTTCAATATTCCACCTTTGGTGGTTCTGTGTGCTCTTGATTAATAATTTAGAGTTGCACCTTTTGGCAGCAAGGTATGTTTTGTGTTTGCCAAGAGTGATTTTCCACCAGCCAGGGAATACATCAGGAAATAGAAAAGTGAATGGCCCCACAGAGTATAATTAGCTGTGTGCCTTCTTCCTTTTTCTGCCTCTGGAGAAACAGATTTATGGCTGAAAGCTGTGGGACACCCATGAGGCACAGTTTCTGCTCCTCAGACCTTCCAGGAAAGAAAGCATTGTATAAATCCCAACCTCAAGACAAAAATCAGCCCTCTGGATTATGAGTTTCCATATGACCAGAGGAGTCACCATTAATCTCTTGTCTGATGGTCACTCCAAAATGGGTCTTTTTGTGGACTTGAGGAAAAAGAAGATCAACAACAAAGCACAACGGAGACAGAGCAATGAAGGGGCAGGTGGTCTGATAACACATGGTGTGTGTAGCCAGCTAGGCTGGAAGCAATCAGTTTTCTTTTCTGTATATTTGTTAATTCCTGTGATGCTCAGAGATCTGTGGTGCCCAGAGATCTGTGTACCCAGGTGGGTCTGAGCCCTATCTTTATTTGTGGATTTATTTGGTCCATCTGAGTGGTGGTCATCTTCCTGGAGCCATGGCACCAGTTGCAAATCCACAGCTTGCAGGGCTTTGTACTGGTTTTGAATGGAGCTCTTCTCTAAGGCAAAGATACAAGCACTGAACAAAACATGTAGCAGGGTTTTACACTGTGGAGAGAACATCCCCACTGCAAGGCACAGTGATTTCTGCTCTATTGGGACTGGCTAGAAATGGTTTAGCTCCATTGAGAAACCTGGTCTCAATTCGTCCCTGGCATGAAGCCACTGACTTATAAAAGGCAGGGATTTGTCTCCATTTCTTAAAACTGCCTCTCTTATTCCTGTGTCTTTCTGAGTAGATGTTATAAATAACCACAAAGTACTTGTGATGATATATAGTAAACATGGAGAGAATTTCTGGCCTGCTGAAATGAACTTTCTAAATAATTACAGAATGATTCCACATCCATTTCATAATTAGACTCCTGAGATTACAGCCAAGCTATTATTTGGGATTCAACATGCATTTTTATTTTGGAAATGTCCCATAAGCCATTAGGTTTATTCCACCTGAGGTTTTCCAATTTGTCCTGCTCATCCCGCCACTGGGATCTAAAATGTAGAGCATGTATTGATTGAATAAGAGTTACCAAGAAACCAAATGCTAATATCTGTTGTTGGCTCACTGATTGCACATCAGCCAGTTCTATTGATGCGGGGTGTAGGAGATGGACAGAGCAGGAGTGAGTGAAGTCATTCTGAGTCAGCTTTTATCTCATGCTCATCATATTTTAAGGAACAAAAAGGAGTGAAACTGGAACCACTGCTTAAAGCGTCCAGGCTGCTGTTGGTGACAGGGTTGCCCCAGCCATGAGGTCAACGAGAAGGATGAACCCACTGCCAACAAGAGGATGATTGGAGTTGGCATGAAACAGAAAAGGAGGCAAAAAAAGGCATGAAAAGAAAAACCCTCAGAAAGAGCCAAAACAGAATTCTCTTCATGAATTACATTTTAGCAGTAATCGCTTTGTGCTCTCTGTTGTGTTGATTGGGGCTTTCTGTAAGGATTACTCATTTCCCCAGGTGAGTTTTGGCCTGAGGAGAATTCAGGCTAGGATGACTGCGGGGTACAGCCTAAAAAGGGGATTAGCAGTCTCGTCTAAATCCCAGATATCAAAAGTCTCCTGTTGACTTTCTGTGAGCCACTGTCTGTCCTTAATAGATTCTAGAAACTTGGTAGCCGTTAATGCCAAACTGGTCCTGAGAAGGGCAGCAAGTGGGACTGACGGCATTGGGAAAGGAAGAAGCCATGGGAATCATAAAGTACCTAGATGCAGACATCCCTGCATAAGATGATTTGAAAGCACTGATGTAAATGCTCTTGAGCTCCATTTGCAGTGTCACCTTGGCAGGGGATTAGGTTAGATTAATGACATGAAAGAAGAATAGAAAAATGGAGACAGGAGCAGATTGAAGTGTGAGAAAAGCCCAAATGAGTAAAATATGCATGAATTAGAGTTTGGATGGTGGTACTGATGATGAAGAATATAAAAAGCAAGCAGCAAATCCTGCTGTTGTTGTCAGACACTTTACATTAATGTTAAGTCTATTAATGCCGATATTTGTTCTGGATTTAATTTCTTGTAATTAGTATGTAAGTCTCTCTCCTCCACCTCTCCAAGCCCTGGAGGCTGGTGTTTTCAGAGTAAAACAAATAGGTTTAACAAAGAGTAATAGGTACAATTTCTAAAACTGCCCAAGTGCTTCTGGAGTCTACATTCAATTGCATCCCAATTTAAGCTGAGGCAAGGAAATGAAGCAAGGGAAAATTCAGGCAGCACATCAAAGAAAGCTTGTGGACATCAGGTTATACAGATAAGTCAGGTTGAAAGCCAGTTATATTTTGCAGAGGCAAGCTGAATATTTAAGTTCTGGTTTTGTTTCAAAGCAGAGAATCCTTTGGCATGCCTGCAGGAGTGTCAGAGGGACCTGCTTGCACCAAGACAATTTGTGCCTTACAAAGGGGCAGCTGAGAGCCGGATGGGCTTTTACTGGAAAGTGTGGAACTGGGGTCCAGCTCTGATCCCTGACAAGTTTGGATCAGATCCTTAAAATGTGATGCCCCTGGGAGGCAGCTTGTTACTAGCTGCATTGAACAGTTACAGCCCTCTCTCTTTCCCGCCCTTCTTTCTCCTTCATTCTTATCATAAATTTGGTCTGGGACCAGGAAACCTCTCAGCTTCAATTAATATGTTGGTCAGAATCAACTCAGCTTCAACAAGTGTGCTTTTTCTGATGTGGAGCGTTTTCATCAGCATATTTTTCATCATCTCAAATGTATGAGCCTTTCAATCAGTCTCCTCAATGAAACAATGGAAATTACATTGCCTTTTCTTTTAAAGCTAGACAAATACAAAGGCAATGAATAAGATTCACAGGACAGCTATGAAGATGGTGAATTAATAGCATCTGAAGGGAGGAGAATTGAAACTGAGCTCTTGGTCTATCACACGATGCTGGCTATGTGGCTATTCCCTGACAGAAGCAAAACCTCTGGGTACAGAGAGCTGGTTCAGTGGCTTGCATTCTGTCTTTCATGCATTATACCTGGTCTAGCAAGCATTTCTGGGAGAAGTATTGAGACTGGAGTACTCTTTTGCTCTCTACGTAGTGTTGGTGTTTCTGCCTGTGTATTGGGGAGCTGGAAAATATTAGATCCCTTTTGGGCCACAATGGACCAAAAGGCTCTTTCCAGCTCTAAAGTGAAAATGGTGGAAAGGTGATGCCACCACTCTTCCTTCCCAGAAGACCTCTTCCGCTTCTGTGCCTCCTCTGAGGCTGTAGGACTGAAACGCCTTATACTGATCCTCCTGATTTTGGCAAGTTCTGTCGCTTACTGCATAGATAGTTCCAGATCTGGGAAATAGTGTCAAATTCTTTTTTTGATGGACGCATTTGACAGTCCAAATCAAAAAGTTATCAGTAAGGTATGCTATAAGACTTCTTTAGAGAAAAGTTGCCTTCCGTTTGACTGACATATTTTCTGTACAAGCCTCTTTTTGTGCAACATTTCTAAAAGAAAATAAAAGGACACCTGGTTGTTCCTTACTCCACCATCAGGGATGCCTCTGACTCCAGTGAAGATTTCGGCATGTGAAGCCCAGGTAGGAATCCTCCTCTGCTGCTCACATTTATGGGACTGATGGATCTCCATTAAATAAGCAAAACTTATATCTGCTAGGGCACTTTGGGTCAAACTGCCTTTCTACTTACACTCCTGTGAAAATATTGCAGTGAATGTAAATTTGTTAATGCATGTGTAACGACATTTGTTCTTTGGTTAAGTGAAGTAATATGAAATACAAAGCCTGGGCCAAAGTACTGTCGACCCCAAAATTTCAGCAATAATTTCTATTTTCCTCTGGCTGAAGTTGCTTTACTGTGAGGGGCACCATCTGACTGTAAGGTTGGCACTCTGCTCTCTTGAGCTATGTTTCCATTGGCCTCTGCTGAAAGGCCGAGTAGTTTCGTCTGTCACATTCCCACTGCCTTGTCACTGTCACTGGCTTGTTACAACTGGTGAATTTTCAACATTTTGGCACTGCCGATGCACTGACACACAGTGTGATCTTCTGAATAATATACTCTGCTTGCAGTATAGGAGTAAAGGAAGTATTGTATCTGTCTGCTTCACACTCCTTTCTCTTTAAATGGATTTTCCTCACATCCGCCTATCCCTACACAGACACCTGCTTCCAATTTCTAAGCCTGGTGACCAGCTGAGTCCTCACCTGCTCCCCCAGCCTCCAGTTCCTTTGGGCTGTGCTGGGTGGCTTTACCTGGCGTTGGTGGCAGTAAACATTGCAGACCTGGCTGCACAATACCAGATAATGGGTGATCTGGGTGCTGGGTGCTGCTCCTGTTTCAGACAGGTAAGTGTATCAAGAAAGACACGTGAAGCCTGCAAATTTTCCTTGGATGTAAAATATCTGCCTCAGCTAAAGCACCTACAAAAAGCACACCTGAGACTAGAAGAGGAAAGGATTTCTTCAAACTAATGCATAGAAGGGTGGCTTCTGGAGCCACCACTCTGTCTTGTCTCTCAGAAGGATCTGGTGTGAACCAGATCTGTGTTGGAGAAGGAGACCAAGTGCATGCCAGGCTAATCAGGGTTTGCATGTCCATGGTACACTAGTTACCCTGTGCTCCCCACTGCTATTTCAGAAAGGACACGTTCAACTCCTTTGCATCTACCAAAAAGAAATCAAACACTTGCAAGGCATCGCATCCCTTTTTTTTTTTTTCCTGGGGAAGTGCAACATAAATAATAAATACAGAGGAGGAAAAAGAAAGGGAATTTGGAGCAGGTGGCACAGGTGGCTGTCACCTTTACTTGTCAGTCCAGTGTTGGATTTGGGGGCAATGAGTAGCAGAGGAAACAGCAGGCAGATCTCTCCACTTCAAGTCATCTGCTTACACAGGAGTGTCTTTGTAGAAAACCAAGGCTAGAAATGCCTTGGGGTTTATGTCCCCCAAAATCTTGGTTCTGCCCAACAGTCACTAGTAGCTTTGGCCCTAAGCATGTGCAACCAAACGCCTCCTATCTGAAACCTTTACTTTATTTTCATCCCCCAAAATAAAGCAGTTGCTCCAGGATGTATATATAAAACTTCGTAAATTCAGATACTTTTCAAAACCTCTTATTGTAAAACATTCCTCTCTGAACAATGACCAATTCACTCCAGGTGCTTTAGATGAACAAAGTGGAGGTTTGGCAAGGATGCTAGTAAGAGAACATAGACCTTTCCTGATACACACAGCCTTAAGCAGGTCAGACTTCCTTTCTGGAGGAAAAATGGGTTGTTTGGGACCTGAAGTGTTGTCTACCTTGTTTTCAATGTTAACAACAAAACAGGCTCTAGAGGAACAGGTTGTCATTTTGCTTTTATATTGATCCAACTCTAAAAAGCCTGCTAACTGATTCTATTGCAGCTCCTAATAATGGTTATTAGAATAAAGAATATGTTCCTTTTCATAGGTCTTGTTTAAGGCCAGGGCTGTATAAGAGCTACAGATACTGGTAAAGAGAACGTTCCTGCCCTGAAGTGTGTATAAACTGACGGAGCAATGCCATTTAACACCAGTCTAAAAATTTTGTCTAAAGATATTTTTTCCAGAGAGGCTGAATATACAACAGAAGGGAAAAGAAGCCAAGAAGCCACAGCGTTTTGACAGAAGCAAGTTAGGCAGTTTTATGATAGAGGCTCCCTCCACACTGGCCCATACAGGCAAGAACACAAAACCTTTTTTAGACATACCTGTTGGTCACGATGAAAAACGTGGGCAGCATCTCATACTGACATATCTAGCTGGGGAGGCCTGCTCAGGAAAATCCTTCATCAGAGCAGCAGCTGTCTCCTTCCCCCGAGCAAATTCCTTTAAAGCTGTCAAAGATGCTGTAATCAGACTAGGTCATCAAAACCGGTCCTCCTGAGGACTGGAAATAAGATCCAGAGATGAGCATTCAGCTACATGCGCAAGGTCTAAAACACTAAAGTTTCCACTGAAATTAAATGAAGGGACTGTAATTGCCGTGAAAGAAAAGCAAAGCAATCATTGGGAGAGCCTGAAAGCTTTCAAACTACCTCCTGAAATGATGCTGGCTGTAAAGCAGGGATCTATGTACCGCTTAACAGAATCTGATAGCAGAGCAGAGCTTTTATTGGGAAACCAACTCAGATAACTACTGGAGCATTTACCTGTGTAGCTCCTGGAGCTAAGGCAAATTTTAATCGAGATTTCACCACACAGTTGAGTAGTTTTATCACCAGGTTAAATAAAAAAGGTTAATAAAGTAATAAAAATGGATTCTTCGTCTTCTTGATTGCAAAACATGAAGCTGTGGTCAATATGTTTAATAATTTGTAAATAGAGTGGAACAAAGCACAATAGCCATGGTGACCACTGAGAGGGGATTGCAGTACATTTGCACCCTCTCTTGTGCTTGCCTAAGCAGTTTTGCCATTTCCATAAATCCTTTGTCAGTAAGGAAGAGAAAATGGACTGAGTTCCTCTCCGGAGCAATGTTTCCAGCTGTTACTGGAGTTATATTTGGGCTAAATTTGGCCTGGATTTGACTAAACCCAGTCTTGGATAAAATTAAAAGATATCAGTGTGTTTGTTTTGAGTTGTATTTACAGTATATTTTTTACAGTGTCTCTGATTTTAGGTGATTGATCTATACTCGATGAATATTATTAGAGCAAATGTTAAAATGTGTCCTTAATGCTTCTCCAGTGCTCTGGCATTAATTCAGATGCTGTTTTCCCAGCTCTTTCCTGTAGCTCAGACTTAAAAAAAAAAAAAAAGGAATCATGGCAGTGCATGGTGTGAATGTTTGCATAACTACAGAAAAAAAACGGGGAATAAACACTTTCTCTCATGGGCATGAACAGCTGGGAAAATCACTGATTAAAGTGGCACTTGATGGGCTGTTGGTCCCATCAACTCTTCGGTACCCCTGGGTTTAGAGCTGCGCAGCAGTAGGTGGCAGTGCCCTGACCGCTGTGATGGGCACCGGAGATGGCAGGAGAGAGCAAGACAGGCTGCCCAAATTGGGGAAAAAAAAAAAAAAAAAAAAAATTAAAAAGTGCAGCTGGTATTGAAAGGGGGAATCTCCAGGGGTAAAAAAATGAAGGTGGTATTCTCCACCAAGCTTCTGAAAAAAGATAGTTGGAGGAAAGCTTGCTGAAGTACAGGAGAGGCAGAGGCATGTTGTGGGGCATGGGGATCTCTACTGCAGTTAGGGAGCCCCTGGTGCAGCAAAGCATGGGGAAAGCTGGTGCAAGCGAGGAACGGCAGCAGTCCCAGGAGATGGATTAATAGTGATAGCAAGGAATTAATTTTCCATTCCTGATTGCTGTGTTCATCCAAGTCTCCAAGAGTATTTCACCCAACTGTCTCTGTGCTGCTTTTTCTGTCTGTTAGAAGGGGAAACTGAGGCACCAAGTTGCAAGGTGACTCACCCAAGGCCACTCAGAAACCAGTAGCAGAGCTGAGTGCTGGGGTCAACTGATTGCTCATCCCGCCTCTTACAAAATCCCCCACTACCAGGGGCAGGTGATTGCTGTGAGATGCTTCAACTAAAGGCTTCTGCAGGCTGTGAAGCTCACAACTATCCAGGGAGAGCATTCCAAGAATAATCAGAGCATAAAAAACTGTGGGAAACGCTGCTATAAATCCTATAATACTGAAGAGCAACTCTGCAAAGGTTTTGCAGTTAGGCAGAGCATGAAGCAGGAAACAGAGAGGAATATTGTAGTATGTATAAAGCCATATACTTGCCTGAACCCTCTCGAAGAGCAACACCCACCAAAGGCACTGGCTGTGCTTGAGTGAGCTGCAGGGCTTCCTCAGCTGTTTATCCTGGTGAAGGATTTGTAACAGCCCAGTCAACCGGCTGAAGCTCAGCTGAAAAACCACAGTGCCAAAAGCGCAGGAGACAGAGCCAGTGAAATAAATAATGAGGATGCCTTGATTTTTTTCTGTGTCTAATTATGTTTATGTTCAGAATTCCTGGGGCTCAATTATAACCTTAACGTTGCTTTTCCTTCCTCAAAGGCCTTGTCCATAAGTTAAGCAACCAAGAACAAAACAAGCATCTTTACTCTGCATCTCCTGTGCCACATTATTCCCGTATCAAATCTGGCAGCTTCCAGCCTTCCCAACGCTATAATTAGAGCATTTTGCAGCCACCGAAATAGCAGTGACCCTCACCACAGCTCTGACTTGTCTGCTTTGCAGCTCTCGTCTGTCACGCACGGCAGCTCCTCACCCATGCAAAGAGAGCACATGGAGGGGACAGGGTTTTGCATTTTGGCTGTGCGTGCCTGGCCGGCAGCCTGACTCCACACACCACCCCAGCTCCTGCATACCCTGCTCTGTGTGATGAGAGCCTGGCTGTGCTCCAGTTTGCTGCCGGGATGGGGGAGCTGGGTGAAATGGGGAGCTGAAGGAAGGAGGCACTTTAATTTGACATCACTTCAGCCAGGTTGCTTCTTGAATTAGTGTGTGAGACCCGGCTCTTCTGTCAACATTTCATTCGGGTTTGATTTATATGAACATGCAGGAAGTCTGTGGCTGACTATACAGGCTGCTGATTTAGGGAGAGCTGAGATCCCAGGATAAATTAACACAGCCTGGTTTCATTTAATCTGTGCTGTTTGTCTGGGCTACCAGCTCCAGAAACCCCTCAGTGAGTACTGGGGAGCCCCTGTCACCTCCTGGGCTCCCTGCAAGGGCTGGGATGAGAGAAAGGAACAGAGGGTTTCCCTGCCATGGAAGGTTTGCCGTGATTTGAGTTGATGGGCTAAATTTGCCCTGAACCTGCTTTGAACCGTTAGGGGGACTCAAACTGCTCTCGGTGTTTTGCTGAATTTCATTTAGAGGAATTTATCCTTCTTAGTAAATGGTGTGAATGTGCAGCCAGAAGAGGTGTAGGCAGTCCCAGATAACAATTATCCCATCCTAATAGCTCTAAACCAGTTGAGCTAATAGCTCCTTGACAGGCTTTCTCCATGGAGCCACGGTGGCTACCTTAGATGAGATACCTGAGTTTTATGCATCTGGGAAGGCACATGGCCTGCGTTCCCCTCTCAGTGGGACTGAGCTAGCAGAAGGAGCCAGTGTCTGTGGTTTCATTGCTGGGTGCACATGGGATCTGGCTGCCCTGGGAACCACAGGCTACCAGAGTTCAAGTGTTCTGCCACATAGGGAACAGGACATGTACAAGGACTTCTGTTTTATTCCCTGTCACCCTTATCAAGCATGGGCTATCATGTTGTAAATGCAGCATCCCTTCCTTCTCTCCCTCTCCTGCTCTTTCTCATGCTCACCAGCCTAAACTGGAAAAGCTGTAAATGGTCCAGCTTCATTTCAACTTCTCTTCATTTCAGCCAACTGGCAGAAGTCAGCAACAAATCCTCACTCATCTGGATGGAGTAAAAATACGAGTGCTTTCACTCTATGCAGGATTTTTCCCCCAAAGAGCAGAGTTTCTCTCACTAACTGCAAAGTGGGGATTCAGCTGCTCCGACGTTCACTGCCCTGCAGGCACCCGCACCTCAGTACATCACCCCAGCCTCCCCTTGTAGTCAAGGGAGACAAACACATGCTTTTCAGGGCAATTCATGAGCCCTAATTTAAATGCCTACACCACCAGCAGATGAGTCCTGTCCTGTCAGTGCCTGTTTCTCTCCCCTTAGCATGAAGTACTAGTTCTGATGCAAGTGCCTCCACCCAGCCTGCTGGATCACTCACACCTACCCTATGATCCAACAGAGACATTTGCTTTTCCTGGAGGCCAGAATGCCGTTTTAATATGTATTGCTGGGAGGCATGGGGGTGGAGATCTCTTCAAGGTGACCTTGCACTGAATATGAGTTCTCTACTCCGAGTTTGGCTGTAAGGTGAAAGATGAGGAGGAATTACCAGAGTGCAAACTAATGCCAGTATTGAAGTCCTGGCGCAACAGTGCGTTGGCACCTCTTTACATCTCTCTCATTCGCTCTAACTGTCTTTCAGACGGTTCATTTTAAATGTAAACCAAGGCTCTTTCCCCGCTTCTGAAGTCTATACGTTTATCAGAACATAATTTACATTTTCTTCTACTTTTATGGGAGGTTTGGTTTTCCATGTGTGTCAGCAATGTATAGAACAGACAACTGAGCAGGTGAAGTGGAATTTTGATTTATTGGAGGAGAGTGCATTATCAGTAAATTCAAGAGACTAAATCTGCCATAGAGAGGACTTCTTTTGTTTCCATCATTAAGTCAGACACTATATGCTGTCAAACATCCCAAAGGGCACTTTTGCTCTAGGCATCAGAGGTAATAACTCTGCTCAGAAATTCACTGTATGATGAAGTCTTCATCTTAAAAAGCCTTCAACTCTTGTTCAAATGCAGGACACAAGTGAAAAAGGGAAAAAATAGGCATTAATCCTTAGTCTTACCAGCTCTGTGATATCCCTGTTTTTTCAGTGGAGGTTGTGAGGTTCTTAATTTGAACTTTTTCTCCTGGTATGATCCAATGGCCGAGGGTGTTGTTGCACAATGAAATTTTCAGTTTTGGATGTGTTGTCACAGCATCACAAACATCAGCTGGCAGTGTGCTGCCACTACTGTGATTGATCCATCACCTTCCGGTCCTCAGAATAAGTATAACGCTTATTATTAAAAGAGGGATGGATCCTCTTTCCTACCTTTATCCCCTTGCCTGGTGGGTTATGCGATGGAGAGGTGGCCTCTTGCTCGCAGGCACCTGGTCCATGGGCTCAGCATGGTGCTCCTTGCCTTTGCACAGGGGTTAGGCAGGCAACAAGCTCTAAAAAGACTTCCTTTTAGCTGGAACTCTCTAGCAAATAAACCAACTAGGAATGGAGTTTATCCAAATTATTCGACACACCAACAACATTGTGAAACACAGGTTCCGATACCAGTTAAGGATATTATTGTACAACCACATAAGAATAATGATGATCCACAGCATGCATGCAGTCACTCACAAAAACCAGAGGCCTCTTTCACTCAAGGGTACCCAGAAGAAACCAATTGCTTGCCCAGGATGGGCAAGGGCTCACTCAAGAATATATCTAGAAGGAAAATCACTCACCGCTGTTCGTACATCTGAATGAAGCTCACAGGAGCTTGTACAGGGCATGTCTGATGTGAGTTGACTAAGGAAATACATTATTTGATGAGTTCCACAAAGCAGAGGGAGACGCACTGAACAGCTAGCTATTTGTGAGTAAATATATCTATTCAGAGGGGGAATCACATAAAACAATGGGCTGGCAGTGGTTGGAAATATAAAATGCAGTAGGCAGACTGTTGCTCACATTAGTAACCTATGAGACACATCACTTAAATAGCACAATCAGCCCCAACCAGCTCCTTGGGAATTACTGAACCATTTGTGACCTGGTTTATTCTTAGAGAAACTTGCTCTTAAGACTCCATTGTAATTGTTTACCTTATTTGCATAAACTTGATAACTTTAAGTGACTACAGTTTCCTTTAAACCATATGCTTTCTATTTACAGAAAGCCACATATAGTCAACTCTTAATATTACTTACTTTGAGCTCCTGGTAGGGTAATAATATTTAACAGTCCAGTGCTATGCAATTTGTTTCATTATTTTTGTAATTTCTTTTTATTTCTGATGTGTAGCAGAATCTTCTCACCACTAAATTTGGAACTAAACTGTATGCATTTCTTGTGAACTTATTGCACCTTGTCCTAAGCATTTGGTGCTTATACCATCCTCTTAATTTTGCAAATATCATCTGTTGTACCACAGACACTGTAATGATGACCTGTGTTTATATGGTGGCTTTTTTTCTAACAAACAACTATAAGGAAAATGGAGGTTGGATCATATGTTTGAAGTAAGAGGTGGACTTCTGAGGAGCAATTCAATAGATCCACATCTGACCTCAGCTACAAATGGAAATAGCTTTGTCAAATGCAATGAAAGGTGCTAATTCAGACCAGCCTGTCCAAACATGAACTTGAGTATGATCATAAAGCAGAATAATCTCACAACTGAAAAAAATGTGTAACAGAGAGCTAGATTTCCTTTTTTTGTTGCTGAAGAAGGCATTGTCTGTTAGAGGATACTATTAACCTATTCTTAAAGTAGCTCATGCAAAGTTTCTGTTTCTAGTCCATACTGGAATAAATACAACATTGGAAAGACTAGGAGGAAAACTGGCTTTTAAATACACAGCTAAAATGTGGGCTTGAATAATATGAGCAACTGACCTCTGATGGCCGGTGGGGAGGATGACAGTCTGCAGGAGCAGCCAGCCAAGGCACCTTTCTCTGTTTAGCATGGCCATGAGGAACAAACCAACCAGCTGTTAGTCAAGAAGAAAGTTGTCAAAGAGCTTGAGGTTTTGTGGGATGTGGTCCTGTTTTCGTTTGTTTGTTTGGTTTGGTTTGGTTTTTTGTTTGTTTGGTTTGTGTTTTTTTGTTTTTGTTTTTTTTTTTTGGTTTGTGTTTTTGGTTTGTGTTTTTTTGTTTTTGTTTTTTTTTTTGGTTAGTGTTTGTTTTGTTTTTTTTTTTAAATATATCTTTTAAGTGGTGTTTTCTGACACATTCAGCAACTGATGGGATGGAAGGCACAGGAAAGCAGTATTTTACCTTAACTGTATCTGCCATCTCCACCTTCAAGATTTGTCTCCTTCATGCAGTCCTCCCTTGAACCCCAAACTACTTCTATAATATATCTGCCCTCACTCCTGGGATCACTGTCAGTGATGTTGTTCCTGCTCAGCCTTTCTCTCCATTAACACTTCACTCACCCTATTTCCATCAACTGTATCATGCTTGTGTGACTTACCTGAGCTATAATAGCAACAACCACAACAGTAAGGCAGGGGTCTACCCAAGTGCTTTGGCTCTTGTTTTCAGGCTTTTTAGCAACTTTTTTTCTGCTGGCACCTTTTGACTGGACAGGGTATTAACAGCCTTATGGAGATTGTATTGTCTAGAAATCACAGTCCTTAAAATCAATGACAAAGAAATGAATTTTGACATCTGCTGAATGGTGACTGAGAAGCAAAAGGATGCGCTAGGAATTAAATCCAGTTCCCTGTTACAGGCAACCACATGATACAATTTTGTTCCTAAATGCAGCAGCTTTCACACACACAACAGCGCAGTAACTCTCAGCCTTCAGCATCCATCAGAAACCTCTTCCAGACTTTCTCTTCTTCTAATCATCATGTTTAAAGTTACCGATGGGTAGTTTATAGTCATTTATTCTCATGACAACCTCCTTCAGCTTCCACAGCTCTTCCACAGAAGAAACTGCAATGCCATTTTACTTTGATTTTTAATTATTTGCATCAGAAATAACGCTGTTAAATGCTAAAGAACGGGATGAGGCTTAATGTGTAGCCGTGATGGGGAAAATCATTCCCAGATATCCTGCTGAGCTCATATGGTAATTTCTATGTTTGGGTATGCTTGTAAATGTCTGATTCAGCATCAGGGAGAGACAAGGTAGTGAGGAAACAATAAAAAAGACATTACAAAAGAAATTCTCCCTCCCCCTTGCCTCTCCTCCTCTAAGTGGTGAGCTTCTTGTGCTCAATCCTTCAGATTTTCATTCCACTGAGGTATTATTTCAGAATGTCCCCCTGCTGCTTTCTGAGCAGCCCCTGTGATAATGCTGGCAGACACAATGCTGTGGCATCTCCTGCTTGTGATCACAGCTCCATCCCAGTCCATAGAAGAAGCTGAGACAGAAGCTGATTTTGCTGCTTCTTCCATATCTGATTTCATTTCACCTTTTCCATGAAAGAGTTGCAAAGTTTAGGGTATGTTTGTTATGCCAAACTGCATGTGAGCTCCAACCAGCATTTTGGAGAAGGCTTGGCCAATACAATGTGTTTGTGATCCAGGAATTTTCACATTTGCTCTCTCATTCCGCACAAGGCTGCTGTAAATGACGATTCCTCAATTTTACTTTCCTCAGTAAACGGATGTTTAGATGTTTAATTAGGAAGCAAACCATATAATCAACCTTCTGCAGATATAGCTGCACAGTGTAATCAGTCTCATTCAGCTTCTTTGCATGCTGCTGGAGTACCAAAACCTGCTGAATTTATGAACAGTGTTGTGGCTCGATTTCCCAATTAATAAATACGAAGCAGCAGGCAGTCTGAGTACTGCACAGGCTGTACTGCACATCTAACATAGTGGTTTCACTCCATTTTTTTTCAGGAAACCAACTACAAAGAAACCAGGCAGTAACACAAGTGACATTAACAACAAACTGCATTTGCCTTTTTGTGTTTATTTTTTTTGCAGTATTTCCTTTTCAGATTCCCAAAAAGTGCTTGTCTGAGCAGTGTATGTTATCCTGGATGGCGTTCAAGGCTATTTCATTCTTGGTGAATGGGTCAGAGCCCACCTGTCAGGTAGGCGGAGGTAAGGAAAGCAGGACAAGGATGTACAGCATGTATCAGATGTGCATCAGAAATACAGAGGTGCCCCTGTCAAACACAGCTCACGGTCCCACAGTTCTTCAACGAAGTAATAAAAAGAGGTAAATCTGTGTCAAAGAGGATGCTGACTGGGAGCAGGATCCTTGGTAGGGTGGTGACCTGGAGAAAGCAGGAATGGAGGAACATTTCCGAATGCTCAAGGCAGAAATTTCTTCTGCTGCTCCCCACGCAAGTGTGCAGGGAAAGGGTTGAATTCAGAGGGTGAATTGAACTGTCTTCTGAATAAATCTCTCCTTCTCCATTGTCAGCAAACGAAGCCAAGGAATATTGGCCTCTATATGGTGCTTGTGGTGGGTCTCTGTGAGCTCCTGGCAGGAGTGTCTGAATTTGCAATCTTTGAATGTCCAGACATTTTCCAGTGAGGGTGCAGACCCTCCGACAGTGGGATGGTCTGGATTCTCCTGCTGAAGACCACAGGTGCACTGTTATCCACCCAGCTTGTGTCCTGCTAAGGTCTAAAGCTGCAAATGATATGTTATTTGCATGTTCAGCCCCATCCCTTTTACTTGCAATGGTGCAGCATTGGACTGCCAGAAACATCTCTGATCTGACCAAGACACTTGTTTTTGAATAAATTTTCTGCTCAATCCATCCCAAATCTACTCACAGTCCCAGGCCAGGAAGGTTGTTGCAGGGGAGCCTGCTCTCCCCTGTTACTCACAGTTAACAAGGAGCTGCACATCTGTCAAAATGATGCGTCAGGTTTGCCTTCAGAGACACTTTCTTGTTATTTTGGTTTTGGCAGCCCTCAGTCCCTTCATGTCACAATCATTTTAACCACTGACACACTAATCCTATTTGACACTTGCACTTCTTTACCACATTCAAGCTGCAATGAAACATGAAGTGCCTCCCAGGCTTCCACTGCAGCCTGTTCAGAAACGTTTGTCCTCTGTCCTGGAGGAGGCAGCGCTGCTGCATCCCTGCATGGGAATGTCTGCATCCGGGCTTCATGCATCTGTGAGAAACAAGAGCAAGCAATGGGGGATGAACTGGGACAACATCCTGTGGCTCCTAGTCACCAGAGACATTGTACAGGAGAACTAAGGGCAGTAGGTGAAGCAAAGGGCTCAGACAAGCCGTGCAACTCTGGCAGGTAAGCAAGTGATTGCTCATCGACAGGTCCAGAGTAACTGCCCATGTGTTCACACTGATTGTGGCAACCGGGAGATAATTCAGCTTATCTGATGCTGCTCTGAGAGGTCTACACTAGGTCACGTTACTGTCCAGATTAAGAACACATATGTAAACTGTTACCAGAACTCCTCTGATGTGCGGTAGGTTTTTTAGACATGGTTAAAGTGCTCGCGTGTCTATGTAGTTCTGGAATACAGAAAGATTAAATAAGCTTACATATTCTATGGAAGAAAACGTTGAAGACTGACTTAAAAAGCAAGCAAACTACACACTGAAACATGTGCATTTAAATAGATGACCAGGGCAATGTCTGAGCATTCACAGTGATACACATGTTCCAGCCAGATTATGTTCAAGCTAGGTAATAAGCCAATATTTTTTTTTTTTCAGTTTGGACTCAGAAATGAAGATTTAGAGATTGATAGATTTTTTTTTTTTTAAGCCCAGAAAGATACATATTATTTGATTGCCTCCATAACACTGATCCACACTGAGCAAAACGCATAGTGTTTGACTGAAACATGATTTCCCAAATGGTGTCTGAACATCATTTGCAACAGAAAATAATTGAAAAGTCCCAAGGCCCCATTCCCCGCTGCTTCGTAATTACTGATGCCTATGTAATATACTATTGATTTGCCTGTGTTTTCCTACACTCATTTTGCACAGGTGCTAAGGACTTACAAAACATAAAACATGGGAGAAACAGCCCCAAAGTTTTAACAAGAATAAATCACAGTTCAAAGGTCCTGAATTCCCTTATCTCCATATTTATGTGTGGTGTACATTCCCCACCAGCCACATGGAAGTGAACGTGACCCGGCTGTGCAAATGTTCCATATTTAAGGCCTTTTACCTGCAAATGTAACCCCACACCCTTTCTTGCTGCCTTATGCGCTGCTTACTGTCAGCAGTTTTCCTACTGGTTTTGTGCATCACAGCAGAAGCAACAAACAGCTGCTGCTCTGGAGATCAGGAATGCAGTGATTCTTTCTGACCACACGGCCCTTTTAAGGATCCCAGTGGTCCTGTCAATCAATGTTTACTTTTAATGAGCCCAATTAGGTATATGTCTCCAGTGCAGGATTATGAGGATTTGGAAAGGGTCAGTTTGTAATGGTTCTTGTGGTGGTCGCTGCTACCTGCAACATTAATGAAGATTTATTAAATTAACAACGTGGTTTTTCAGTAATCCGAAATTCACACACACAGTTAATGAGGGTTGGATTCTATACATGCACCAGCTTGGTGAGCTGCATATATCTTATGAGTGCAGAATTGATTAGTTATAGTCCTGGAATACTCATCCAGAACTTACTGACCCTATTTATAATTTGTTTTGTTCCTCATAAGATCTTTTAAAAACTTGGTGGGGTGCTGACTCTATTTAAACCAGAGCCCCCCACAGAATGTTTTTTTCTCAGCGTATTTTAGAGTCCTCAGAGAGTGGGTAAGGTTGCTGCAAAAAGCTTTTGGGGCCCGAATGGGAAATAGATTTCATTTTTAACATTTCTTTTGCCGCCTCAAGCCTCAAATTAATGCAGAAGACAGTAGTCAACTACTTGAACAAAATCATTCAGGCATTAAGAGATGTCACTGTAATACTTCAGGGAGGAATATTCATGTAACAAACCAGCCCATTAATTACATCTTTTACACACATTTTATCATATTAAACAATATAGCTCAATCAAGGAGACCTAAGTATTTTTACAATATTCAAGGTTAGCTTCAAGGGAAATATTCAGGCCAGATGTGTGATCTGGACTAGATATCTAGTAAATATTTAATAACTAAGAATCTGTCTTCATTGATGCAAAGCTTTTGGACTTTTTATCTGCAACTGCAAATGGATGGGAGTTTGTCTGGTTCTGCTGAGATGCAATAGATATTTGGGTATTTTGGAAGTTTTGGGAACAATTCTCCAATTTATTGGAAATTTTACTTCTGTCCTGGGTAAGCTACTGTCTCCATTCAGCCAGAGATGGAGGTTGTGTAAATAACTTTCATCTGTTTTGGGTGGCTGCAGCAGTATGGGCTCTACTAATAGCATGCCTGCTGGAAAGGAGACCCTTCCAACATGTATCCAACCAAGGTATTTCCACGCTTCTCACATTACTAGCATTACATCCAAGCATAAATCTTAATGTATTTTCCACCTGGAGCACTGGGTAGGTTTTCAGTAAGTAAAACCCACACCCCTGAAATTATAGTTATGAGTGTCTGGTTTAGAAAATATAAACCTGCCTGTGTGTTGAATCAATTGCTGGGGACATATTCTCTATCTCCTCTATCCTCAGTACTCCTTCCTGTAAAAGGAGACATAATGAAACCTCTTTACATGGCTGATTTATGGACAAATACATGAAAGATCATGAGGCTTCTCGGTTACTATTACCATGGATGCCATACAAATAATTGAGATAGACACCAGGCTACTCTGCCATACCACTTTATGCAAACCACGACAACAGTGCTTAGCTGGGGGTTAAGGTAGCTCTGGTGTCCCATTAGATGGGTACCCTGCTGCTTTTCATTTATAAGAATGAGGAGCTGATCTCCTGTTTCAGGTCTGACTTGCTGAACCCGCTCCCTGTCCCCTGTGTCCCCCTTCCCTGATGCTTTGTCTGGATAATTGCTTCACAGTGGAAACCAAATGGCCCCAGAAGAGAGAGGCAACAAGTTGGCAACATTGCAAGTGCAGCATGGCACTGTGTGCCATTTTAAAAATAGAGGTGACAATTGCTGACAGTACTGAAATTTCCTCTCTCCCTCAAAGATTTCACACAAATAGGAATGCTGAAATCACTGGCTGGTCCAGCCCTGAGTGGCACCAGAAGTACAGCAAGTCCCACGTCCCCTCTCCTACCCTTCACACTGGAGCATTTTGCTAAACCTGTTCTCCAACAATGGTTTAATGGACAAGACACTGTCCTGGAACTTGGCATGGGTGTGTGTGTTGGCTCCCACAGAGACCTCATGCTGGGGCCTGGACAAGTCATGTCCATCTATAACCACAAGCATATTCAGACACCTAATTTACACCTGAGAAACTAAGTCCCACTGATGTGACTTTGCTGATAGTGTTTTATTTGTTATCCTTGGGAATTAGCTATCGAGGGTAAGGCTTTAAACAGTTCTGAGAATACGAAATTTCGTTGCTTGGTGCTTAGTGTTCTAATGGGAATAATAATATTGTCACACCTCACTGGACTGTTGTAAGACATGTACATTAAAGATTATGAGATGCTCACACGCTGTTGTTATGAGATCTGTGAAAGCACTGAAAGATAGAGATGAAGTGATACCAGGGTGAGCAAGAGAACAAAGATACAGCCTTGACTGATTGCTTTTTTTGTCTTGCAATAATGTACACAATCAGTGCTGATCAAATAACAAAGATAGAGGAAGCTGCCATTGAATTAGATATTTTTGCAGTGCAATTCTGATATGAGGGATTGATCCAAAGCTGGATCCTTTGATAAGCACACAAAGGTTGTGGCTCTGTGTTCACGACCTCATGTCGTTTCCAGCCTCCTGCGTGGCTGTCATCAAGTCATTCAGGCCTCTCTGTGCATGGAAGATCTTTTAAGTGATCAGTGAGGGCAAAAATACTGAAGGCCTTAGGCAACTATTGCAGAATAAACTCTATGGAGGGGTCACAGTCCTACCTATAGCTGGTTTGTTAATGCTTGCTTTATGTTATCAGAGTTGGATGACACAGAGCAGTGATTACAGAATCACAGAATCACAGAATCGACTGGGTTGGAAAAGACCTCAGAGATCATCGAGTCCAACCCTTGGTCCAACTCTAGTCTGTTTACTAGATCATGGCACTAAGTGCCATGTCCAGCCTCAGTTTAAAAACCTCCAGGGATGGCGAGTCCACCACCTCTCTGGGCAGGCCATTCCAATGCCTGACTACTCTCTCTGTAAAGAATTTCTTCCTAATATCCAGCCTAAATTTCCCCTGGCAGAGTTTAAGCCCATGCCCCCTTGTCCTATTGCTAACTGCCTGGGAGAAGAGACCAATCCCCACTTGGCTATAACTTCCCTTCAGGTAGTTATAGACAGTGATGAGGTCACCTCTAAGCCTCCTCTTCTCCAGACTAAACAACCCCAGCTCCCTCAGCCTCTCCCCATAGGTCTTACGTTCAAGTCCCTTCACCAGTTGTGTTGCTCGTCTCTGGACCCGCTCTAGCACTTCAATGTCTTTCCTGAACTGAGGGGCCCAGAACTGAACACAATTAGGCTGATGTATGGGGGGACATATTCCGATTCTCACTCTCCAAACATGAGACTTGACAAGCCCTTTTTCCACTCAGAGAGAGAAGCAGGATCCTAGAAATATGGGAGACAAAACTTACTCCAATTGCTTATTAGCTACGCTTAAACTGCTGTCAAATGCCTGTGCAAGAGGAAGTCTTTCTGCAAACCATACATTTTGTTTTCATAGAGGAAAGCAAGCAAACAAAACCTGACCTTGCCAGTGGCTGGAAAGCGGTATGAAAACGCTTTGGAGTAGCCTCATCTCCCCTTGCTGGTGTTTGGTGGTTATTGCAGTCCCATCTTTGTTTCTGTGGTCAGACTTTGTACTGTATTCCAGTTGCAAGTTTGCAGGATTTTCCAGGTATTGCCAGATAAATAAATACATTTTCTGTGTGCATGCTTATGAAGCTAGAACTGAACTTCCTTCTTGTCATGAGGTTTAGCTAACTAGATTTTTTTTTCCTGAAAGGCTTTGATTCATATTTAGCACCAGTTTTCAGACTTACTGCAAAGTGGTTCAAGTGTAGCCATAGCTGCTCAGAACAAAAGGGAAATATTTCATTAAAAGAAAGAAAATTTAAAACAAACACTTGAACCAAAGTAGACTTGCAAATCTGTTGATTTAATTACATACAAAGGCCTTAGCCTTTGCAGTTAAGGGCTGCATGAGTTATGATCTTCACCTGGGAAGGGGGAGGAGTGTGAGGAGAGAGTAAATTCTAAACCCACACACACTGATCTCGATGAGGCAATTTTGTGTTGTTGCGATCAAGGCCTCCCAGGTATGAGTCTGTGTACCAGGATGTATAGGCCAACCCAGAGCTCGCTCTAAACTGCTCTAAGGACAGCGGTCTCCTGGGCCTGGAGGCAGCAAGGGATGTCAGACATGAGGGCAGGGAGGAGGGACGTGACAGATCTCGGCTGCATAATGGAGTTAGGCACCAGAGAGCAAGATGAGCTACCTAAAGTTTAGTAGCAGCAGCGCTGGCAGAAGAGCAAATGGGCTAAGAATACGCTCAGCTTGGAAATAACAAGAAGATTTCGTGCCATCGGAAGAATTGGAACAGACTGGCAATAAAAATAGATCCATACAAAGCCAAATGGGGTTTGTAGCAGTCCATGAAGAGTTTTATATGATGTGGGAACCAGACGTGGTGATTCAGGAGATAATTTTCAGATCTGTCTTCCTAAGAGGGTGGTCAAACATTGGAACAGAGAGGTTGCAGAGTCTCCATCCTTGGAGATACTTAAAACCTGACTGTGGATGGCCCTGATAAACCTGCTCTTGCTGACTGTGCTTTGAGCAGGGGGGTTGGACAGGATGGGCTTCAGAGGTGTGTGCCACCCTGAGCCATTCTGTGGTTCTGTGAGGTAAATGAATAACTCAGTGATAGCAAAGCAGGTCTCCAGGTCCTTTTCTTCTTTCTTTATTTTTAAGTTTGCTCTTTATGGACAAATACAATTTTATTCCCCTCTTGTATTGATCCCCAATGTATACATCACCTGTACCTCAAGCTTGCAGGAGTGAGATGTGAGAGGGACCAAGGGTGGACTTTTGTTCTGAAACTTAAGATCAGCCAGGATTAATGCTATTTTTTTGACAAAACTCAGCAGTGTTGTGCTGTCTAAGACAGGAATGTGCAAGTACTCCTCCAAAAACGTAGAGGAAGAGCTAACTGAAAGCTTTATCTCCAGAAAAGGACGGTATACTCAGGAATACATGTGGGTCAGCTATTCTGATGGGATAAATTTTGCCTTACTCCTCTTTTCCCTGTGATCTTCTTTTACTCAGTTTAGAGGTTTAATTCACAGGGGTTGCTTATTCCCACATAACTTCAGCTAAGAGTTGGTTTTTTTTTGGGAATGGGAGAGCTTTACCCTTTCCAGAAATCTCTCTCCTATGGATTGTCTACATCGTGAAGATGTGTGCAGTCAGAGCCGTGCTGGGATGCTGCGCTGACTGACGGCCAGCGTGCTCAGCACAGTGCATGGGTCCTCTCTCTCACTCGTAGATCCCAGAGCCACATCTATACTTGTCAACATACGAGGGTTGGAACCTCTACATGTAGTATTTTTTTCCTATTTATCTTTGAATAAGCTTTGGAAATGAATTTCCTCACCTTTAAATTATTTCTTGGCACAAGATCCATGCTTCTGGCTGTACTGGTTGAAGAGTCACGGCTAGATTTACTGCCCTCTCTGACTTTAACCTGCTGTTCAAGGTTACAGTGGTTGAACACTGGCTTACAAACCCTGCTCCTATATTTTTTATATGGTATATCAACTTCTGGTATTTCCCTAATGGCCTGTGAATGTACATATTTTTTTCTAGTGAAATAACCACCTATTTATCAATTTCTCTTGAGAGGCAGCGTGATCTGACATTACATTTAACCCACAGCAAGATATTTAGTTTGTTCAATGGGTACTAAGGAGAGACAAACATACACATCACAGTTCATAATAGGCAGCCATTTACCAGGTAAAATACTGATCATACTGGAAATATAGCAGGATTGAAACAATGGCATTTTCAGTCTCTTCTTTCTCCTTTTCTGCTGCATAACTCTTTTATGCAATTTGTACAAATAAACTTGGTACACCAGCTGAACATGATAATTCATAAATCAGTATGAGGTAGGACCAATAAATAATTTTTTTTTTTTTTTTCTGTGATGTTTGGGGAATGAAGCAGATGACAGAGTTAAAACATATCTGTGCAGTGAGGAAAGGCACAATCACACACGGATAAAAGCAGAGGTGTTAGCTTTGCCTCATTTCTCTGGATTCAGGATAGCAGCGAGGATTTCAGCTCATGCTGATCAAGTGAGTAGACACCTGCGGTACGTACAGAAGTCTGAAAATCTGTGCCAGTGTGTTTTCATGGGTCAGTCAGGCATGTGGCTACTGCAGTCACACCTTCCTCTGCAACATTTTGCAACCCTTTCCAAGACCAATGTCTTAGAAGCTGTGGAGCTTCCCAACCTCCTCATGGGAAGTGTAATCTCAGTTAACCACAGTGGTAAGGTACTCAGCATCATGCAGAATTAGGACTCTCAAAAGCCACTGAAATCACTAGAATATTTTTGTTCATGTCAGTGGAGCAGGCTGCCCTTGCATTGAAATCTCCCAGTGATGTAATTATTCTCTACTAAGGGAGGAAAATGGAAAAGTGAAGATGGTATTTTTTTTGCATCAAGGTCACACATGCCAGCCAGCTCTCAGCATCTTAAATAGAACTGTACAGAGATTTTATTCTTTTCCAGACATAAACATACGTGAAGAGCATCACAGCACAGCCTCCCTCCTGCCACTCAATGTGTGTTCTGCTCCGGTGCTGAGAGAAGATGCTCTGCACCTCTGGCAAAGGGAACATCAGGGCACATGGGGGAAAAGCACTGCATCTGACCTGAGCAGAATTAGGGGCAGGGGATAGAAACTGAGAGTGCTTTACTGGGCTGACCTAATGACAGCTTTCAGATGCCACAATGGCTGCACCGACCCTGCTCTGACCACATCCGGTCCTTTTCTGCCAGGACTTTCACCCTCACAGCCTCCTGGTTCTTATAAAAGCCTAGCAGAAGGCACTTCTGCAATTAAAACAAAAATTTAAAAAAAAAAAGTTTGTTAAATGATCGTTTTCTTATTTTCTAGGAAGTGAATAATCCGTGCTCTGATTGGAAGCATCAGAAAATCTATACCACTGTCTAGCTTTGTGAATGTGCTCTGGATAAAATTATAGTAGGTCAGTTTAAGTCAAGTTAGTTATAATGGTTCTTGAAAAACAAAACATATAAAAAAATATGTCTGGTTCAAAACTTTATATCCAGGGAAGATTTTGACAGGAATTTGAGTTCCCTCTAAAACTTTTCAGGCGAATGCCTTGTTTGACTATGCTAACTCTATCTATTTATTGATTACATGAATCATTCATTTCCTAAAAAGTCAATCCTCTCTGCTCTCCTCCACTCTAATTACGGACAGAAGTCAAGGTGAATCTTTCCATTAACTTCCATGATCTTTGGATCAAACACTGAAACACGATCACGAGAGTTGGGCATCGATAATGAATCCGGGTACGGTGAGGTTATCTCTGGCCCAGGTATCCTAATACCAGGGTAAAACCAGGGCAATGAGACCTAGAACTGACACTTACCCCGCAGTGAATGTGTTTGGAGTAGTCGTAAATACAGTGAAGCCAGACACTGCAGACATGAGCTTGGAAATGCCTTTTTTATAGTCTTATGGGAGATCTGTACCTTGAAGAAAACGGCTTCTGTAACCAAACAGCAGCCTGTTAATTGTATCACATTATCACTTGGTAATGGAGCGATTTAAAAGTGTGACTACAGCAAACAGGAATTTCTGTTTTGCACTAGACCACTTAAAAAGCCTTACCTTTATGTAGGGCATCAGGACTTTTCCGTGTCACATTCCATTTCCGTTTCTTATTAAGAGCAAAATTGATTTGATGTGCCAGGGGCTTTCCATTTGCATTTCAATTACAGATTTCAGTGGCTTCTTAAGCTTTCCAGGATTCTAAAGGACTACTATTTCCTGTAGAATATTCTGAATAAAAGAATTTAAGGGCTGAGGTGGAATGAAGTTCATTAAAAATAAAGCTTATCACAAGACCTGCCATCCTCACAGTTAATTTCATTGGTGATTGCTTATATTTTCATTGTTTATTAAATAAGAAAAAGTCATTACTAAGAGCTGTAAAACACTGTATGTGAACAGATGACTTGAATGATTTTACATGTCCTGAAGTCTTCATTCACCCCAATTTATCAGTGAGGTAATGGTGTCCCTGGAGGTCGTGTGAAAAAGGGTAAAGCAGTTTATAAGGCCAAGAAGAGTTGGTTTCCCAGCACCATAGAGGCAACCAGGGAGCCAGAAAAACTTCCTACAAGCTCAGATTCCCAGAGTCCTACCTTAGCTGGGATTCCCAGGAACAGGGACCCAAAACTGAGGTAGAAATCCTTGCACTTAAGTTCTCTGGCTCAACTGCATTTACAAAATTTCAAAATAAAATATCGGGACGACTTCGAAAACAATTCAAACACTCTTCCCTCTCCCCTCCAGCCACCATCTCTCGCACTGAGCACATCTTCATTCTGGGTAGAAACTATGTATGTGAATCTCAGATCAAAGATTTTTCCCCACATTTTTCCATGCCAAGGGGAGAGGACCTCCACTCCCAAAGAAAAAGCTGAAGATGCACCTGTTTAATGCAACACCACGTTTTATTGTTATGTCTTTGTGGAGGGTGCAAGGCATCAACAGATGTGAGCAGACATTTTACTAATCATTTGTTTCTGTCCTGAAGGGATCTCTTTACATGGACTTTTTAAAATTTATTTTTGCAACACATGCCATAGATTGTACACTGTGAGTATTCCTGTCAATGCTGCCATCACTTTCCCTCATGTCACACTCTCTTCTGTCCAGGTCCTCATGGATCAGCTCCCCCGGCTCCTGCTCCAGCTCATCTGGCAGAGGAAATGCAGGAAATACAGACTTCTGTGAGGCAGGAAAGGATTTCTACCCAGTCCATAATTCACTCTATTGTTTCCATGTACCACTCATGCCATTGGAAAGGAAATGAAATAATTGCCCTGCCTGCAAGAAACATGCTTTATGGCATACATTTATGATAAAATTATGGAGTTGTTGCAATGAAATATTCCATCAATACATTCAAACAGAGCAAAATCTGTGTGGCAGTAAAAAAATCTTATTGTCCCTGCTTCAACCCTGGTTTTCTTTTGTTGAGTTTATTTAGTGCCTTTATTAAAATATTTGCTGGTTTTAATGTTACATTGTTTTTATAATGGTATGATTTTTATTGTAACATCACCTCCAATTTAATATCTCTTTCCATTATATGTGAATTGCTACTAAAATGGAATTGCTGTTGTAATGGATGCAATACCCTTGTAGGAAGTTTTAAGAGCCATTACTACTACATAATTACCAAAGAAAAGGCAGGAAATGGCATGAGGAAGAGGGAAACACTATCGAAACAGGAGCTGTTTGTGATAAAGACAATCAAGATCAAATAGCCAAAGAGTCTGGTGGCCTGTGACTGAGAAAAAATATCTCAGAGAGGAAACACAATAGAGAGATGCCTCCAGAGCCTGGGCTGGACATCCTCTCTTCTAAATTCTTTAACTGGAATTCAGAAGGGTAGGATGGAGTGATGGTTGCCTGCCCTTTGACCATCATGAGCTGCCCACCCAGACTCTGATGGTGCCTTCAGACTGCAACACGTAAATGCAAAAATTGCCTCTTGTCTGGTGAACAAGGGGGCTGGGGGTGAGGCTGAGCTCACTGTATGTGCTCCTCTTGGAAGTCCTTTGGATGGCTCTTATTCCTCACTGGAGCTTGGTCTGCTTATTCAAGCTGATTTTCTATTATCTTTAGCAGAAACATCCAAGGTACACTGGGGTATCCTCACCGGGCAAACCAATTGTTGCACATTGGAGCGGAGAAGCCCCATGTGTCCCATCATGAAAATCTGGAAAACACTAATCTGACAGTACAGACATATCAAAAAAGGGAGTACTCATCCAAAAAGCTGGGGCTGAAGTTTACTGAAGTACCTTTAGCTGTGGATTTAGATACCTAATCTGAGGCATTCATATTTAACAGTAGTTTCTGCTATCAAATGTGCCATGTTTTAGTGAAATAATAATAATAAAATGAATCTATGGCCTTAAAAGTTCTACAGATCATCCAGATAAGGCATGGAACCATTTTATTTTTCATGTGACATTTTGAGGGAGGAATAAAACCCCTTATGTTCACACAGCTCTCCTTTGGATCTTTGAAACATACGGTAGCAGATTTATGGCAGTTTATCAGGAGATTTGTATATATATGGATACAAACTAAATATGCATGTAAAACTGTAGCTGGCTCTTTTGCACTCTAGCTGAAATTTATCTCAGGGTGGCTCTGCAATTTCCAGGGTGTGAACTGTAGTTTGAATTCTGAGTAACAGGACTCTCTGGGTTGGTTAGCCCCCACGTCTAAGGATAATATGTTTTAATCTCAGCATCTCTCTGGGGTGGTGCAAGTTAAAAACAAAACCAAAACCAACCAAACAAAAAACGCAAAACAAAACGAAAACAAGAACAAAACCAAACCAAAAATCAAACTAAAACAAACAAAGAAAAAAAACCCAGAGCAACAACAACAAAACCCCAAACCAACACACACAGAGACACATAACTCGTGAAGCCAGTTTGATGAATTTCTGTGATCTTATCTCTGCAGAGCATTTTTATCTTTGGCAGGATAGAGTTTTTTTTGCTTCAGCAGATAATATGAGAATTCAATCATTGTTTTCCAAAGTACATATTATTTGCAATAGTGTGGTCTGGGCAATTGCCTTTCTCAAAGAGCAGGACAATATTTCAGCTAACAGGGTGGAAATCAATAGCAAAAGATTAAAGCTCAAAGGATGAACAAGTGCACATGAACCAAAGGAGAAAGTGACAGTGAGAGCTGCCTTTAAGTGATAGCAGGTGCTCTGGTAGCCAAAGAGGAGAAGAATGAAGAGAGACGCTTCAATTAGCTCATTGCAGTGCTCCTGACAGACACTGCTTTGTTCTTGGCTTTGAAGGATTCCTTCCTTTCTTCCGACGGGTTTGCAACTCCCTACCAATTTCTTGTTGCAGCTTGATGCCATATTCCACTCAAGCCCTGGTCAGTCTGTTATCCTGCCTGATGACTTCTTTGCTAACTACATTCTGACTGAAAATCAGTTTAGCTCCCCTTAATATAACAGAATAATTTCATGCCTTCCCCCATCAGTGCCAGGGCTCCCACACCTAAGAGCGATGCCAAGGTGCTTTGTCTGTACTCCTTCCCCTGAAAGCTGAGCTCTCTGCAACTACTGAGGTCCAATCATCAGAGTCAAATAAACAAATTATCAGTTAGAAACTACTAGGAAGAAAACGGAACAAAATATTATGCAGCCACATGCTGAGTCCTGTGTGCAGCTTGGCTCTGCTCATCTCTAAAAGGAGAGAGAAGGGCTGGAAAAAGGCAGCACAGATACTCAGGCGTGTGCGGGCTCCCACAGGAATGGTTACACAGGCTAGGATTCTTCCGTTTGGAAAAGATTTGGTCTAGATAGGGTATAATTAGAGATTATAAAATGAGGAATGGCATGCGCAGGGCAAACAGGGAGCAACTGCCCTCTGCTTCTTCCAGCTGAGGAGCTGGTGGGGAGCAGTGCAGTTGGCAGGTTTGAAAAGAGAAACAAAAGAAACACTTCGTTGCCGATGTGTGTTTAAGCTGAGAAACTCCTCTTCACAGTGTGTTGTGGATGCTGAAAGTTTACAGAGCTACAGACTCTGACTGGATAAATTAATGGATGAATAGTCTATTTAACTCATTCCTTGCTAAGTGCCTCAGCCCTGAGTACCAGCTGCTGTAGAAACTTTCTGGCATCAGAGGCCAGAGAGGGGATCTGAGACCAGTCTGCCTCCAGTCCTTGCCAGTGCAGCCGTGTATATGGAAACACTGACCGACTACATCAAGCCTTGACGCTCCAGCTCCTGCCTAGGATGGGCCCAGAGATCTCTACCTGCACCATTCCATCTCTCTCCATCTCTCCTCTCACACTGAGGAGGGCTCAGGCTCACATTTTTTCTTGCTTTGAGAAATTATGATGCATGAGCTAATCCACACTGTCAGCTCAGGACAAATACAGATGGTGAGACTTACAGTGCGGGCTAAGCTAAACTGAATTATTTTGCACTTGGCTGTCGCTAGAGGTTTGCATACAGATCATTGCTGCGGATCTTCTGGTGCACAGGATCTTGTTAGGATGCACTAACTTCATTACATACCTGAGTAAGCAGAGTGCAAAGGGCAGAGAAGGAGAGAAGAGGGATAAAGAAGGAGGGAGAGAGACTTTTGACCACTGGCATGTTTTCATGGAGAAACAGGGGTATCGCAGTCTTGACTGCTTTACTCAGTTTTGGGACTGTGACTAGTAATTGTCCTGACAAATTGTGCTTGGCAAACTGAAGTGAACAGGCCCCTTTGCCAGATAGCTCCTGCCATGGCATTAGCTGTTCCACCATCTTGGTCTCATTGACTGTCCTTCACTGTCGCTGAGTTACTGTCACTCCTGTCTGCGAAGGTGAAAACATGCCAGCATTGATCCTTTACCTGCTGATAACACTTCTGGCTCCCAAAGACAACAGATTAATTCCCTTTAATGGAATTAAACTGCATTTGGTGGGAGCTTAAGGTCCTTCTATTACATTAGCAACATGTACCTTTGCCAGAATTTGGTCCATCCCTGCTGGGCAGGCTGGGAGCAGAAGAAAATAATCAATACGCCCCATTTCAGTTGGTTTTAGCTGAGGTTCTGCCTGTGAGCAAGTGTCTGTGTGGCGGCGCAGATTTTGTCTGGATTTAAACTATGGATTATTGTTCAGGATGTAAAAAAAAAAAAACCAAACAAAAAAAACCCCCACCAAACAAAAACAAACAAACCCACAAAAACAACAAAAAAACCCTAAACCAAACCAACAACATCAGCAAAACAACCAACCAACCAACAAACAAGGAACAAAAAACCCCCAACTGGCGTATATTGTACATTTGATTCAGTTGCAAAGGTTGTGAATTAACATATTTATTCTGAAATGATGGTGAAAATTCTGCAGTTATTAGCCTGAAGCTGGAGATTCAGAAAAAAAAGAAAAAAAGCAGTCTTCAAACCCAGCCACAGGTGTTGAATCCCTTATACTGCCAGTATTAGGAGCTAAGTTTAGCAAGTTGGAGAGCTAAGCCTCAATATTTAGAGATAATTCTAGCAAGAGCTGTCTGACTACTCTGCTTCCAAACAAAATTAAATTAATTAGAGGACTTTCCAGTGAAGTTTAATAAATTAAAGACTGCTGTAACGGGAACATTACCTTCTCTATATCAGGATCATTAAAGCCCTGCATGACAGTAAGTATGTTCTGAATCTTCTCTATCCCCGTGTCTTCACTGAGGTGGAAGAGGACAGCTCTGCCTCTCTCTGTAAATGCTTCTGTCCAGGACATCTCCTCTATCACTTCAGGTGACAGGTATGTTGGTTTGGCACTTGCTCCAATTGCTTCTATTAATGGGTAACAATTCCTTACAGAATTTCCTTATTGTCTGACCTGGATGACTCTTCTGGGTTTTTTTTGTGCTTAACCCTAGCTGGAAACTAGGACCATGCAGCTACTCATTCACTCCACCCGCTCAAGTGGAATGGGAGAGAGAATCGGAAAGGAGAAAAAAACCTTATGAGTTGAGATAAGAACAGTTTAATAGAACAGCATAGGAAGAGACAATAATAATAACAACAACAGAATACACAAAACAAGTGATGCACAATGCAATTGCTCACCACCCACAGCGCTGATAAACCATTTGTTCCTGAATAACACTATTTACCCCCTGGCCAACTCTAGTTTATAAACCGAGCATGACATCATAAGGTAAGGAATACCCCTTTTGCCAGCTTGGGTCGGTTGTCCTGCCTTTACTCCCTCCCAAATTCTTGTGCACCTGGTAGAGCATGGGAAGCAGAAAAAGTCCTTGACTACCTGGCAACAAACAAAACAGTGGTGTATTATCAACATTCTCATAACAAATCGAAAACACAGCTACTTTAGAAATGCAAAGTTGTAAGCGCTCCATATGTCAGGTCCAATAGCACAGTGATTGGAATGTTACTATATTCTTCCTCTGATCCTCAGCTAAAGCCAGAGGCAACGTAAATATCTGGGACAAGCTGCCATTCATAGACAGAATAGTAGAGGTCTGTAATTCCCTGCTTGGAAAAGCCTTATGGATGAACTACTAACTTTTTTTTCCAAGATAAATCCTCACTTACATGTCAAAGGCATTACCGTAAACAATATCCTCTATTTCCAGCCACAGGAGAGAAGCAAGGTGAGCAGAAAACTGCAAATGTCAGGTTGCCAAAGCCTCCCTTATTGCTCAGCACCCTCTTTGACTTCTGCTTTTTTATGACCAAAAGAAGATTCATAGTCTCCTGTTCCCAGTTAGTTTTACTGAAGAAGTGAAAGGTTGATGTTGCCAATAAATGGCCCTAATACCCACGGCACATCAGTGATACAGGGATTGAGGCCATGAAGAAATTTTGGAGGACTGAAAAGAAATAAGGCTGTAGCTTGAAAAAAGGGTAAAGTGCAACTACAGAGAGAGCACAGAAATAAAACTGTATTTTTCTGTGAATTATGAACCAGTGCAATGATGCCACAGGAACTATGGTGTGCTTCTGGCTTCCAAGCAGTATAGTTTTCTTCCTGTATTTTTGCCTCTATAAACTCTTACCAGTACTTGCATAGCAGCATTTTGCTGGCTCCATGCACAGGCGAAAGGGATAGGGGGAGAGTCACACTCACTGCCTCTTTTCTCATGTTATTCCCTCCTGCCACACCCAAAATGCAGTTTTATGACATGAGATCAAAGTTGAAAGTTTATGGCTAGCTGCCACGAATAAGTGCAATGCACCTCACTCAAAAGAGAAAAGCGGCAATATGTTTTATTGAAGGAAAATAATAATTTGATGGAGTTCACTTAATTCAATGGAATGTAACAAATATTAACAGTGGTTTAACAAGGTTCAATGAGTTTAATGGCAATGTTCGCCTTATTAATTACTGCATGGAAGAAACATACAAAGGAAAATTGAGTTAGAATCGAGTTAGAGTGATTCACACAGAGATGGGGGGAAATTAATGGGAACTTGACCTCTGATGGGCACAACTCATCCAAAATCTGGCAATTCCCACACCAACAGGAACTCCCCCTTAGAAAATAGAAGACCAAACCAAACCAAAAAGACAATGCAGAAGTTGAGAAATGTTTCACTGCTGAGACACCGGGTATTTGAATGTTAACCAGCCTGGAGACACAGGGAAGTCCCTGTAACTTTCTGACACTACCAATTGCAGGGTTATGCAGCGCCTACATTGTATGAGAAAAATGACAACTGCACCATGTAGTATCAGGTAAATGTTCTCTCACCATGTTTTCCACCCAGTTCTACAGCATCTCCCCACTCGTAACTCAGCAACAGCAGGTGAATTCATAGCCTTGCACTGACAGCAACCCAGAAGCAAGAAACACATGCAGCAACCTGAAGAACAAAACATGCCACTGGTATTTATTAACATAGCCTTGTAAATCAACATAGTCCACCTGTCTGCTGTCTTGTCCGGAAATTATTGGCTCATTCATCTTGGCCATATTAAGCAGGCTACATTTATCAAGGTCGCATAAAAAGAGATATACAAAGACTATTCCTGGACAATACTTATGTGCAGGTATTACACCTACAGCAACTGCCCCTTTTGCAGAGATGTGCCAGTTGGATGGCATTGCCATGTTGTGTAGGAGAGAGAAAAGGTGCCTAGCTTCCCTGCAAAAGTATGCAGGCAGGGATACTATAAGAGGTGAAACCCAGAGAAACTTCAAAACTCAGGTCGAAATAATGGCACAGGGTGAAATTCACTGAATTCAAGGACCTTACTCTGGTTATGTGAATATTTTAGCAACTCTATCAGTATTCTCCTTGTCCTCCCAGTATACTGCCATGAACTACTGGAAACACAGATATGCACTCTATATACATTACCAGGAATGTCTGGAATAAACTGCGTTTTCCGCCGTGCACTTATTTTTTAAAGCATTTATCAGCAATACTTTAATTTGGATAAGCTTCCAGCAGGACACAGGCTGAATCTCACCATACCCAGCTGTCAAGCACTCTCCTATGCTTGGCTGCTTGGTGGCCAGATCCTTCAGGTGGCTCTTCAGCCACCTGAATGAAGACATGGCCATTTTTCCACTGGACACCTCACCAAAGTCAGAAGGTGCAGGGCAACTATTTGAAGTTATCTGTTCCCTTTTACCATTCAGGGGTTATCTTCCAAATCAAATGCAAGGAAATTTACAATGATTGACACAAAGTCCATATCCACACGATTGCTATAATATTTTGTACATAGGGGACTGTCAGATTAGTCTGTTATTGTGCTGGGCAGTGCATAGACAACTGGGGAGTCCCTGCCTGTGTGAGTTCCCATACTCAAAGACAACCTTTTTCTCATAGTCTAATCAGATGAAACAGAGGATGTCTGTCTGGGGATAGAAGTTTATAATGAACAGGTATCAGTAGAGTTTGCTCACAGAGGAAGCCTGTCAAACTGTTCATGTTAAAAAAAAAAAACAAAACAAAAAACCCCAAACAGACTATTTTAGGTTTTTTTTGGTAATTAAAATCGTAAAAAAAAATCTAAAATGGGTGTTTTTAAAGAAATCAGTGTTTTAAAACCCCATATTTTAATCTACTATATTGAAAAAAGTTATAAAGGAGACAATACAGTAGCCTCTGGGAAAATGATATACCACTTACATTTCCTGTTTTGTTCAGACATCACTATGAAAGGCATAGTATAAAACTCCTCCTTATTTCCAAGATGGTCAAAAATCACATCATAAGACATGCTAATAAGTATTTGTAAATACATTATTTTGGAATTTTTTCCTTTAGAATTATAGAATCTTTTTGCTAGACCTTTCTTTTTTACCCTGTCCTGGTTTCAGCTGGGATAGAGTTAATTTGGTCAATAGGTAGTGAGAAAATGCACTGTTTTGAATATCCAATTATAATTATAATTATGATTAATAATAGTAATAATAATAATATCTTCCTTTGCTGTACTATTAAACTGTCTTTATCTCAATCCACAAGTTAATTTTTTTCGATTCCTCTCCCCATACCACTGGCAGTGGGGAGGAATGAGCGAGTGGCTGTGTGGTGTTTAGTTGCCAGCTGGGGTTAAGCCATTGCATACCCACTTCGCCCATCTGCAAATCCACTTCGACCTAGTCACTACCTATATGTCTTGGATGACAGAATAAACGTTAAAACCATTTAAATCATCAGAGATACGTTTTCCATACATCACTGTCATAGCCTTAAGGCCTGAGAGCCAGCAAACCTCTAGAGCTTGCTAGAGACAGTTATATCATTAGAAATCTGAACATCCCGGCCTCCCGAGACAGGTGTTTCTAGCGATGATGGGTAAAGCTATTACATCTTAAAACACTCCCTGCTTCATGCTCTTATAATGCCAGGGAAAATGGTCAAAGTAGAGTGATTTTGGGGATAAATTATGGCAAAAAGGCACCATGTCATACATGTGCTGTTCTGGGATGTTCTTGTGGACTGGATTATTTCTAAAAGGAAAATTCCACTTTAACAAGAAGTGTTGAGCATTTCTGAATCTTGAATTAATCTTTTCTGTGTTGGACTGAGAACCAGATCTTAAAAATGCATGTATGTGCATATCTAGGTGTAGGACAGAAGTGGGAATCCTGCCTTGAGAAAGCTGATAGTCCCGGAGTGGGGAATGCAGGAGATGGAAGGTCAGTTCCTTGCTCTGAATCTGCAGAGATCCCAGCCAATTCTCTGGCTGTGGAGCCAGCCTTGCATGTGGATATTGTGGTAGTTTCCGCAACAAGGAATCTCTAGGAAAGGCAAGAGTAAGACAATACTTGGCTCTGTAGGCCATTTGCTGTGTTACATCTCCTAATCTGAGTCACAGCTGTTGTGGTCCCTCTACCCATACCACTGTGATTACAAATTGAGTAATGTTTGAAACCTATAGGCATACATCCACTAGTAAATAGGAGGAAAGAAAGGGCAAGAGAAAGCTTCGAAAAGAGGTGGAATTGATAAGATCTTAACTGTCTCATTACATAAAATACCCATACTGTATGTTATGTATATGAACACGGTATATACATAGTGGTGGCTAGCTGTTACCCATGGCCACTGTACATGACCAGAAGAAATGAGCAGCATGGAAGATACATGTTTGGTATTAGAACTGTCTTAAATGGAGGGAGGGCAAAACACTAAAATAAGCTTCTGGGAACTGTGAAGTTTCTTTGGCAAAAGAGATTAAAATGTGGGCAGAGCAAGCACATTGTAAAGGATTTCCAGAGACTGGTGAACCTCATTTCAGCGATAATCCTCAACAGAAAATCTCCTGAAGTTCCTTCTGACCCGCTCTTTCTACCTCTTGATGTTTTCCTGGGAAAAGTTTTCATCGCAGCGAACAAGTCACTGCACTACAAAATGCCAGATCAGTCCAGCATTTGCCCAGAAAGTAGGGAGAAGACGCTAAGTCCCACCAGGGCCTATTTGCTGCAGTGTGGTGCCAAACATCTACATGGCTTCTGACCCCAAGCTGAGCCTGGCTGTGGCTGCGCCATGGGGATTAACCAGCTGATCTCCCTTCCCTGACTTGGGTAGCTCTGTACTGCAACCACAGCCGTTAGTGATGTTATACTGAACGTAGGAAAGGAGGGAAACAGCAAATATCTTTTCTAGGTGTCTCCATGGCAAATAAATCACCCTGGATTAATTATGGTGTGAGAAGAGGTACAGGGCATGGTACCACTGTTATAAATGCTGGTGTTATTAGTTGTGCTGGGGTGCTGGAGGAGACAAATCACTGCGGACAGAGCATGGATGTGTGGTAGGAAGATTAGGTGTGATAGATTAGTGCTGCATTTCTCCAGGACTGCAGCACTGTCTGAGACCCTTGTGTGGACAGGTAGCCCCATGGCCAGAGAGTCAGAATGTGCTGGTGTAACAAGGGACATTTGGTGGCATTATGTGGGTGGCCATATCAGGATGAGCAGAGACCAAGACTGGTCACTCTGGTTCCTTATATCTGATTTCCTGCTGCTTCTGAACAAATGGAATTGAAAATGCAAGGCTGTGCGACAGCAGGACTCTAGGGGCGGATGCAAGGAACTGACAGATATAAATTGTAGCCCCTGCAAGCAGTTAGGAGGCCAGTGGGAATAAGAGATATCAAAACATGAAAATGAAGGTCAGCTACAATGCCGTGAACACAGGGTGATCAGCCACTGTATTATAGGGTCTTTAGGAACTAGCCAGGCTTTCACAGCTATCGTGGATCAGAGGGATGTTCGCCATTGCCCATAAGAAGCAGGGATGGCTGTGGGATGGGCAGAGCCCTGAGTCCCCTTGGGGGGTTCTGTCTGTCTGTAGCTGTCAGGCAGGAGGGATTTGGTTTTGGTGTTTTTCACTGTAGTATAACTCTCTGAGATTTAATAAGCGCGGAACAGGAGATTAGAAGAGAACTCATGAATTTCCTCTGGCAATAAAATCCTAATGTTTCTACAATACTTAAACTAGTGTTGGAATAAAAATATTTACTTCCTTGCAGCGATCCAACACAGCTTATTTTCACTAAGTTATTCCACAAAATTATTTTGGAATAAATATATGAAACCAGAAAAAGCAATAGAACATTTACAAACAACTCGTTGCAAAATTTCTCAGCCACAGCCATTCACCTTTTTTTTTTTTTAAATTGTTTCTGTGTTCAGAGAAAAAGTCATAGCTTTGGGGAGGGGAAAGGTTTATCCCTGTCTCCAAATGGTTCTCAGGTAAAATGTTCAGAAGTGTGTAAGTGACTTGGGGAAGTATGTTTCTTTCTTCAGAAGGGACACTGGCTGTTTGGCAATTACTTCCAAGCATGCACTGGGCAATAAAGCCGGTCACAGAGATTTCAGAATAAAAGCAAAACGGGATCCATCAGAGACTTCCTTGCTTGCTAGGACAGGGGATCCAGAATTATCAGCATGGGTCCGGAGACAATTTGTGAAGCCTGCTGTGTGCTGATGAGCAGGGGCTAGTGGGCTCGTAGACAGATATGTCAGGCAGTATTTGGCTCTGGACTCTTCCTCGCTTATCACTACTGACAATTCCCCAACTAGGCAGAGCGGGGAGGCTTGGGAGATGAGCTGCCCTGAGCTCTCACCTTCTCTTAATGGACTGCTGCTTCCATGCCAATGGGTGGCTTGTGCTCAGGGACAGGTACCTGGAATAATGCAAATTGCTCAAATGAGTGTTAGTTGGAGATGTAATGGACTATATGGATGAAGTCCAAATGGGAAGATGTAATAGATGCTCAGCAATGAATTATATCCCCAAACCCCAAGCAGCTTTTGCAGATCTGATGCGTAAAGATCCTTTTCACAGCTGCAGCTGAAGAACATTCTGGTAAAAGGCTCAGTCACTGGGAAATTCTGCAGGGATTTTGTGAGCTCTGATTTTTGCTGTACCCTGATTTCCATTCTCTTCACTAGGGCCCTTATGTGGGGAGAGTCTGGTTTTGTTTAGAGCCCAATCCATGCAAAAGGCAAATCCTCATCACTCCCTAGCAGATGTGATGGGCTGATCGTTATTGAAGATGATGTATCTGGGATTTGTAATTAAAATTAAAGCTATTTGGTATAAAACATGTAGAATTTAATTCCTTTCATTAGATATCTTAGGCTAATTGTTGCATCCAGCAGGGAGCAAATGGCATTGTAATTGCTTGATATCTCATGCTGGTTTGATTAGAAGATGATAGGAATGGGAAAAAGAGAGATAACTCCGAGAAGGGCTTTATCTTTCTTTCTTTGATTTCTGCTTGGTGCCAAGCATTTCTAAAATAAAATATAATTTTTCAAACTGATTGTCTCAGTGAGAAGGCTATGGGGTTGAGGATGTTGTTTTTATTTACTGTTGGAGAGGTGCTGAGACTCTCAGTTCAGGAACAGCACTGTTTTAGACCCAAGCTTAGTAAGCACTCATGGTCGTGTAAAGGATTTCTCATGATTATTCTTTCCACCCTTCTACCAGGGAAACTGAGGCATAGAAAGGCAAAGTGTTGGTTCTCATATCACATAACATGAGTGGCAAGGGCAAAGACTGAGCCCAAAGACCCTCTCTTTTCTTCTAGGATAAACAGTTGTGAAATGACTGTGGTGAAGTTCAGGAAGATGAGGGAGGTATGAAATACCCTGAGTCACAGGGAACTGCTGCCACTCCCGGTTTCTAGCTACTAAATTATAGTCCTCATTCTTCCAGTGCACACTGGGCAGAAGTCTATTGTATTTGGTGTTTGGGATAAGTAGTGGGGTGTGCACATATGTGTATGGGAAGTCCAGTTTCCATAGCTCTGAGTACAGCATGCAGCTTCCTAACACTGCCCATGCAGTGTCCATACCAGCCTCTCTGTAGCTGCCTCGCGTGGTGAATAGCACCAGTTCAGTGCTAGTGCCAGGATTAACACAGCTAGCCAGGCAAGCATTTCTTGGTGGAGGAGCAGTGTGGTGGGTCAGACTATGCCTCCTCTTTGGAAACTTACAGATATGGGAGCAGAGCATAGAGATAACAACAGGCGTGAAAACAGCTAGAAAAGTCCAGGAAAAAGAAGATCTAAGAAGAGACAGTTCAATACTGGAAAACAAGGTAAGTCTTGGTTAAAGAAATATCAAAAAGAAATTCCACCTGTCAAATATAGGTTTAGAAGCATCATGATACGCTCAGGATCAAGCAGATGGTCAGGCTATCCCAGGCTCCCTGTATCTTTGCACAAGCCAAAGAGCCATGGCTGGGCACGTGGTGGGTTACACTGCAGTCACCCAAGGTGCTGCAGGACACTGATGTATGTATAGTGTCTTTTTACAAAGGGATGTGAGTAGACAAGGCTGATAAAGTTCAGCCTTTTCATGGGAATTTGAAGACTGACCACAGAGGGATACCTTGCTGTGGCAGAGAGAAAGGCAGGGAAGTTGCCTTTGGCCGTGTTGATGACTTGCAGGACTTGGAAGATTCATTTTAGCAAAGTGAAAATAGCAGCCTCTACAGTAAGTCTTCTCTCTTATTTCAGTCTTTAGCAGGAGAATTTTTCACATTCCCCCTGTATAATAATCGGTAAAATGTCATCACCAAGTCCTCATAGAGTCCAACTCAGTCGGTCGCCTCCATACCACTCCATCCTCATCAGTGTACAAATCAAGGCCCACAGAAGAAACTTCAGGCCCCAGCAATGACCCTTCTATTGAGAAGCAAGTTGTGCATAGCCCCAAACACAGTGCAAGAGGCAGGTCACACCTCAGTCTTTTAAATAAGTTCTTATGGTACTTGCTGCTTCAGAATTTGAGCACGTCATAATCTTTATTTCCATCCTCTACCCAGCATTTGTGCAAGATAAGGAAATGCTTCTGCCTTCATTTTTTTCAGGTATAGAGGTTGATTCACAGAGGTCTTCAGGTACCACAGATGTCTTCTGACTCTATGCTGAAGCTCAGGTACCCCCTGCAAGCATCCAAGTTTCACACCTGGAAAGGTCACCTCAGGTGCTAGGAGTTAATTAAATTGATAGCCAGGGCTGAAATCAGCTCTGCACATGCTCCAAAGAACTGGTATTTAATCAGAAAAAGGTCCTAGTGTCAGGACCATGGTGCCTACCTGGAGTGCACTGATCCCTAGGGCAGCAGGACTGGAGTTGCAGTGCAGGGATGCACTGACCCCTGGCTGCACCCTGCGGGCAGGAGCTGGGACAGGGGACATATGGCCAGCACAGGGTGAAAGCAGACTCTGGGGACGGGTCCTTTCTGCCCCGATCACTGCATTTGAAACTGGATTTAGCTGATGGGCTTCAGAAACTTTGTGAGTGGGAAAATTTTCTTTTGTGTCTTCAAGTATTTAATAAGATGACTACTTCTTCTGCCCCCCCCTTTTTTTTTTCTTTTTACAAAGAAATTTGCCAGTGGGTTTTTCCCACCCTTCTTACATGGTGACAATCTTCTGCTGGAATTTTTTTTCCATCTGTGCTGCCAGGTGGGACTGGCTTTTGCTAATATAGATGTGCAGGTGCCTTCTATACTTTCTGCTTTTAACATTTTAAAAAAATGTCACCCCACATGAAATAAGCTTCTCGTGCATTAATTTTGTTCATGGTATGTGTGACATTAAAGTACAAACCCCAAACCTATAGCTAGCTGTGCTTCATCAGGCTATATTAAGCCCATCTAAGCAAGACTTTTTCTAGCGAGCAGAAGGAGAAAAAAGTCTCTGTGGCTGTTGTACTGTCAGCTTTCCTATCCAATTTAATTAGTTCTGTGGAGCTCCTTGACTAAATTTGCATATAATTTATTCTTCCCTCCTTTTCCTTGTTATATGCATTAATTATTTTCATGTAGCATGCTCAGGGCTCACAGGCAAAGTGCAGATCTGGGTGAACATCACTGCCTCTGGCAGGCAGTCACTCCAGAGAAGCATGGCTGTGAATAGGTGTGGGAGGAGAAAATTGTGTACGATAAATCTAAAGCTAGGCAGACTGAGAGGCGGGAATGGAACAGTGGGAAACTGCTGGCAGTCTGGACGTTCTCTAAGTCTCTGCATAAAAATACAGAGGTTGATGGAAAGTGGCTTTATGAAACTGGCATCTGCTGTTAGCTTAAGGGTCCTTTGGGGTCTTGGTTTGGAGCACACAGGCAAGACTTCAAGAGAAACAAAACTCTAGCTTTAATTTTAAGTGGGTTTTAGGGGTGCACGTGGGGCATTGCCTGGGTGACGGCTGTCACGTGAGGGAACAGTGCAAGGTACCATGGTATGGGTGGCAAATGACACCACTGAAGAGAGTGAGTAGGACGATACCAGCCTCAGGTTGAAGACTGATGCTCCTCTCACTGCCACCGGTGCTGGAGCAATAACAACCCCCTCAAGACCCAAGGGCTGCAATGAAACCTGCAGAAACCAGTTTTGTTTGTTTCTTAGGTAGACATACATGGAGTAAAAAGCTGACAGTTTCCCATCTGTGTCTAAAATTACTATGGTCATCAGTCAGGTCCTGGGATGGGGCAGTGACCACAGGCTGCAGCTCCCAGGTTCTCCTGCTGCTCCTATTGTTGTGAGGAAGAAGAAAAGAAAAGAAAAAAAAAAAAAAAAAAGCTGATTATGTACTGACAGAATACCAGATTTTCTCCTCTCACTCAATTGCAAAATCTAGGTTTATCTCCACCTTTCCCTTTGCATTTACTTGCTTACAGGGACACAGAGAGATTCAGATAAGCACCCTCCTCTTCTCTGTTGGAGCCCTGGTTTGATGAGAAGAGGAAGGGGAATGCTTAGTGCTCTGCCGTGCATCCAAATGAAGATAGTAGCAATGTAGTTCTGCATGATAAGCATAAAAATGGTCATTTTATGCTAGATCATCTCCTGTTGTGTGAGGTAAAATGGTTTTGCATCTTTGTATGACAGAGGCAGAACCACTTAAACACAGTTGGGAGGTATATTTTGGTATCTCTCTACATAATATTATTGATAACTAGCAGACTGTCTTGTGGCCCGTAGTTACTTCTAAATTTGTCAGTGGAGAAATAGTTTGTGGGAGCTACTGCATCTTGATTTTATTAGTCCATATGTAGAGCTGTGTTCTCCACCAACAGCAAATGTCAGATATGGGAATTTGCAGAGTGGACAGAGGAAATACTGTCTGGAAGGCACAGATTGTTGGCAAAATAAACCTCCCCCAGGAAGGCTTTCAGAGAAATGGGAGCAAGGGGAGAGGAAAGGGGAAATCTGATTCCAAACACAAAGAGGGAACATAGTTTAAATACCTCAGCCAATGGAGCAGAGATTTTTAACGTATGACATGAGTAAATGATTTTTTGAGTGCTTTGTTTATTGCATAATTTAAAGGAAGATTTTTGTCGCCCTTTGCTACGTAATTGAATTTTTATAGTGTTGTTAATAAAAATATACATCAAATGTGACAATTATTATTCTTCAATGGATTTTTATATTATTTCAGTCTGAGAGAGATATGAGAAAACATTAAGGATAACTCTAAAGATGTATTCTGAAATAATTTCTGTGATTTAGTACTTCTTAAAATTAGTGAAGTACTTGGATGTCTTCTCTACTTGAGCAAAGTAATTTTGGGTTTTCAGAGAGAGTCTATATATTTTAACAGTTGTAGAAGAGGGAACAGTCCTGCAGTCACTTTCAGGTAAAATTCCCACTTGTTTACATGGGAGTTTTGTCAGGGCAAGGGAGATGGCTGCATCAAGATGCATAAATGTATGTGAAAAATGTCAGTTCCAGTATGTCATTTGTTTGAGTGTTGAAAATAACATTATCCTTTCGTGTCCCATACAGGGAAGCAGTAAATCATTTTTAAAAAGGTTTAGAGATAAAGAAAAATACATTTGACCCTTTGTGCTTGATCCTGGCCCCTTACTTATGTCATTGCCTTGGTTTCTGGGGGACATGTTACAGAACAAAGCTACAGAATTTAGTTATGTTCGTCAGTGAAACAAAGGTGCAGTTCTCTACAGCTTGCCTTTACACCTCATGAGATGTAAGCTGGTGGAGTTCAGAAAAATATTTCCTTGTCTTTTTTATTAATGGGTACAAAAAACACATTAAAGATCTGTCATTAGGTTCATTTGAAACAGTAGTTTCCAGCTGAAGCATTTCTTAAAAGTATATTTATCCTCTGAAGAAGAAATGGCATTATTTCCAGAATGGAGGAAATGATGATTTAAATATGTTTTTTGATAATGGAACCATTTTGTTAATGAACTGTAATTTTCTGGCTACCTCCGGAGGAATTAAGATCATGGATTATATAATACCTCTGTGAAAGCTTATCTGATTGCCCAGTAATTGTGACCTCATTGTGGGTTGTGCAATTAGGCTTTAAGCTACTATTTGGCACCATGGTTAATTGTGTTTTACTTTTCTGATACGCTTGTTGACAATACAGAACAAAACAGCAGAGGGGTGGGAGGAACAGTGCTATCCAAGCACCATCCCCATGCAGCACTGCAGCTGCTTCTCTCCAGGGTGGAGGAGGTAATTAAGTGGGCAAAGAGCTAATGACAGTGGGAAGACTGTCACATCCAGTGTGAAGGCTTTTAGGCCAGGCACCAAAGTCCTTTTGCTTTCAAAACAATGTGTTATGCTGAAATAGGCAGGTGGGTGCAGCATGCGAGAGAATAGTTCTGCAGGGCAGATTTGTGGATACGTGTCTTGGATGTTTTCCTACATCATAGCTTCTCAATGACTATTTGGGAATGTGAAAAGCAGCAACGTTTTACAAACATTTTGGGGAAACTGTGCTCAAAATATAGAAGTTAGTCAAGTCGAAGGTGGGTTTTGGAGGCATAGTGAGAAAGATGAGATAAAGATGAGCAAAAAGGCAATGTTTACTGGCAAAGACTCAACACTTGGAAGGGATCTCAACTCTTTTGACCTTCCAATAAATGTGCCAAAATCTTCCAGTGATTAAGACCTAGGAGATACCTTTCTGGTACCTCAGAGAAAGCGAGGACCTTGGGAATGGTTCATGGCCAGGAACCTATGTGGTCACAACATTAATTGCAAAGCAGGGATTCATGTGTGGCTCTCTTGTAGGACGACTCATTGTAGACACCTTTGTCAACCTAGTGGATTTTCCTGTCCTTCCCACTAAGGCCTTGTGGTGTGCATTTCTCTGTGCTCCAACAATGATCTCCAGCTTGATCCATGACACAGGTGAGCCTGAAAATCAGCTCTGAGCTGCTGAAAAGCTGCAGGTCCCCAGGTGCTTAGTGCACAAGAACCAGAACGCGAAACAGGATGGAAAGAGGAAAAAAATTTGTCAGTTCTTTCATCCTGAGAGAAGTGAGAAGTGTAAGCATCCACTGTGGCTGGTTTCAATAATATAAAGTGAGGAAGTACTAAAGGCTTTTCCTTGTGGTGTAGTCATCCTTTCTCAATTAAACATGCTTCCTCTTGGACCTCCTTCTCTTTGGACTCTGTCATCTTTGGAGTAGTACATCAACAGTACGCCCTTTTCCGTCATGATGTATTGTGCTCGTATATCTTCAGAGTGAGCTTGCTTTCTAATGATCTATTAGTGAAATGCATCATTTGAGTGAGGATGATGATGATGATATACTACTCCATGGATGATGCCATCCAAAGGAAAGAAAAGGTCAGACAACAAATTCAATAGAGTTATTGGATAAAAGTCAGGCAACACATCATCTCCGAGGCCGCTTTCCTAATGCCAAGGAAGATTGCTGATATAAGCAATGCATTCCAGGCACCGTTTCTTTTACGGCTGCCTGAGCTGACCCCTGAACGTCAAGAGAAAATAGTACTTTGTATCATCTGAATTGAGAGAGAATCAAAATATTTTTGTGTTTGAGACTATTCATATGACAGCTTCAGCATCGAATTCCCAGGCAACATATATCTTCTGTTCTTCTGGCCATACTTCTGTCTTCTGGGTCCACATTCAGAAACATCACATGCATGTCTTTCTGCCTAGGCTAGTTCTAAATTATGTGCATCTTTGTGGAACCTGATCATTTGGTTCACTGCAATCATATAACATGATAGCAAATAAGTTTTCATATTTTTTTTTTGTGAATTGGAGTTGACACTGTAGGATTATAGAGTAGCACCTACAAAATTCTTACTTTATTGCAATCATTTACCTCATTAAGTCTGAAAATATGTTTTGAGATCATTCCCTCTGCCTCTTTTCCACAGCATTGAAAAATCCTACTACGCCTAGGCTGAACAAAAAATATTGAGTGTAGCTTAGAGGGAATTTTTAACAAATAACATGGATTTTTTTCTCTCTTTTTTCTCTCATGTGTCTTGTTTGCTTTCTTAAAGTCATAGAACTTTGCTGTAGAAAGACACTGAGAGACGCACATAAATAATGTGCAGAGTTGTATCCCAAAACGACTTAATTGTTTAATGCCTACTGAAATGTAAATGAAGCTTATGAGAGCACTAAGAGATTCATCTATCCATCCAAGGTCAATATATTGAGTAGGGTGCAATTTGCTATGGGGGAGGGGTTTTCTAATGAATATTCTTGATTTTTCAGAAAAAGGCTTCAGGCTCGCCTCTCCTTTCAAGCCCCCCATATTTGCATTTGCTGATAATGATGAACGGTTTTGTGGTGCCCAGATGTGACACTTGACTGCTTCATTCTGCTATTTCACATGTGAGAATGACAGGCAATGCAGCTGCTCAGACAGTGGGAATGTGACCGGACGCTGGCCTTGGAAAATCAGAAAGGATGCCTTTGAAGCCCAGGGCTGTTCTGTCATACTGTGCTGTACGGACATTTCAAGATGCTGTGGCTGAGTTGGTGCCAGAGGCCAAACCCAAACATCCCCCTTTCTGTAGAACATGGGGTGTGCTAGGAGTTGTAATGTAGTAAGGGTGGTCAGACATCTCCCAGCTGGAATCTGTGTATGGCCTATGGAGTTCCGTGGAATAAATCCAAAACATGATGTATACACTGCATTTATTCCACTAGGGTTTTTTCTGTTTTGTTTGTTTGGGTTTTTTTCTCCGTATAATTGATCCAAAAGACAGATTATTGGTAGGGAAATTGCACGGTGGGTTCCCTGGAAATCTTAGCATATCTGAGTCTCTCTCTCTAGTGAGATCCTTCTAGTGGACTGAAGCGAAGAGTCGATCTTGGGGAGAGGGTTCAGGATGATTCATCCTGCCTTCAGCTGGCTTCCTGTAAAATGGAACCCGTTAGTAGCTGGGAGAGACTGTTTTGAAGCCTGCAATCTTGGTCTTGTAGTCAGAGGTAGCACACAGAGCACTGAATGGGAATCATCAGAGATTTATTACACTTTAAGGAGTAGGAGTCTAAAACAGCAAAATCACAGAAATTTACCATGCACAGAATAATTCCTGCAGAAAAAGCTTAGAGAGTCTTTTGGCACTTCTGCCATATTCCATAATCTTCATGTCACATTCTTTTGTTTCAAGAAACATATGTTCAGGAATGCTGCTGCTTCTTAATTTGATGCTGTTTCAATGAATTTAAATTGCTTAGTATTATTAAAGCTTCTTCGTAAGCATGATTTTTCTGGGTTGAGTCAGGGCGCCTAACAAGATAGAAAAATGAGAAGTCTGAAGGTTTCCTTGTTTTAAAAAGCTTGAGCAAATTTCTGGTACTTGTGTTTCAAATGCAACTGTAAATTATATAGCGCCATTTCATGACAACATTTTCAGCTATTCTAGGCTTGGTTCTGGTTAAAATAAAACTGAAAAACAGTTTAACATGTAGAGATGTGTGTCCATGAATCACAGAGTTAGCCTTGGGAAGGATGGATTTAGCTGTCTCCAACAGCTAAAGCTCTTGTAAATGTACTGCAAAATAAGTGTTGTAAGTGTATGTACGCATGTATACTTAGACAAAGAATCCTATACTATACACAGATAAGAAACTTCTGTGGTTACCTGAGATGTAGTATGTTATCTTTCCTATTGCTGTTTTACTGCCTGTTTTTTAGAACAGATATCATGCATCTGATAATTTAAAAGATGAAAACACATATCCTGATACTATATAGGTTTAAAAATTTCCTAAGAGAAATAAAAAAGGTCATACTTATTAGAGAAATCTTCCTGTATGAAGAATTAATAACACCTCAGTATGAAATATTTATTTCCAAATAACACTAAATAGAATTTAATAATCAATGGCAGATTTTTCCTACCAAGCCTGTTTTTTCGTGTTGGTTACTTCTTTTATACTCCTGTCACCTTTCCAAGCTGTTCCTCAAGATCTCTACTTAACCTGGACTTAGCTCAACCATACCCTACCCATGCAGTGATTCACACTACAGTGTCAGTGACTCCCTGGCCCAGAGGCTGTGAGCTGCAAAATTAACTCATTGCACCTGCAGCACAATTTTGCAGTGTGCCAAACTTTATCTTTAAAAATAAACAAATAAATAAATGAAATGTCATCTTGTCGCTAATGGTATTCGTGTCGTTTTGCAGCTGTGTTTGCTTTGAAGTGAGCAGTCAGTGATTTTCGAGTTAGCTAGGTGAAGTGGAAAAATAATGATGGATTCGGAGTCCTCTGTCACTTTTGGGCCTGAATTTTCCTTGTGTCTGTGTGAACATTAGCTGGGTACTACCTACTGGTGCTGAAAAATAGATTCCAGTTCAGGTCTCACTGGAAGAAAAAATCTGGGTCATTTAGTTTCTCACTTCCCCTCTATCACCCTGTATCATGACTGTTGGTAAATAACTTTGGAAAAAACAGCTTGTGATCTTTTATCAATCAAATGTGTGTCAATGAAAACTAAAATGGAGGAGAAAGTGATAAAATGCCTAATGCCTCATAAAGATTCTTTACCCAAAGCAAGGAATAATAGGAAATAGAAGCAATTCTTAATGGGGAGATTTGAAGATTTGAGACCAATTTGTTGTGTAGCTTATAACATCTCTTTCTGGACAGAATAAAGTAGGTCAATAGCTGACTTAAAAATCTTTAAGAATGGGAATGATTAGAAGTCTAAACAAGAGCCATTAGCTGATTCACCAATTCATACTCTTTCAGAGATGAGCTTGTCTTCGATCAAGGAGTGTAAATCTAAAACTCCAAACTCCACTGTTTGCATAAAATAAATCAATACTCAACCCTACCAAGGGATGTATTGATTTGGTCGAAAGGAAGAAGTGCCTGATGGTTACACGTTCTTTTTTTAATCTTTCTTCCTTAAGGAAATGATGTTTATGATACTGTGTGCACCTGTCTCCCTGATGGGTGTTTGACCCTGTTACCCGTTTTCAGCCAGATTTAGCCAGTATGCAAGATCTTAAAGACACTGGAGTCTGACAAGTTTTGTGAAAACAAGAAGTGAAGTTTGGAAGCAAGAGCAAGGGTGCCAGGTGCTGCCTGCTTGCACCAGCAGAGACTTCTCCAAAACTCTTGGGATATGCCTTCTGATGTGCCAACATGGCAGCTGCTCACAGCCCTTGTTTGACTCTTGAGCTCAGTCTGTACCTCACCCTAAGTTATTATTTCCTGCAATATTGGGCAAGAGAGCTTGACTTCTCAGGTCCCTAAGATCTCTCTTAGTAATCAAGGGAGAAATTTCCCTTTTCCTGGGATGTCTCACACACTTTAGGTCTAGGCTATCTGGGGAGAAAACAATGTTTTTTCAACTACACTATTAGGGTCATGGGACTCTGTACTGGCTGAAGTACCTGGGTGTCACTGAAATATGGACAACATGTGTTTGTGTACCTCAGAAACCATCCTGTCTGCTCAGAGCCTTATCTCAACACCTTCTCAAAGCAGAAAGGCAACTCACCATCTCTTCACCTGAGCACAGGTAAATACAGAGCAGAGGTTACCGTAATTCTCCTCCTTCACTGTCCAAGATTTCCCAGTATTTTTACTTTCCAGAATACAGATTATTTGTTTGAACCCCAAGATCCCCTTGGCAAGCCATGACTTCACATAATCTCTTTCTACATGTCAGCCACCAAACCATAAACTGTTGAAGAGAGGAAAATATATAGAAAGGACGGAAGAAAATGCATAAGATGATGCAATTGCCTTTTTAGGGTCATGTAAAGGTGGCAGCCAGCAAAGGAAAGGCGTGGAAGGGGTGGTGAACTACAATTTTTCATGGTTTGTAATAACCACACACAGTTTCTTTCTGCGACCTTCCTCTTGCAGCTCTTCTCATTACATGGCAAATCAGGCAAAAAGCTTTTGATGCTGCCTGTATCTGTACGTGGTAGGTTTCCCATCTTCCACATCATTGTTTTGAGGGGAATTGTTGCCCTGGCTGGGCTTTTTGGTGGGAAATGCAATGGGAAGAGAGCAATGAGGGCTCAGATCCGCACCAGGAGCATCTAGCTTGAGCCACATACTGGGGTGGGGGGAGGGAAGATGCTCACAATTAGCATTGATCATTATCATCAGGCACGCAATTCATAAATATTCCATAAAACAGGGCCTCGGACTACACAAGCAATAGCAAATATTGTAGCAGATTTATTAGTGGAGCATGAAACATTTATATTTTTCAGATGACAGGGCAGATGATGGCTATGTTATGCGAGCAGGCAGGATGAACCTCATTGGAAAAGTGCCTCGTAGGAGATGGCTAGATGTGACAGCAAGATGAATTAAGGTCTTTGAGCATCAAGATGGTGTGATAGACCCTGGGAATTGAAAACTAAACACCAGTGGTATCCTTCAGAAAGCAGCTGAGCTTTTTTTTGTGTAAGTCAAGGAAGAGCCTTGATAATTGTGGTGCCCCGATGACATTGGCAGGGATTGAATTTTCCTGTCATCTTTTAGCAGAGTGATTTACCAGAATAAATGTTTACTGCTTTGAATTAGAGTTGTAGTTCGCAAAAGATTGTGGGAAACTAGTGTTCCTCAGAGATCTGGACTGTGGGAAATAACTTCATTGAAGGGGTTTGGAGCTGGTGACAGCCTCCTTTTCTAATGTTTATTAAATGCATTACTCCCCAAGTCTATAACAGAGCTGGACTGGGACATCTTCATACAAAAAGCTGATTGAGTAGGACAGCTGAATAGGATCTGACTCAGAGTCAAAGCCCCAGTAGGGCTAATGGAGTAAGTAATTGGACAATACTTAACTTAAATAGTCAAGCTCTTCGGACTTACTGGTATTTAATTACACCCATGTCAATTCTTGCAGTGAAAACAAAAAGCCATGGATTAGAATCAAATAGGACTTTCTCTCAGCCATCAGCTGCCCAGAGGGAGGGACTGGCATCTTTATCTTTTCTAGGTTTTGCCATCTTGAGCTGACAATCTTTTTGATATACGCACATCTCTAGATGACAGATCTTCCCACCTTTCACTCTGCTATCACGTTTAAATACGCTTTCTTGAAGCAGCACAGTATGTGAATCAGTTTCACGCCTCCTTTAAAATGTATATGCAGGTGGATCAAAACTGCGTCTGAGATGGCAGATAGTCTGACGTATATCCTGGGAATGTGTCCCCTGTGAAACTTCACTGTGTACATCAATATCATCTACCTTTCACAGTCAAAATACTTTGAGCTCAGCTGTGTCCTGACGAATTGTAGTGGTCTCATTCAAACAGAGAAAGAAGAAGGTTGTGCACCAAGGTGTGCTTGTGTGCTTTTTCTTTTCTTTCTCAAACATGAGGCAAGTTCTGTGCCTTTTCCTTTTTTTTTTTTTTTTTAATGAAATCTGCAAAATAGAAAAGCCAAAAGCCAAATCTGATCTCTTCTCTGTTTTTGGGGGTGTTTAACATTGTACATTGTTATTTTAGTCAGTACTGGAGTAATTCACACCAGTGCCTGTGCTTGCTCCCATTTTATTGAAGTATGAGTTGTTGTTATATAATATAGTTAGCAATCTCAAATTTGTCTGGTCCTACTAAGACACTCATTTTTCTGCCCTGTTAAAAGCCACATTCATTCATTTCCAGCAATAAAGGGTCTGTGTCTTCATCTTACCAATTATCTGAGTGTCATGATGAATATTTTTGTTTCTGGAGGACTTGAGGAGATTATAGGAGTTCTGCAGGACTTGAGTAGACTGCTTGTCCTTTATTGATACTACACAGGGGCTGTGTTGGCTGCAAGCAAGCTGGGAGCCCTTGATGTTTAACATATTTCCATTTTCAGGCTGGTTGGCTCCAGCTACAAGCACTGCTGGACTAGTGCAAGAAAAAGTATAGGTAAATGGTAAGGAAAATCTATGTTCCAAATTAAACATGGGAGTAAGGCTCGGTCTCAAGAAGCCCATGATGAGAAAAAAAATAAATTGTTTTCTATTCCGTCCTTCAGTCTTTTCTAAATGTGACCTGAAATAATTGGTTCAGCACTCAAAGATCAGGCAGACAAGGCTGTTCCTGGGCACACAGCTTCCCCTGCCATGGCTGGTGCCCTGGAACACCAGCACCTCTGCCTAGGGACACCCTTGCTCGCTGTCCCCATCCGCCTGGGCAGACCACTGCGAGGGCACCTGAGCAGAGCTAAAGTTTTCCCAAGGAGAAATTTGGCTTTCACCTTTGCAACTGCAAACAGGCAGTACTGCCCCACTTTTAAACAAATCTGGAATTTCTGCCACACAAGAGTGGTATTTCTTGGGCTTTGTTGTAGGCCTGTGGCCCCATCCTGTTGTTTAGAGCTGACATGGTCCCTACGTCCCCTCTGCTCTGGATTAAAGGCATGAGATTCCCATCCTCCTGTGTTTGTCCAACGTTTCTTAGTCAAGATAAGTTTGTAGGGAGATATAATTTCTTTTAAAATTAGAACAGCTGGTAGCATTGGAAGTAAAGCAATGAACCTCTGGTCTTCAGTTCTCTCTGAAGTGTGGGCATTGTGAGTAATGCTTATGGATTAATTTATGTGGCTTAATTCATCCTCCTGGACAATGGATATAACCGTAACTTTAGTTATTTTGTCCGTATGATGAGAAAGAATTCTGTGTGCTTTGAACAGTATTTAAACAGTTGGATGAAAGGGCACTTATGGCTAAAATGGATTTGTTATATCACTTGAATCTGCCAATGCAGGATGTTCAGTGCAAGCTGAATCGCCTTTTGTGCCTGGCATAAGGCATTCCTTTTTTATTCACTCATACCGTGAAATCCAGGACTAGAAGTTGCATGTCTGGCAACAAGTAGGTCTCACAGGACTTCCAGTGTCAGAGTAGAATGGACTTTCATTTTGTCACAAAGAAGAAAAAAAGAAAAAAACTCCTAAAAAATAATTTTACCAAATTCTTCCCATGAACATTGTGTCATTAGAGTAGCTAGTGAGTTCAAACAACATCTGAAATGCTGGTAAGCCAAGGAAGATCATAAAACTGCAAGGAGCAGGGAAAAAGGCACACAAACTTGTAAACTAGGATAAAGAAAATGACTGTAAGTGCCAGCAGCCTCTAAAACGTTAGGGACTAATTTCTAACAAACCATTAGCTTCATGGAGAATTGTCAAACATTATTAAATATAATTTGCTACATCTGTTTTATTATAGAATTCATTTGGCACATATGCTATTTATGTTGTACACTATTTTTTTTTTCTTTATATACTTTTTTTTTTTTCTTTAAACCTTACTTGGCACCCAAACATTGTACAGCAAGCGGATTGGGATTTACTCTATTCCTGCTGTAGCCACTCGATTTGTGTGTTTGCGTGCACACTTACGTGTGAACCCTCCTGCCTTTGCCTGCCTCCTGCTTCCTGCATCTCAACCAGCACCCAGCCCCCAGCAAGTGCTCTTTCTGCTGCCTAGAGCTATGGATGCATGTATGGATGACACGGTCTGCAGCCTCTGCAGGGATACTGTTAACATCAATATCGTTGTGCCATTAATAGCTAAATGGAACCACGCTCTGAATTGCATTGGGGTTTTTTAAGCTAATATTCAAGGAGTAGGTGATAGCCTGTAATCATTGATATCAACCACATCAGCCAGCCAACGCTGTAATCTTGATCAAAAATAATAATGTCATCCATAACACTGTAAAGATTTATTAGTTGTGACACATCTATACATTAACAAATCACTACATAGCCTTGAATGCCAAGTAACAGAGCCAGTCTCATAAGGAATAGCAAGACCTTTCGGAAACCCTATTAAGGAAAAATTTGCTCTGAAGATAACACAGATTTTTTTATGTGTGTGTATGTGCACGTGTGCATGAGTGACAGACAGCTATCTGTCCACTCCTGCTTTTCTACAGTCAGGATGGAGGATGACTAGTAAACCAGAATGGATCCAGTAACTATTTTCTGGTGCAGTTCTGGTTTGTATTCTGCTGTAGCTTGAATTTGTTCTGATTTAGTTCCACTTTCCCTTCTACAAAACCACAGAATAACTCACACCAAGTTTTTTTGAGAGGACATCACAGTTAGGATAACTTTTAAGCTTGGTTTGTCTCTTTCACAACAATTGTTTAAAAACTCCATTCCTGTGATGACAGTCAGGTGATTTTGTTTTCTGTCACTCATGTTGGTGGCTTTTACTGGTTGGATGCACAAACCATAAAGTCAGGAGTTTCCTTGTTGATGTTGAAGTTTTAACAAAAGCAGTTAAAATAATGAAAACATGCAGATAATATTATCCACTCATGCTTAGCCCTTTCTCTGAGTTGCTTTCATCTCAGATATTCTGGTTGTGGAAACATCCCCAAGAAAGAAAAGAGGAAAGTATCTGGCATCTGAGGAGTCCTGACCCTGAGAGGAACACTGGTAAAACCAGTCACCTAAATATTGGGACACAGCCTATAGACATGAGAAGATTAAAGTAATAATAACCTGGAGGCTTTTTGTAGTCTACTTCCAGCCTGTAGTATCTTCATAGCTCATATTGTCAGCATTTTCTTCAAAACAGAACCTGATGAATAATTTTATTTTTTATCTCTAAAGAACTTGAGAATTTCTGTAATCACCCAGTAGCAAGAGCTGGATATTGGTGAAAGAATAGAAAAATATTGTGAGACCTGTGAGAACTTTGTGAGAGCTGAGAAGAGGGTTACAGGTCAAATGCTGTGAAGACATCCAGGTCTTACAGGGTGCTCTGTGAAGCAGCTGCATGTGACAGTAATGAGGTTGAAGGTCTGTTATTAGAAAACAAAATCTGCCCAAGGCTTTCTTTTTCTCCAAACCCTCTGCTTTCTCAAAAACTCCCATGTATCCTCTAGTTTATTGTTTTCTCATGTCTTCCTTTCCTACTGTTCTCACTAAAGCTAAGAAGGGTGAATAATTTCTAGGCTTCATCCAACCTAATAAATAAAAAGTGCCTGTGAATAGCCTTTGGTGCTCATTGTTCTTGCTGTCCAGAAACATTCCCTCTAGAGTTAGTTTCCTAGCGCAGGCAGAGCTTCAGTGTTTAGGGGTTTTCTGCTCCTGTCCTGAAGGAAGAGCCAATACTGTTTTGCCACAGTGTGTGCCAGCAAGGAAATGAAGATTTTCCAGTCTCAATCACATTTTTCATTCTCTAGTGCTGTGTCCTTCTACTTGTTGGCTCAGGCCTAAGCACATAATTCAGTGCTCCAAGATCAGTCTCACTTGTTTAGTTGTCCATTGCCAGAAACCCAAGGGTGTCCAGGATCTTGAGGATTTTGGAAGCCTATCCTCTCCTTTCTTTCCCTGTTCAATCATGTTGCATGGAATGGGAGATGGCAACCTTGAGGCACAGAGTGCAAGGGTGTGAAGGGCACCGCTTGGACACAGATGAATCCTCAGCCTAGTGTCTCTTAAACTTTCTCTTTCCTTCACTGTCAAGGGCTGCAGACACAGCCTACACTGCCTGTTGTTCAAGGCTGCTTCTCTGTTCCTCGCATCTGGTCACTGTACTGTGGATCCCTCCCCACTACATTTAAGATAATGTTTTCTCTTCATCCACACACCTCCTCCACAGACCCTCCAGCACTTTCCTCCTGTAGGATTGCTTTTCTCCTTCCCTCAGCAGTGTGGTCGCATTACAGTCCATCTGAATGCCAGTGCCAAGTTGATTTTCTTATTCTGCTTTTTCACCCTCTCCTTCTCTATCATTTCAAGCAGATCTGTCTTCATTTTCTAGATCTTTCACAAGCTATCCATACACTAGTGTCCTTTTTTTGCTGATAACTGACTCCCAGATGACCCCAAGACACTGGACTTCATTGCCCACTTGCCAAAGTTCCACACAAGCTTCATACTTTTTTCCTTAAACTTAAGATGAACTCACTGTGAACATCCACCAACCTTTATCCCTTTCTCACACCCTCCTTGGGTCTATATCTGGCTCAGAGCCATCGTAGCCCTAACAGTGTGTGACTACACTGTAGGAATAAGGTAGAACAGCAGGTGTTTTCCTTGTACTTTAGCATTTTTACTCACTAAGCCAGTGGTGGGACACGAAAGTTTCAAGTCAGCAACTGCCAGTGGTTGGACAACTGATTTTCTATGGTTTTTAGGGAGGATCAGCCTTTGCCAGGCATTTGTGCAAAGGATAAGAAAGTAAGGAACTGAGGATTTTTGGTAAATCTAATTTATCAAAGACTCAAAGGAAAAATTCGTTTTGACTAATTTCATACTTGGGAGAGGAGAAGAAGAAATTTCTATTTGCTAGAACATCCTGTTCTGACTTCTGAAGTACTGTAAAAGATCTTAATGAAAGTAAAATACTTAGATATAGGTGACACATATTAAGAGACTCTGCATTTTTTGAATGTTATTTCAAGATTTTTGAGTCTCTGTTTTGGTCTTGAGCTGGGACAGAATGACAAGTATGCAATCCTCCAAGCTTTGCAGACTGGAAATGTTTCCTGCCTGGGAGAAAGCTTCATTGTCAAGCTGTCTGCAGAAAAAGCAAGCAACACTAACGTTCACTTTCCTGACGGTGTTTTGATCCAGATTTACCAGGACCTCTCTTCCTGTTTGCCTTAAAAGGTATGGAAGGGTCAGCTGGACAGGTTTTTAACCCACATTTTCTACTGGAACCTGTAATTTGTATAGCTGTGACAGATGATGTCTTAGGGAAATATTTTCTTTTTGAGTGCTGTACCTCATTAGAGCGATGCGTTGATTTGTGTAAGGGTGTGTGGCTATCCAGTGGGGTAGCTGAGCACTGAACCTGGGCTCCTCCTGACCCTCCAAGTACAGGGATGCCTTTTCTACCCCTCACTTAAAGCCTCTTCACATGGTTTGGACACCACAATAGATGTAACATGTAACACTTAATTGATAACTGATAAATTTTATACTTGGGTTGGGCTGACGTGAGCACAAAATACAGATGAGTTTCTGATTTCTTCATCAGCTTCATTAACTGTCTATTAAAAGGTGTAAAGAGCAGACAAATTGCATTTGCAGGTGTGTCCAATTGAGAAAAGGGTTTTGCCACAGGATTTAAGACAAAAGGCACTGTGGTGTTGCAAATAGTCAGGAAAATTGTGAAATGGGACCAAAGCAGCAATAAGCTGTTGGGACTATGTAGAGACTTCGGGGCAAATGACAATGTTAAGGAAATGGGAGCTGCTTTGATAGAAAATACCTATGTGGGTGTTAGCAACAAGGCAGGTCTAGGCTCTTCACAGAAGCGCATTGTGAGAGGGTGAGAGACAATGGGCATAAGCTGAAACAGGGTAAGTTCAGACTGGATGTAAAGATGAACTTTTCAGGACAGTGAAACTCAGCAACAGGTTACCCATAGAGGCTGTTTTGTCCCCATCCTCGGAGATTTTAAAGATGACTAGATAAAGCCCTGAGCAACCTGATCTTGTCTCACATGTGATCCTGCTGGGAGCAGCAGCTGCTTGAAGTGCCCTGTGATCCTGTGGACAAGGGGCTCACGGCAGAGGCCGTCCTGGGACCCACAAGTGTGCTGTTCCCAACAGGAGAGTGAGGACATCCCAGGAATTATTCAGCAACTTTGCAGTGGAGTTGGGGTGCACATAAAGAAACAGGGATTTGGCCTTTGCTGACCAGCTTCTCAATATTGCCAGCTCGTCTTTGTTTTTCCTTCTAACCAACTACAGGCCAAAGAAAGCCTTTGTGCTTCTCTTTGTCCCTCCTGAACTTTGTGTAAGTCCAAGAAAGCTGGACATGTGGTCTCTTCTGAATTAGAAGAGGGTGCTCAAATGTGATGGCATATGATCACAGATGTCCTTCTACACCAGGCTTTTGCAGATTGCTTCTGAATGCAGCTCACTCTGCTAGAGGGGCAAGATTAAATACTGCACTGATATCCCCCACGTGGCAGTATCTATGACTAGACCATCAAATCAGTCAGTGACATACCACCAGTGGAAAAGCCATCAATCTGTCTCCATAGTGACACACCTGCAGAGATTCTTCTGGGCAAGGCATAGACAAGAAGCAAAGTTACAAAAGGTGGGTTTATTTAATACTGCAGATGCTGTTTGTGATTGGTTTTTAATGGTTTTTTTCGTGTGTGCTCTTTTGTTTTGTTTTGTTTCAAAATAGGCCTTGCTGCCATGTATGATTAGGTTATTTTTTTTCCTCTTTTGTGCACTAGTTTCTCTCTTGTAAAATGTATCAATGGGCACTAATGATGGATTGGGAACAAAAAATAATTTTGAAGCCTGGACTTGAGGTAACAATAATGGTACATACATATTTTTATAATGGGGTAATTAATGAGAAACCCCCCAGCTCCAAGCTCCCAGGCCACCTCTGTGTGTCCAGGGTTGAAATCCAGATCTAATTTGTCCACTCTGAACTCATCTCTGATAATTAACAAGCCTGTGCTGAATTAATAAACATGCCAGTGGCCAGTGCAAGAATTTCATGCTCATTTTACTTATTTTTGACCTGTCCATATTAGCACATAACTTAAAAAAAAAAAAAAAGAAGTTACTTATTGTAGTATTTGGGAGTTCTGAAAAATTGCCTGCCACTAGAGGTTATTCAAATTCTGGTCTTGATGTATTAGCCTAGACAGTTTTAAAGCCATATCTACAGCAAGTAGTTAGCCATACTGCTGAACAGACATTTTTTTAAATGAACTACAAAGAATAGCCTATTGTGGTTAGCTTATTTTATTTACAGCATTTCACATAGTGTGAACATTAAAAATTTACAGAGTAATATTGATTTGCAGCTCCATCAAACCATTTCTACCCAAACTACAGAACCAAACTGTTTGAGGAAAGGTGCCTTATTCGAATGATTATTTGTGCTGCTCTGAAGGCTGCTCTCTGCGAGGCAGCCATAAATCCACCTCCTGGCAGAAAGTTAAAGAGGAGGTTCAGAAAGTAAATAATTGCCAGGAAGCATCAGGAAAGGAGTCTTGCTAGTGTGTGTGATGCACGAGAGCTGGAGGAGACTGGTGTGTCTGATAAGGGTTTAATAAATGCATTCTGGGGGGCTGGGAGGCTGTGGGTCCCTCAGCCGGCTGGGACACAGGGTGGCACTGTTGTCAGGCACTTGGCTGGCTCTGAGCATCGCCCATTTTCAGCTGGTGAGAAAGACTTTTTGTCGTTTCTGTCACTACCCAGATAAAAAAAACTAGCAAATTTGAATAGACCAGAAAACCAAACGATACCGAGTAATGGCACACAGCTTTGCAGTGACACTTCTGCTTGACAAATGAGTCATGAAAGGGAAAAAGAAAAAAATAAAATATAAGNCCTAAAACCAAACGAAAGCACGCAAAAAGTGTGTGCTGGAAATAAAGGTGCCCTTCTCAACCCTATTAATGGGAACTTAACTAGGCGTAAAATTTATGAAAGACGTTGGAAACGTGATCTTTTTCCCATTAGGAGAAAACTGGGCTAGCTTCAAGTCTGTGGGAGAGCTGGGTGAGATTCATATGTAAAAAGATACATCTCCATCAGGAAAGATATATTTGAAACATCTGGTAAAGTTATTTGGCCAACCATGTGTATGTCTCGAAAAATATATATTGAATCCTTTTGGTCCCCTCTGTACTAGACATGTGGAATTAAACTGTATTTCATGCAGATGCTATAAACTAGACTATCCAGCTTTCAGTCTCTCTGCTCACGCTGTGGAACTAAACTTCCAGAATTTCAAAATAAAGTGCAGTGGTAGGATGAGCAGGCTTCAGTTGTCAAGACAAAGGAAATGAAAATCCAGATTTTTAAAAGTAGTAATTTAATTCTGCTGCCGCTAGACCTTTTTTTTCTTTTCCCTCCTTTTTAAATGGCTATAACCCAAACAATTCTAAAGTTAAACTTTTAGATTTGCGCCACTGTAAGTTACAGCAGGGTCAAATTCATCTTAACTCATTTAGCTCACTGCTCATATTAACTCATCACCATAGTATGGGCCAGAGTCACAGTTATAATTCATTTGAAAGCATCCAGAGCAGAGGAAAGAAAAAGAAGACAGGATTTGGTAGCTCAGACTAATACTTCTGAAAACAGCCTATCAAAAGAAGATCTGGCAAGAGCAGACACAACTTCGCTTGAAGTTTGCGGGTCAAATGGGACCAGGATGATGGTACGTGTCACACAGCAGCTGAGAGGAGGTGAAAAGAGATTTCTGAGTAATTTGCAGTAACAGGAGCACATAGATTTCTCACTGGAAGGGCAAGTAGCAACAAGAACGGACAAAGGCAGCATCTATATCTCGGCAGCACCACCTCCCACATGCGCGGCCATGGGGCTCTGCCATCGCCCCGTGGGGGACACAGCATGCAGGGGTGAGGTGTGGGGTCCGTAAAAAAGGCAACAGGCAGGAGGCAAAGTTATGGTTGCTTTACAGGAGTCTGTTTTCAGTGTGTTTAGAGGCCTTTGTCCAGTGTCCAAATTACTCAGTGTGTTACCCAGCAGCTCATGGCTGGATTTGAAGACACTTAGGCTCTCCAAGTAAATGGAGGTGATTGAGTCCATCAGTATAATCCATTACCTTCCCCAGCCTAATCTTTTAAGTCTCTGGTAATTTTTTTTTTCATAGGTGAAGTAAGTTCAACTCCTGTAGTTTTGCTGTCGGGGATATATAAGGAAAGAAAATTGTCCCTGTGAATACAGAATTGCTTTGGTCTGTAATATGGGGCCTCCCAGGAAGGATTTATTGTTTGTAATGGTCTTATAAGTGATAGTAAGATAAAAGCAACATGAGATTTGAAACAACATGAGTGTTTTAAGAAGATATCCGAGTGACAGGACATAGTGAAAATACCTTCCTTCCCCCCCTGGCATTTCAGTATGTCCATTGAATCAGAAAAAAAAAAAAAAAAGCAGCAGCTTTGCATTGTGGGGAGGAAAGGAAAGGAATGAGAATGGAGGAAAGGAGAAACCTCAGTCATAATCTGGTGATACCACTTGAAAAAAATGGCAAAGATCCTGTTCATCTTTACCGGGCAGAATCAGACCTCCTAATGAGACCATTCTATGGACTTGGGGCTTGCCTATAATTCCACTTCCAAAGGGGTAAAGTGAGGCTACTGAGAAACAGGTCACGTCACTGTGAATATTATGCAGGAGGGAGTTGCACCTCTTCCTGATTCCAGTTCTGTATCTTTTACAAACATCTGTCTTAACGGTACAGTCCTGTGCTACCTTGTCATACAAACCACTAAAGGAGTGGGGGGAAGAAGGCAATTCATTCTGCAGAACTAGGTCCACTAGAGAGGTATTTAGGTTTTATAAATAGGTCTATAAATAATACATTTCTATTTCTGCTGGTTTTATTGCTATTGATATGCAATATAGTCCTCTGGGCTTAAATCTGCAGATATTTTTATTACTTGAGGTCATTGCCATGTTGCATTGTAAAAATAGCACACTGCATTCACCTCAGCATATGTTTATTTTTGCATGCCTCAGTGGCTGTCTTGAAAAGGTGATGCATCGGGTGTTATCCATCTCTTCTACCTGTCCTTAGATTTTGCTAAGTGCATACTTTTATGGATCAGTTGAGAAGCCCCAATCACTCTGTAATTTAAGATTTTATGCCTGAGTGCTGGATGTCATCCTAATATGTGTGGTGGTGTGTGTGCGTGTGTGAGAAGGTATAAAAGAAAATAATGTTTTGTTTCTGTGATGGGCTTGTTTGACTATTTCATGCTACTCTCTGCACCTCTGGTAATTGAATAAGAATTATTTTGGAATAAGGAAAGTTGTAGTGGCTGAATAAGACTCAGTCAGTGCAATTAAAATGTTAACATAGGTTGCTGTTAAAGAGGCAATTCCTTTTTTTCCCAATGTATGTATTAATAGAGGAGCAGAGGTGAGTGGTAGGCGGTCAGCTGCTGGGTTTTATTCTCTTCCAGCTTACAGTGTGGAATACCACTAGTTTGCAATAATTACCTCTGAAGCTTACTTTAATTGTATTGTTATATATGTCAAGTCACCAAATGAGACCTGAGACTGCTTGCCTACTGCCGTGTAACTACCTGGAAAAAACCTGCAACATCCGTGAAGATATTTGTGTGTTGGTTTCTCAATTCTGACACATATTGGCTACTATATGCATGAACAGCCGTGCCGTAAAAACACACTGGAGATACAGTGCTTGAATGTTTGTGGTGCAGTAAAATCACATGGACACCTCTGTGTTCCCTCCAGCTGCTGAGTCTGAGCCAGACTGGGGCTGGGACGTGAGTCCGTGCATTGGGTGCCCCAGCTCTCGTGGCATTGTATAAGCGAAGAGCAAGGCTGCAGTTGAATCCGGTTCTTCCAAAGCCATCCAGTGCCTGTGCCTGGAGAGTGATGTGAACTGAAGACGTGTGCCAACTCAGGCCATAAAGCACTGAGACTACACTGCCATTTCCAAGCAGCATCTAACGAAATGAAAAGCTCTTCCCTTTTCCCTTGTCATCATCTCTGTCACATCATCCTGCAGAGATCAACCCCTAGCTCACAGAAAGGCTTTCTCCTAAAATATATTAACCTTAGCTCTCTCTTGTGTCACCACTCTAATTGAAACTTAATGTATTTACCTCTGCTTTTGTCACCCTCCCTCCCGCTCCCCTTTTATTGGTACTGTGTTGTATTAGCATTCGTAAGCATATGCCCTTTCCCGCACATGTCAGATGGGCAGAGTGCTGTCAGTAAGACCTATCATTTATCCAGTGGTGTTCTGGATCATTAGCACAGTGTCGCAGCTTCACCCTCCATCCTGGTGCTCTCCCTTAAGTAGATTTCACTGCATAAGTCTCATTTTCAAAACGATGGCTTAAGTGCACATGCTAATTGCCAGATTTAATTATATGGCAGTGAAGTTGTGAAATTTTCCTCCTAATTAACAAGGAAAAACTTGGCGTGGGAGAAAGTGTATAATGGGGAAACGCCTTTTGCATTTCATCATTAACAATTCTCGCACATGGTTGTCGCAGTGGTGCGTGCCCTGGCTCATTGACTTCGCTGTGTGAGGGCGGATCAGGTGCAGGTGAAGGCCAAAAGGTCCACGGCCAGACACCTGCAAGAAAAACAGTGGTATAGGAGATAGAGGGGAGCAGAGCGTTGGCATTACAAGAGAAATATCCAGAGAGTTTCAGGGAGCTTCTTTTCACAGACACTTTGACCTGCAGCAAGCAGGGTGAGCCTAAATCAATTTTATTCTGAGATTTCTTTCCAAATTGGTATCTAGAGATTCCATTCAGATTTGTATCCAGTCTCCAGGAAATACATCCCAGCATTAGATGAGAATTAGAGACTCAAGCAGAAAAAAATAGTGCTTCCGCTAGATGAGAATCTGTTTCTATTTCTGCAGATCTGTCTGCCTGCCTGCCTGTCCCCTAATGTGCCTTTTGCAGGTAGGACACCTGGTTTTTATCATATTGGGTTTTTTCTTTTTTTTTTCTTTTTTCTCTCTCTCTTTTTTTTTCTGTCTCCCTCTTTTTTTCCTTTCCTTTCCTTTCTTATCCTTTCTTTTCTTTTATTTTTTTTTTTTTTTTTTCTCTCTCTCTTTTTTTTTCTGTCTCTCTTTTTTTTTTTTTTTTCCTTTCCTTTCCTTTCTCTTCCTTTTCCAAAAACCAGTTCAAATATTTACCCTTTCTGTTAATTCTTCTCTTTCCTTTCCCCTGGACAGACTCTCAAAGAAGTGGGTCTGTCTCGGAGTGTGAACAGAGTCAGTGTCAGTACCAGAGAATAAGAAGTGAAGCAATATTAGATATTTAATGAATTCTCTCAGGTAAGGCCCTCTCACAAGCCTATCCTAACCAAGCTGAAGGAATACAAAGGGTTCAGCTCACATCACCTTTGCCTGTAGCTTGTTCTCTCTTCCTTTAGCCTTTGACATCACCTTACGTGATGTTTTTATTTTATCTTAGTGCTTCTGGTGCTAAACGGCTGTTGCTCTCAGGCTTTTGAAGCACTCTGCTCTTCTGGCAGCCTTGGCTCCTTGCACCCAGGTCACTCCTTCCAGGGGTGCCATTTCACATTTATCAGGGGAAGAGTCTCCTGAGTCCTGGTAATCACCTTCCCAGGATGGAAGTGCAGCACTGGGAATCCCTGGGAGAATGGATAGCAGGTGAGTTGTGGGAACAGGCTGCAGCTCTTTCTTTTGCAGGAACTCGGTGTGGTGTTAATTGTGTAATTTTGGAGACCCCATACTGGTGGACATTGCAGCGTTTCAGGATTTCCGGATAATTGGTTTGAACACGATTGAAAAGTTGCATTTCAATAAAGTAAAAATATTTAATTATTCTTTTGTATTACTGACAAATCAGAAATTGCATTAAAATTCATAATGCAACATCTCCTATAAAATTAGGATTTGAATCCTTGATTTTGACCTTATGAAAAAAAGTTATTTGTTTGTTTGTTTTCCTTTTTTTTTTCAGGTGAACTTTCATGGAGTTCAACACACTCCCAAGGAAAGTCCTGAGACTAGTAGTGTCTTTTTTTCATTCATCACAGAGCCATCTTGTCTGACATTAGAATTTCACATGCTTTTTCTTTAAGACTCACTGCCCAGATACATAATTCTGTACTCAGACTTCAAATAACGAATAATCATATTCACAGATCAACCTAATTAGGTAGTAGAGAGCATTGCCTACAACAGAGTCAAAAAGTGTATATATTCACAGCTAGACAACTGTTCATTAGGGGCCTGACCTTGCAGCCATTATTCATGTTGAGTGGTACTCACTTACGGGAGATACTCCTATTGTCTTCAGCATGCATATTACTATGTAAAATATAATCTGCCAATGTTATGACTTCCTTAACATCCCAATATTTTCTACCTACAATGACACCTCGTGTAAATTATGCAAGCAAATTTTTAAGGGCAGCATTGGCAGCAGTGCTGTGCATTTCATCGCGTCTGTAGGAAAAATCCCTCCTGCTGCATCAAGCCAGTTACCACCCTAGAGCTGAGATAATCATAACTGGCCTTGAGTATGCTCCTAGTCTGTTGCTGTGTGATTTAAACATGGTTTACTTAACCCTCCAGAGGAAGCCTGTCTGACTTTGTATTGCAGAGCAGCAGAGGGACGTGGTCAGTAGACCACACTCCAGCTGACGGGGCAGTTACCAGCAGCTGGGGGCCCGTTAACGTATTAAAATGAACTAATGGAATTGCAAGCAGTTGTTTCACCAGTCCTTCAGGGACAAATGGATTTGAATTGCAGATTCTTGTTTTCCTTCTCTGGGACTGTCTGCGTTTTGCTGTCCATTTTCCATCCTCTTAGCCAGGAGGTCTAAGTCCCCGAGTGCCATATGTGCCCCACATACTGGCTGGGTGCCACACAACCCTGCGGACATGCAGACTTCTGGCCAGACTGGTGCTGCCAGGCCAGTCCATCTACCCATTTCTGCCTGTCCCCTTTCCCTTGGGAATGGACAGGGAACAGGGTTGCACTATTTGGTCAGCTTCCTCCTCGCTGTGTTGGTGGTCAGCCACTCCTCTGTTACAGAAGAGAATTAGCAGAAGCTGTTCATCATCAGGCATCCATGTAACAGATCGTCACATTATTTTTAATGGTGGAAGGAGTGTTTGGAGGCTTCTTAGACAGCACAGCCAGGTGAGGGGTCAGTCTAACATGAAAGAAGTTGTTGTGTTTCAGGAACAGATAATCCACTTGAAGGCTTGGGATACCCATGTTTTCTCCTTGTTTTGCTGCAGACTGCCTGAATGACTCAAGAAAATAATTTATTTCCTGTCCATACCCCAGTCCCCTATGACATGCTTGGAGACCCATATACTCTGACAGAATATTTACTGACCAATGTCTGCTCTGTCTGTACCATTTAAGAGATGTTTTTGAGGGGCAGGGCTACTTTCCAATGCTGTACTGCTTTGTAAAAACGGGGGTAATTCCCTGCTCAGCTGGGCTGGACAGTGAGAAATAGGTGAACCATTAATTCCAACAAGGTAAAACCCATCTGCCTGTGCTACCTCCTGATTGCCACGCTGCCTTCAACCCCATGTCTGTGTCCAGCACTGGCACAACAAGACCCCAGCCTTGCCTTCCTCTGCAAGCACCGCTGTGACACAGACAATAATAACAAGGCAGCCCTTGTATTTGTTTAATGCTTTGCTGTGTGACAATTTTTCGATATAGGTAAGCTTCATGGAAGAAGCGGAGGTAATGAGCTTGTGTATCGGGTTAATATATCAGGCAACATTTGTACGTACAAGGCACCTTGTAACTGTTGTGAATGGTTTGTCAGCAGCAAAGATGCTATCTGCTGCCCGGAAAGGAGGCTGGTTTTAATACGTGAAGCATGTGTTGCTGTCGGGTTTTGTCAAAGAAAGGATGGCTTATCTTGTGATCAGGCAGTTCTGAATACAACCAGTATCACAGAGAGGTGAGCTCCAGAAACAGCGTTTACAGGTAGAGCGGATGTAAGGATTTTGTGCCCAGGAGATCCTCTTCTCTCTCGTCTTGCTCCAGTGAGGAGCTGCCCTGAGAAACATGTTAAAGCTGTTTCTTCTTCAGCTCTATGGGGGTGCACAGGATTTGGCACACAGCCATTGAGCATGCAGGTAGGCCCAAGGTGATCAGACAGCAGGTACCAGGGCCCGAGGCTGAAGAGAAGTGACACTGTACCAGCTCCCATGCCTCTGGGAAGTTCTCACTAGCCACTGGTGTTCAAGTTTCTATTGTGTGCAACGAGACCAAGAGCAGAAACACATTCCCATGGTCCAGGAGTTATACAGACAGGGTTCTGTGCTCAGACAGACACTTTCAAGACCATCAACATCCATGTGATTGCTGGAAGTTTGGCTATGAAATATTACTCTTCTTGCTATTGTCAACATTGGCCGGTGTTCACCAGGGATCTTACTCTGTTTTGTGGTGAATCAAGCAAAACCTTTGGGCCTGATGATGGCAGAAAATGATCAACTGGAAGTGATCAGGGGATCAATAACATACTGATGTTCTGTTAAAATGAATCTGGTCTGGATGGCTCAGACATCTATTCAGAAGTTCATTGAGACAGTGGAAATCTGCATTTGATTTGAGAGGACTGGGCTGTCAGGATGTGGTTAATCCTGTCCAGGGTCCTACCACAGTCCATGTCTCTGGAGTCAAGCTGATCTTGAATAATGTGATATTTTCAGTGTCCTCTCTTGTAATTTTTAACTCTTTTACATTATTTCTCCTTCTCTCCATTACTCATGAGCACCAGGTCTGTCCAAACCCATGCAGATCCCAGGGTAAGGCTCTGATGTCTGCTTTGGAGACGGAGATCCAAGAGCAGCCTATCCCAGCCCCATCCCCAGCCAGCTGCCCCTCTCCACTGTGCAGCCCCCCATGGCCATCACCAGGGCTGAGCTCTCAGCAGCTCTCAGATGCTCCTTTCTCATGTTGAGAGGGAGACAGAAAGTGATTACGAGAATTATCTCAGCCCCATTCGTCTGAGAAGGGGCTCTCTATCAGGGTTGTGTTTTTTGTAATTCCTTTTTCATAGTGCTGGTAATGATACAAAAACAAAGGAAAAAAAAAAAAAGGAAAAAAAAAAAACAACAAACCAAACCACCCCCCCAAAAAAAACCCAGAAAGCTCCTAGTCTAAAAAGAGCCAATGCTGTATGGCAGTTCTGTGATGACTTATTGCCAACAGACATCTGAGTTTACTGTAGATCTGTTTTAGGTCATGAGTGCAAAACCATATCTCGTTAATATTTAAAGATGCTTAGCACAAAAGCATGCATAATTAAACAGTGCATCAGAGCTGATAATTCCAAATAATTTGTCTTCTGAAAAGGGATTTTTGTAATTTGTTAAACTGGTTTGAAATCCACAGCTTAGCAACGGGAGTGTGTTTGCATTACAAAACGAATAATTTTAAGTGTTGGGCTGTGTCCATCCTCTCTGAGAAGAAAAAGAGACATGGCATCAGGGAGGGTTTTTGAAAATGCACATAGATGGGTGTGGATTCAGCCTTGCATATGCTCTGTGTCTGCCTGAGATACAGATCTCGTTTTTAAAAGCAAAACTATATTCCTGCCAGGTGTAGCATTCCTTTCTCTCCCAGGATATTTGTTTGATGAGGAGCTCATTGATGTTAACCATGTCTTTCTCTAGATAACTCAACAGTGAAGGTATGCTTGTAATAAGAATGATCTATTAGTTAACAAAACAAGTGACATACAAGACACATATCTAAAAATTAATGGTGTCGGGTACAAGATACAATATACTGTGAGATTTTCATTACATCCAAAAGGCTATCTGAGCACTTTTGCTGCCTGGATGCTAAAAATCTATGAGGAAAGAAAATGTGCTTATGATCCCTTGCAAATCATGCTTTTCAGAAGTGCCAAAATACAAATTGATGTGTGACCACAGCTATTCCTTAATTTAATATAAGATCAAAAATTAAATGGCGAATGTTCCCAGCACACTCATGGATCACACAGAAGAGTTATTTACAAAGTCAATCTAAAAAAACTATTTTACAGACCTCACTGAAGTTATTTCTAGAAGTTACTGAAGTTGTCAGGGTCTTGTTTCCCTGTGACAGTAGTGGGAGAGCAAATCTCAGCAGGCACAGCTCTGCTGTATTGAGGCTGTATTGGCTGTCATTAACTCAGGACCTGGAGCTTTTGGCTTAACTCCCTACCAAAGATGTATTTTCTATTTAGACTAGTTGGAAGTGGGTTTAGGGGGTGCATTGGAAACCATCATGTATCAATGACCTATGTAGTGCTGTGTTTTGTGTAACAGCCCAGCACTTCACTGTTAATATGAGTACGAATTAAAAACTGAACTCTCGTGTGCTGGGTCCTGCTCTGAAGTGGCCAACAGCAGTAGTGGAGGGGAGAGGGAAGGAGAGAGAAAGCAGACGGTAGGAATTTGCTTTCATAGCTGAAGAATAAAGCCCAGAGAGGTGTATTCAGATGGTGTGTCCTGGGTATTGTGGCATCCAGAGTGGATTTAGGATGGATGCAGATATCTAAATTCAGTTGATTATAAGTGATCATCTCTCAGGGCTGCTGTGCCCTGATTAGCAGGGGGTCAGAAGAGGGAGATGAGCAACCACATCACAGGTGCTTGCGAGGGCTGACCAGGGTTACACCTCACTCTCCTCTGGCAGTATTGGGAGCCCTTGGTATGAAGGCAATCCAGATAGTTCATTATTTTCTTGAACTTAAATGTCCCAGTTGTTGGTCTGAATATAGCCCAGAGAGACAGCTCATGAAATATATTAAGTAACTAGTGCTTGAATGCATAATTTTCAAAGAAAAGAAGGGAATTTGGCTACATCTGACTTGGCTCCTTTGGCACCAGAAGAGCAGATGAGTATGTCAAAGCAGCTGGTGGTGAGGCCTCTGTATCTGTGCTACATTTGATTCAGGGGTTTTCCTTTGTGCTAGATTTTGTCTGGTCTCAACAGAACATCCTGACCATACCTGTGGTTCAAGGCTACCCAAAGGACCATGCACTGGTGCAAGCCAAGATGTCCCCGCTATGGAGTTCATCAGTAGCATACACAAAAGGCAGCTTTTCTCTGGAAAAAAATCTAGTGTGCATGAATCAAGAGTGTTCCATGAACTGAACCAGCTCATAGGCCAAAGAGAGGATCCACTTCAAAGCAGCAACATTGCTGACAGCTCACCACTGATACAGACACAGCCTGGTGTCTAGCCTCTGGCATTTGCACAAGGGGAGTTGTGCACGGATGGTGAGGAAACCTGTGTGACTGAATCTGTGACTTTTGGCTCTACCACAAACCAGAATTGGTCTCAAATATACACTATCGAAAGTTTACCTTGTGGAGAGTATTCGTTTTACGTATTGGCTATGAGGAAGAGACAAGACTTTCCCATCCAGCCACTGTAATTTATTTCTCTCTAATTCTCTATCTCCTGCCTCTGCAAGTTGGATGCTCTGGGAAGCCAATGACTAGTTTAACTGCTAATAAGGCCCTTCAGACTGGTCACAAGGGGATAATCAAAGGCTGTATAATGTGGCATGTACTTCTCTCTTAGGCCTGACGATATTCTTCTGCTAGCAAGTCAAAGAATGATGATGATGCTATCAGTGGAATCACTGAGTTTTTTTCTTTGACATCGATTTCTTCTTTTTTGAGAGCAATGGTCTGCATTGCCTACACAGAGAGAGATGACTTCCCGCTATTTTGTGAAAACTAAATATGAATACTAGGAATTCACCCTCTTGTCCTCCTTAGGGGGAAGGATGGAGACAGATTTCTCAATCAGATTTCTGCTTTGGAGCAACATCTTCTCAATACATACTTAGCCTATGTGTAAGAATAAGGCAATATATACCTCCTGGTCCTACTCTACATCTGTCAAAAGCCATGGAAAAGAGACTAGGAGGGAAAAAACATAAAAGCATGTGTCCCCTTGCCACTGAATGCTTTAGGCTGTGCAAGGACTTTGGCAATCCAGAATGCTCCACAATCCTGTTTTTTGCCTTGGTTTAGTAATTGCTGGGAAAGAGACACAGGTATAAGCTTTGAATCTAGACTTACATTTCAGTTTTCTCAAAGTAAAAGAGATTTTGGTTCCACACTTTCTCCATTGTTCTTAAGTTGGGATGTTGCCAAAATATCAGTACTACTGTCACACTGAAAGATTCCTGGATATCCAGCTGAAACCACAGACTTGCATTCCAAAGGTATTAATAAGATTCATCATTATTATACTGCAAATTCTCCCTGGACATTGGTATAAAACGTAGCACTATAGTGTTTCATTTCACATTAAAGTGTGACCATAGGCTTAACAGAAGAAGTCAGATGTATATATTTCCAAACTGGATATTCTCATTTCTTCTTGTATCCCTCATTCTGAGGGTTTTAGACAATACCAGAGATATACAAGGAGGCCCTGGGACACCTATTGAGCTTTCATGAGTCAGCTACTTATTCAGACTCTGGGAGTGGGATACAGCTTCGGATTAAGACATTTGAACAAAGTTGTGGCTTTGTAAATGCCAGCTTGTAAAACAGGTGTCTAGACAACTGTTATAGTCAGTAGAATCTCACTTTAGTTTGGTTGCCCTCTGGGGTGACCTATAATATCTACTTGGCCTCCAGTTGCTGCTATAGAAAAAGGCAGTTCCTTTTTCTCATCTACCCCTGCAGAGATCTTGGGTATTTTAGGATGTTTGAAGTGGTGCTAGACATTCATATTTAGGGAACTGTCTCCCCCTGCTACCCAGATGTTGCTGATGTGTGTTTAGATGCATACAAGTAGACAAGTATTTGCATGTCTGAATCCAAAACTGAATCTTCTTTGGTTTTACCTGCTTCCATCCCACTCTGGTATGGAAGGATCTGTCTTGCTCAGACTCCCCTAAAGCTGTTTCCTCAGGCCTGAACTGGGTAGAAAGACAAAACGGTAAACTGAGGTTACGGACTGATGATCGTTTATGACGATTCACTGCCTTTCATCTGCTTCTCCCTGGCTGAAGGGCTGAGGTAGTGGAAGGAGAGCATATGGGCACTGTGAGGCCACTGCTGCACTAAAGCACACCAGGTTTGCTTAAACCAGTCAAGGGAATAGCAAGTCATCCTCATAATTACGGTATTTCTGGTGAGAGGAGGATAATTGATTCAAATACACCAATTTACCTGCAAGGAATTGTCTTGACATATCACTAACTGATGCAGTTAAATAGTTTTTCTCTTCTGCATTTGCAGCTGCTTCTTGCTTCCTCTTTTCCACCCATCCCATGGGAGCCGAGGGCGAGGATGGACCAGCTGAACTGTGCTGGCAGCATTTCCCACTGGTTGCCTTCCTTTGAGTGTCCCTCAGCAGTGGGACTGAGGGTCTTGTCCTAACCTGGGCTTTGTGTGTAACCAAGTGCTTTCTTGGCACTTGGATGGAGTCAGCACTGTGCAAGCACTTGGGCAGTTATGATGCTGGCTGTGAAAAATCACTGTCTAACTAATGCTAGAAATAAATTACTAATAGTTAACAGCCTTTCCATCTCGCCAGACTCTCCTCCCTTAGCAATTCACTGAATCCCACTATCCAAGGCCAGAAGGAGCCATTTCATCACCACTGTGACCTGCTGAGCTTTGCAGGGTGTTTCTGCTCAGTTAACCCTGCACTGACCCAGCTAAGCTATGCATGGCCCAAGCAGATCTCCTTGCACCCAGCCATGACCTGAAGGGCAGGTCCAGGCGGTGCAGACATCCTACTGCTCCTCCTGAGGAATGCCTCCCCTCCCCTGTGGTGATGTGCCCGGGTCTCTACGGGTTTTTACACAACATTAACTGCTGTGAAGCTGAGCTGACTGAGCAGATACTTTGTCATAGGAAATGCCTTATTGCCAGCCTCTCGGAAGGAAAGGGCGGATAAAAGAGCATCCAGGAGAGAATATTTTCATAAATACTATGCGTTTTCTATCCTAGATGATGCTTTCAGCTTGCTCCCAAAATCTGCTTAACACCTTGCATTAAACTTCAGCTCTCAGATTGCAAAAAGTCTGCCTCTGGACTGCTATCACTATCTCTTCCACAATGAAATGTTCTGCATGATTTAGTTGGCAAAGCACTGAGAAAAAATACTACAGGTTGGGATGAGCTTTATTCCAGAGTTTACCTATCTAAACTGATTAATGCATGCTTAATAACTTCAAAGATTTCCCATCTCTTCAGGAGGAGGGGGTTTCTTCAAAGCTTTCAGACTGAGAGTCTCCCTTTCGAATTGATGAAGGCATGGTCCCAGTGGAGATTTTACATTGCCAGGATGTACTCCTTCAAAGATTTCATTGTTGGCATGCTGTATTTGAAGATTTCCTGCCCTCTGTTACCCATTCATTTCATTTTTCAAAACAAAAAAAAAGAAAATAAAAAGAACAAGAAAATCATATCATTGGCGTCTCCTTCAAAGCAATTTCATGTCACACCCCTGAACCCTGGAGAGGAACAGCGTATACCAAATTTAGGGGTTTGCTGTAGTGTAATTAGCATCTCTGAGGAAAAGAGCTGCCCTTTCCTAGAAGATTTGTTTTTCTTACTGGGAACTGTCTTTGATGTGCTTTGATTCAATTGCCAGATCATTTTTCAGATTAAATGCTGAACAATAAGTAATTCTTCAGCAAGTTCATCATTCACCTGGAAGATTTTTGGATCAAGGAGACACCCACTTATAAGTCTAGAAGGATTTAAAGGTGCTTACAAGAATATTAGAGCAAAAATTTCTAGGATTTTTAGAAGCAAAAGAAAATGCTTATCACACAGAGTTGCTAGGACAGTGACTAACTTGTTTCTTAGCTGTTTGTGGAAAGAGATGTACAATAATATATTAGCTCCTGGAATGCATATTTTAAAAGTTTGCAAGGACTGCAAAAATTTATAGCTGCTTCACTTCCACTACTCAGTCCTATCAATATAGTTTAAAGTAGATCTGAGACAGATATAATTCTTCTAATGGTTTAATCAATTTACGAACACTGCTTTTACTCCTATTTTCCCCCGTGTAATAAATTGTTAATTAATGTGCGTGAGAAACACATGAAAAAAAAAAGACCCAGCCTGTACGGACTGCTAAGAAAAGGAGGTTATTTCTGAAACTGTAAATAAATCTGTGCAAACTGGTAGAGCTGAGATTCCAAAGCATGCTCTGAGGTGTCCACATCCCAAAAAAACAGCAGTGCTTTGTTGTTTTGAGTGCCTGTTCTTTCTAGTTGTCCTTTGTTTTGCCCAGTGAATGCATTCATCAGATCTTCATGGCTCAGTAATTCATGAAATTCTCTTTCCATTAAAAATAAATACTGCATTTTATATCCTTGAGATGGACCCCGCATTTGATTGTCTTTTCTATAGCAGTGTATATTGAAAACTATAAAATTATAATACAACTATTAATCCGCTGTATCTGCTTGTACCTAATTTTTATTAAAAATGTATTGTGCTCCAGCTGGCTCATAAATTACAATGCGGTTGAAAAGGCTCCAGTTGGATTATTTCTGAAGGAGAACATATTGAAATAAAGAAAGGCTTACTGATTAATATTTTGACTTTATATACAGTGTTACTAAGGTAGCAGCTTGATTACCACAGAAAAGAATTGTAGTTAACTATATTGCAGATCTGGTGAATGTAACAACATGAAACTTCTGGAAAGTGGCATTTACACAGAAACCATATTACCATCACTGCTCAAATCTTTCATGTAATCTTCTCCTTTTATGAATAACATAAAAAAACGTATTTTGTTTCAACAGTAAATTAATACATTAATAGGAATGTGGCAGAATCTGGAATCACATACCATCTGTTCTTTGTCTCTCAATTGCTACCACTGATTTTTTTTTATAGCCCTTCTGCAAATGCCTAGGAATAGCTGAAATAGCTTTGTCTTTAGGTTTAATACCATGAGAAGCAAAACTGCTTAATTATGTCTCATTTAGGAAGTAATGGGAAAGGAGAAATGAGGATATTTAGAAAAAACTAGGGGCCTCCTTTACCCTTTTGTATGCTTAACAGTCACCATAATTTTGGGGGTAAAATTCATACATTAAAAAACACCTCATGGAACTCAGTGAGTGAACTGAGAAAATTCAGCTGGAAGCTGAATTATTCCAGTTTGTACTTGCTGCCTAAGACCGAAAATAGGAGTTAGACTTAGACGACGGACCCAGTCATTAAACTGGAGGCTCTGGCTACTCATAGGTGGTAGAAACTCACTGAAAAAGATAAGCTACTTCCTACAGGCAAATGTGCTTGCAGGCCCCCATGAGGCCTGGTAGCTCCATTTCAGTCTGAAACAGTTTGATTTCAGACTTCGCCCCCACCCCCTAAAAAAAGCTTATTTTAATGCCCTGTGCATTTTCTGTCTCACATCTTCTCTCATTCTTTCTCACACATGCACACCAGGTTGTGCCCCTTTTTCATCTATAAGATGACAGAGAAGGTGAATTTTCTTTTACATTTGTGAGTTAAATGAGAATAAAGCTCCTTTATTGTCTGTACTTTGTTCCTGAAGTTTTGCCAACAATAATGTTGGCTTTATTAGCTGTGTAGGATTGAAGATGCTGTCATGGAGTCAGACCACATACCAAGATGCAGGACTGCATATGTTTTTAATTTTCCAGTTATTTGTCTTGTCCTTTTGGTCAGCCAAAGACTCATGAAAATAACGTCAAGCAACGAAACAGAAATGGAGTATTGGAAACAGCAGTGGCAGCTGCATAACATAGAAAGAAAAGATTACTTAATGGCTGCCTTCCACAATTTTCTGGACCAGCCATACATGAGATTTACATATGCTCTCTTAAGATGTCAGTCTAAGAACATAGGCATTATCCTTGATGTACCATAATGCTGACTGACAAGATATACATGATAAGACTGCCTTAGAGAGTAAAATGGCATTCCTTTTGATCACAGGTATTTGCAGTCATATGTAAAGCCCAATTCATCCCCTTCTTTGTCTGACAGCAAAAGGGCAGAACATGGGATTTAATACAGAGTGATTACTGGGTAGTGAAATAAATAAAGATGACCAGAGGGATTTTGATGCTCTGCAGTATATACGACCTTTCTGCCCACTTGTATTGACAGACTCCCACGGATTTGGTTGATATGTACACATGGCACCTGGATTAGACACCCCACACAGAGTATGTCCTCGTATCACTTCTGAGCTTGAAAAAAATAATTTATTTGCATTTGTGAATATTTTGTACTTTTTAAAATTCATTATATCCCTTTTTCACAGGTAATTCCTCTGCAGGTTCAGTCTTGGGTGGCTAAGAGTGTGAAAGGAGTAGCTGACTATGGCATCTTTGCTCATGTCTGCACAAAGCTCTTTCTAGATCTGGGACTATGCAAATGGAGAGCAAACAGACATGTATCAATTAATATGAGACACTGTCACTACAGCAAATCCAACTGAGTGAGGCTGTTTGAGGAAAAAGTTAAGATAACAATTCCAATTATAGGAACATTTGTTCTTTTGTTCCTTTCAGAATTTTCACTCCAGCACCTCCTTCTGGCCTTTGCTTTGCTTTCTGTCTCTGGCCAAAAGAGGAACACAACTCCTATGAGGCAAGAGAGTTACAAGTACAGACTGAAATTTCTTGGATTTCCAAGGGAAAGAGGAAGAAAGATATCCCACACCAAGAAGATACATGTTTGGCATTTAAAATTCACATTAAGTTTAAATTTTAATTTTTAAATGTCTAGTTTTCTTGCAATTGAGAATTTGTCTCAATGAATAAAAAGGAGACTAGCTTTCTTTGAATATATATAACTTCAGCTTTCTAAATCTAATAAAAAGACTGTTTCACAAAAATTCTGGGGATGATAATGGAATCAGCTGAGGAAATTCCCACCAAATACTTGTGGGGGTGCCCATGTTAATTTTTTACAGATAAATTAATATGTTCTTCAAGAAAAGTATCACTTATAACTCTGTGATGGGACAGTACTAGTGAACCAGAAAGCAGAAGACCAGCTGTAGAAGGAGGCCTGAAGTTAAGATTAAATTCACATCAGAAGAGTGTTGCTGGGGAAAGATGTTAAGAACCCCAAACACACTCCATCCCGCCAGTAAAGTGTAAGGGGGGTCAGTCAGTGCTTTTGAATCAGCTCTCATCTTCATAGGTCAGCAAAGCCATGGCACAGATAAGACTCTTGGGATTTATTCACCTCTTTGTCCAATTTATAATTCCTGGACATTGCCGAAGGGTCTGCGTTATTCAGTTCCCATGTGTTGTAGAACACCAGTCCACTGCATCAGGAGGCTGAACTCTATTAAAGAAGCACCAACACAAGTTTCTTCAGCATAATCCCCCAGACCCACTCAACATCGTTGTCTTCCAGGCAGGTGTGCTGCCTAACATTTGTTTGTGCTGGGATTTGAGGCAGTTTGGTGTATGCAACTGAATTATCTCCAGCCCCGTCCTGGCTTGTGCAGGGACACTCATTCCTCCTCTCCTCAAAGCAGCTCCTCTTTTTACAGCAGTCAGAAAGCAAGGCCAGAAGTTCCCTGTGTTTGATACCTTTCCGCATATGCCTTTCGGCATATCGAAGCTTACAAATGGGTGATGAAATATGGCACCTGCAGGAATTTGTAGCGGTATTAAAAAGGATTGAATATTAACAGGTGGAAGAATCCATTAGCTATGTTCATTAATTATTGCTGTACTAAAAAATGCCCAAATGAATTCCAAGCACACAGTTTTAGATGTGTGGATGAACAATCACTAAGTATCATGGTTGGACAATCCCTAAATATACACTGGTGCCCCTTTAGTCTTGCAATTGACTACTTCAGTCATTCACAAAGAATAAACTCATATGATGGGCCATGCTAACTCTGAAGGAGCCTTTTTTTGTGTGATCTGCAGTTAATGGGTCTCTAGGAGATTTTGGATCTGTACCTTTTAGTTCATGATGTGGGTTTGGAAGGTGCACAAAGGCTCAGCATACTTAGATGCACCTCAGAGCTTCTTCAAAACACCTTGGGCTCTGTCCTATACACATCGATTGATGGAGCCATTAAGACCTGAATGGACGAACAGTAATGATTCCATTTGGACCGATCCAATTTCAATGACATTGTCTCATACAATTCCATTAACATTGGAGCTGTTACAACCTCAGTGACAGATTATTATTTCTTTTAAAAAAGGAAAAGGAAATTAACACAATATATTGAATTGCACTGAATTGAGACAATAAATAATGGAATGTACCAGACACTAACCTCTCCCTTCTGTAATTCCAAGAGGAAAAATAGACATATTTACCACAAAGTTGATGACATATGTTGCACTTACGTTAAAATATGTGGCAAATCCTTATAACATATGGGGAGAATTATAAAACTGGCTAGATCTCATATTGGCTGCAGTAAAACTTCAGGTGTAGAATTAGATAGAATGTACCTATCTATATCTATCTAACAATGTTCATTGCTGTAGTCACTGGGCAAAATACACTGCTATGTACTCTATAATGGAAGAAACAAATTTAAATAAATAAGTTTTCAGAAGGCATAATCAGACCAGTGGAAAAATAAAGTGTGACCCACCATACCCTACATTAATATTCTAGGCTGATATTTGCATGGGCAGAGGAACGGGTGGCACATGTAAGTGTACCCAGAAACCTGCCTCTTCCTCCAGGCCTACCTGAGGGCATAACGTAAATAGCTCTGTTCCCCAAGTGCAAAAGTCGTAGAATCATAGAATTGTTTTGGTTGGAAAAGACTTTTAAAGATCAAGTCCAGTGGTTAACACTGGCAAGTCCATCACTAAACCCTGTCCCTAAGCACTGCATCTACACGTCTTTCAAACACCTCGAAGGATGGTGACTCAACCTCTTCCCCGGGCAGCCTGTTCCAATGCTTGACAGCCCTTTCCATGAAGAATTTTCCCTAATATCCAATCTAAACCTCCCCTGTTGCAACCTAAGGATTTGAGGTGCAGCCTCACAAGTGCTGAGTACAGGGGGATGATCACTTCTCTAGTCCTGCTGGCCACACTATTTCTGACACACACCAGGATACTGTTGGCCTTTTTGGCCACCTGGGCACACGGCTGGCACATAATCAGCTGGCTGTCCATCAACACCCCCAGATCCTTCTCTTCCAGGAAGCTTTCTGGCCACTCTTCCCTGAGCCTGTAGTGCTGCCTTACACAATTGGCCTCAGCCCAATGATCTAGCTGGTCCTGATCCCTCTGTATGGCCATCCTACCCTTGAGCAGATCAGCACTCCCACCCAATGTGGTGTTTTCTCCAAACTTACCAAGGGTGCACTTGATCATCCAGATCATTGATGAAGATATTAAACAGAACAGGCCCCAATACTGAGCCCTGGGGAACACCACTCATGAGGAGCCACCAGCTGGTTTTGACGCCATTCACAACTCCATTCCCATATCCAATAAAAGATGGGGATTCTTCTTAGCCCTTCTTTGTTACTTCCCCTTGATTTGTACCCATAAACCAGAAGTATACCGTACTATACCATATACAAACTTTTGTTTGTCTAAAAGGATTTGTTTTGACTAAAATTAGTACTACAGGCCACAGTTTTTGCCAGATCCACACCTCTGATTCTTCTGATCCTGATAAGAACTTGCATAGCTCCAGTGCTATTAAACAGTATTGGGAAAATTTGTACTGTTAAGAATTTGCTGCTACAAATTGTACATTATTCCTTGAACTGCCCTACTAGATCCAGATTCAGAATGAATGTCATGATCTTTGAAGATGATATTTGTAATAGTTATGCCCACTGGATATCCAGCACCTCAAGATACACTTCAGGGATTAGTGTAAGGATATCAAGAGTGATCAGGCTAAGAAGTTGTGTCTTCCATCTCCATGGTACTGTCCTCTCCTTAATCCTGGCTGGCATAGGAAGATGATACAGGCATATAACACTGGCCACGCAGATGAGAGAATGCGCAAAGGGAACATTGTCAAAAGTGAATGCAAATATGAGCTAACAACGAATTTGAAAATCCACTTGTTGCATCCCTTTTTGAAAACGTGTCTTCTTTGCATTTCCTTTCAGCAAAGACTCCATGGTTTTCCAGCCACCTTGAATAATTCCTGTGCATTTGTGGTGTTGTACTTTGCTAGCTATTGTATTTAGAGATGATAAGTCTGTTTATTGTTTTTCTTCCAGTCCCTCATTTCCATTTTGCAGTGCTGTGGGGATCAGTGGCTCTGTTGTGATTCCCTGTCATTTGCACTAAGCAAAGTGAAAAGATTTGAGAGTGGAAGCACAAGGGCTCCTTCCTACAGCATTCAGGTGAGTTCAAGATCCCTTACTCATTTTTCATATTAATTTTACCCTTCTGAAACCCCTTTGTCTTCAGTGGAGATATAACACATTTTACTGTGGTATCAGAAAGCAGATAATCAGATGTGACTTTTGGCGATGCCAGACAGGATGAGGTCTAATAGAAAGATAATGTTTCCAGCTGCTAAGGACACTTGCTGAGACACCCACCAGCTTTTTCAAGACTTTCTTGTCAATAAATTTGCTGATTGAATGTCTCCATACTTGGCTCAGAAGTAGTTCATACAGGCCTTGAGTGTTTGACTATTAATACTTTTTGCACAGATTTTCTTTATGCTTATCAAACTCAGTTTTATGTTAACAGAACACAGAATTATGTTTTGTGTAGTCATTTATTCTCTTGAACAACTCTTTAGTGACATTTTATCCATATCCTGCCCTAATCTGAAGCCCTAGAACAGATAAACTAAGTGAATTTCAGACCTTATGACGTATCTCACACGCACATACTTGTATGTGATATAAAGAGCCTGCTCACCAATGCTTTCCCTTGTGAGGCTGGCGAATGCTCATGGAGATTTCCTCTGGAAATGTCTAGTGCTTGACAGCTTCAGCTTCAGACAGAAAGCTTCAGCTTTCTGTAGCTGAAGCCACAGTCCATTCAGCTTCAGAACAGTTGCACACACTGAAAGTGCATCTGTTTGTAATGTAATTAGGCTCATAACGGGAAGTGAGTTTCTGCTTTAATTAGAATGAGAGAACTTCTTTTCTCTCTAATCTTGGAGGACTGCTCTGAGCAGGTCTGCCTACCTCTATGTGAATCTGTTTCCCTTTGTTTGCTTTAAGTATGGACAGACTCTGCACACAATTGTAGTTACCGGGGGAAAATCTGTGTCTGATATAGTGACAAAGGGAAAGCAGCCATGTTCCTCACTCCCAGGTCTGGCATCCCCTAGACTGTCCCTGAAGTGAAGTAAAACACCTTTAATCCTATTTCATGAAGTCCCTGCTGTGCAGGTGAGAGCGTATGGGACAGGATGAGACGAGGAAAGGACGTGATGGGAGAAGTAATGGCAATTTTGTTGGAATTCAGCTGCTGTTGACGGTGAGGCATCAACACGAAACCTAAGCAACTGCCTGATATTTTGCAAGAGCAAAGTTGAATCCTAATTGGAAAAAAACAATAATGCAGTTACCACTTTCTCTTCAGCTGGCCCGTATCTGCAGTTTTATCTTCATCATTTCTACAGGTTGACCTCTGCATCTGTGGAAATAATTAAAATAACTGGAATGCTTGTAGATTGCTGCTTTCATCATATTGTCTGTAGGCTGCAGATGGGTCTTACCACAGGGAGAGCAGTGGGGTTAGTGTTGGCTGTACATCTGCAAAGCCTTTCTTTTTAATATTCACCTTCTGATATTCTTAAGCTGCTTTGTAGAACCATTGTTGTTGTTTTGTAATCTCAGGGGTGGTTCATTGCACACTAAGACCATTTTTCAGCCTGTTCACTTTTTACAAGTAGCAACGGGACTTGTCCCCATCCCTTAATTCACACAGTGGAGGAGTTTTATTTTTTGGTAACGTTTCAATTTCATAGGTTAGCTGATTAATTTGTAACTTTATCAAGATACAGGGACTAGCACTAAAAAAACCTCTAGCAATAGGAGTAAAAAATCCCAAGTATGTGGAGACATGACGTGCTGAGTTCTGGTCAGCAGGGATGTTCACAAATACTCCTTGCCTTGAGGGAAAAAGAGGGATTCACTATTTTCACTTTCCCTTGTGATCTGACCCTATCTGGCTCCTTCCAGCAAAAGCTTCCCTCAAAATGCTCCAGAAGGTTTGTATTCTGCTCCAGGCACTAAGCTCATGTTTATTTATAAACACTCCAAATCACTCCGATTTCAAAACATATTTGTACAAATACCAGAATTTTTCCATGAGATCTAGCTACAATAAGAATCCAAATTTCGTTTTAGATCACTTCAAAAGGAGGAGCTTTGTAACATACCCTACTACCTTTAGAGAGCTCGAGGTATGTGTGGCTTTTTATGTATTTGCGAAGTTGATTTTATAGTTGGTTTTGTGTTCAAACACAGGGGAAAGAGGAAAACAATCAGGTTCCATCAGTGTAACCTATCAGTTTAAAATAGTATCTTTCCTTCTCCTTAAAAAGAAATTGGCACATTCTTTCATACATATTGTTAATTATCTTCACTCTGGTGATCTAAGTATTTCTCAGAGCTAAATGACTGCAGCATCTTGAATCATCCTGAATTTAAAAAAGAAAAAAACAGAAAAGGAAAAAAGGCATGCATGAAACATAATGAGATTCCCATGGGTTTAAAAATGTCTCTGTATATTCTGGGCTTCTATAAAGCCATTTAAATGAAAGAAGTACTAAGAAAACCCCAAAAAAACAAAAATACACACAAAAAAACCCCCCAAACAAACAAACAAAACAACCAAAAAGCTCCTTGCCTTGAAGATGCACACAGACATAAAAACTTATTCCCCGTGGAAATTGTGCCTTAAAATGACATTTCACTTTTATGAACAGTTTTATTACAAAATAGATTTCCTGCAGCTAATTTCATCAGTTGTCCCACTCCGCTGCTACTTTCCATTGCCTCTCTAACTTCTTGTTATCTAAGTAAGGGTACATTAATTGCTATATGATGTAAGAGAGCTGGCTGCATGCCAGAGCCATAAGCAGGGAGGCATTGTGCCTAGCAGGTCTCATTGAAGATGCCTGCACCCAGCTGACTGTGGTAGCGGTATTTAAGCAATATTTCCATGTGATGGATTAAGTGTCGTTGATGGATGTGGGTAATGGTACCTCCTGAGTGTCATTTTAACAAGACATGTATGTTGTTGGACGTATTTCACAAGTCTTTGTAATAATGCATTACTCTCACTGAGAAGGAATAAGTGATTAGTAGCACTAATTAGAAAGTTCTTGGAGACAGACTTTGGTTGATAAAGTATGGTGTGAGCTTTCAGTCATTAACAATAATACAATGAGTTCAAGGTAGAATCAATCTAGGAGGGTGATTGCAGAGATGACATTAAAAATTATATGTTCCTTATTAATATATTGATTTGCATTCTAAATTAAGTGATGGCATTTAAAAAAGGAAAAAAAGAAGATGGGAATTTCTTTTCTATTATATTTACTGTGTGAGTGATGTGTAGTTCAGTTTCCAAGTGAGGAGTTTAATCTTCTGTTATCTGCAACAAGACCTGCATTTATGGAAAAAGAAAAAGAGAAAGCACAAGAGAGGGAATTAGTGCCTGGGAAAGCTCATTATCTTGGATCTGGGTGGGCTGGGAAGACTTTCACAAACACTGCTAGTCATTTCTTTTCTTTCTGTGTGGCAAAAGCAAAGAAGAAATCAATTTCTCATTCTGCAATTTCCAATTCCAATTACCAAAGCTGGGGGAATCTTTGAAATGGATGAGAAATGGATAATATTTATGGTTCCATTCAAAATGTTCACCCATCTGGACCAGTCCTCGCTGGGAAATAACCCTGAACTGAGCCATCAGGAGACCACATGCTGTCTCTGCGGAATTGAGCTAGAGGCAAGAGCCAGCTATCTCTACCTTCAGTCCCACACGTTAGTGTTGAGTGGCTCAACAGTCGTTTAATTCCATTAAATCACATCACAGCAGGGGCAATAGCTGGAGCCACTGCATGGAAGGGAGGGAAGTCGAGACCTATGGAACCAGCGACAAAGTCACTTTGTCTCATTTCAATCCTCACCTGAGCTTGCCATACAACAGCCCTTCAACCTTTTGCATTGTAGGGTTGGTAACATGTGTACATTGCTACTCTTCTGTTACTACCTGAATGAACAGCTTTTCCTGCGCTGGAACTGGCGACAGCAAGCAAGACAGTATTTTAGGTCAGTGCCTCTGCTGAAAAGAAAGCTCCATTCAACCAAAAAAGTATCAGGGTCATCAGGAGGGAGATGCATGACAAGAGAACACTGTGTGGTGGAGCTTCTCATTAGTACACGTGCTCAGCATGCCTAAGTCAGTGACTATCACTGGACTAGCGCTCTCACTCTGTATTCCTGTGGACCGGCACTGCTGATTGGTACGTGCCATAGCAAAACCACAGGTGAGCAGCATGCAGTTCTGATATATTTTGCTTAATATTTGCTTCATATTCTTCAAGATTGGATACAGATACATCATACACGTGCCAAGTGAAAACAACTAATTTGTGACCTTCACGACCCCAGATGTGCCATATATCCATCTCCAAGTACTTGCACAGTAAATCAATGTAACCTACCTTCAGACAGCATGGACACATAGGAGGGGACACACAGGCTTCAGGCAAAATGGCCTTCATGTGTGTTTCCTTCCCATGGAAGCAAATTCGGGATCTGATATAGCCTCATATCTCAGCCAGAAACAGAGTCTGGATGTAGCTGAGAGAGACACCACGTGTGAGAACTCGCAAGCTCACCCGCAGGTCTTACATGCCAGGCAGAGCAAGGTACGCTTGAAAGAAATGCTTCTCCAGATGTTAGCAGCAGAAGCTGCCGCATTAAAACACAAAGGTTGTGAGACTGATGCCTGCGTACCCCTTTAGTCTATCCCTGGTGTCACGTACGCATGTCTATCACATGCATTAGGCTCACATGCAGTCTTTAAAACTGTTCGTCTATGGAGAGGTATCAACAAAATACTTTCTGCTCCTTAGGAACACCATGTATTTTGGAGTAGTTTCTCTCTTAATATCCTCTGTGTTGAAGGAGGCTTCACAGCGTAGTATGTATCACCCGCTGAGGTAAGAAGAACTTGAGAATCTCTCAGTGGCACAGCACATCTGGATATATGAGGAAGAAAGTAAGAGGCTGGGAAAACAGGTGTCCAGAAATGAAGTTGAGCCTTTCAAAATTCACATTTTTAGCAGATGCTCAGGACTGAGCTCTGCTGGTTGATAATTAGCAGGACAGGCATGAGAAACCTGCTCCAGCCGTGAACACCTTTTGAAGATCCAGCATTTCTGATGAGTTATTCAGATCATCTTGAGAGAAGACTTTTTCTTTTCAATGGTTAAAAAAAAAAGGCAGCAGATGGCTTCTACTGCAGAAAAAAAAAACCACACCAAAAAACATCTGCTCACAGCTTTCCATGAGAATTTTTGTAGCTTATCCCCTGAGTGCATGACTGCAGACCTGGCATGCTTCAGTTTTGATGTCTGAAGTTTATGGCATAGCAAGGCACAGAGGTTTAACAACTCATTCTGTATGTGCTAGGGAAAAATTAAAGACTGTACCCTGCAAAGAAGAAACAGGGTCAGTAAATGTTAGCAAATCCTCTTAAGAAGGCTGAGTCAGAACTGAAAGCCTGTCTTTAATCAAAAGATTTCTCAAAATCTTGTCTTGTCCTGAAGATCAGAGATAAGTAAAGACTCTCCAAGGAACATTTTTTTTTTAACTAGAATTTTGCTAAAATTTGGATGCCAGTCCATGCTTAAAAAATAGATAGGTAATTTCAAGTATCTTTTAATGTATTTTTGCAAGAAATACAGCTGTTTACATGAACATATGTGCATGGGAGGCCTTACCAAAGGGCAAAAAATAACTTTTATGAACACTTTCAAGTATCAAAAAGGAAGGACACTGGCGTGCAGGAATGTAGTGGGAGCTATAAACAACTTTATGTTTGACTGTAAAGAAGTTATGAGCTTGTTTAAGCGTAATGGATGGTGGTCAGAAGATAAACTATGAAAACCCAGGGTAGAGGGAATTTCATAGTGAATTTATTTGTTTCAATCTATGTATTCCTCTAGCATTCTGTGCAGGAGGGTCAGAAAGGCTGTTGGGAGACCTGAGTCAGTTTTGAAAGCTTTCAATTTTTTCTCTGCTGCTTATTGTCTTTGGAAAAATGTAAGTAAAAAACCCAACCCAACCCAAACCAAAAATAAAAAAGTAAACCTTTAGGTACAGTCTCCAACAGGTGGAAGGCCAAGTGTTAATCTTGACTTGCAGGATCCTTATTGCCCAAGATTCCCACTGCAGAGTTGCTCACTCTTGAGAGGGAGGATGGAGAATTCCTCTCTGTTCATGGCTCTCTCTGCTTCTCCTGAACAACCTCTGCCTTCCTGATTAATTTCCCTTGGGAAACAGGAGCAGTAGGTTCAAACCCTTATTAGGAAGAAGGACTTGACAATATGAATCAGTCAATGCTCCTGGCACAATACCATCTTTCCTAGCAGTACCCGTCTCAAAGGACAGTGTTTGCAAGAAGGTGTTTCGAGCAGGTATGCATTGATGTATAACATAGCCTTCCTCTTCCTGTTGTTCAGTCTCCAAAAGCACCTTTGTGAATATAGCCATCTCAAAAAGTAGTTTGCAGTTGTCCATATTGTTTTGCTGTTGCATAGAAGTTGATTTTGTACAGAGATCTGCACTTTGTTGTGTCACATGTGTACTTTATCAAAACAATAACTTTCACAAGAAACAGAGAGAGATATTCGGAAAGGCAGCATTCACTGCCTGGATGTTCAAATACTATGGATCTTAGTCTGAACACGTCACGATAATCTCCCCTTATAGCCAACAGAGTGACCTGTTTCTCTGTGGTTTCCTCTTGCACCAAACTAGAGTGTCAAAGAAATATCAGATAAATTGCATCTCATAAGTGTGAAAATTCTTTGCTGACTATAAAGTGTTCCTAGGGTGACTGGCTCAGACTTCTGCATCTAGCTTTTATCTATCTTAAACTAGGACACATAAATCCAACCTGCAGTGTCTGAGCTCAGATCTTTATGTTGGCAGTTTTGAAAGATAACAGGCACAGATGTTGATGTAATCTGTAGCATATGTAGCACAATGTATAACAAGTGCATCTCCCAGATATGAGGAAGTGGGACTCTCTTCACTTGGCCAGTTTGTGGAGGGATTCCTTTCTACCTTTGATGGATACCAGCTTTCCTACAGTACAGTCAAGGTTGTCATTAACATTTTGATCCTGACTCCTTGCATGTATGTTCTTTAGATTTTTAGGTTTGGATCAGGCTGCTGTTTTGAAGCACATATTCTGATTTTATTTTTTTTTTTTTTACACTTACTACACTTTGGCTGATGTTAAAGAGCAGTCTTGAAGCACACAAATTGATTTCTTTATGACTGAAACTGAACTGGAAGACGTGTTCTGGATGTGCACCAGTATGTACCTGCTAAAAGGAATTAAATCCATGACACCAGAGCTCCTCAAGAATGAAAACCCCTGTAATGTGGATATTTGGTGCCCAGAACCAGCAGCTTAACTCTGCCGACCCACTCCTGCTGGACTGCACTATTTTGTAATGTAGAAGAGTCTGTTATTAAGGCCTTCCTAAAGTTTGGGATGCTCAACACCAGAACTAGATGAAAGTGATCTTTTCTCATAGAAAAAAGTGAACAAACCTTTAAAAATCCTTCAGCCTAGCTAAGCACTGCAAAACGCAGATATTATTCTTCAACATCGTGTGGCTTGAAAGCTGTGCTTATTTAGTGGTTTGGGGAGGGTTGTGGTTCGTTGGTTTAGGGTCTCTTGGATACTCTGCTTGGATTTGGGTCACTTTTTCTTCAAATCTGCCATCATTCATCCACCCAAATTAAAAATAATTAACATCTTGCTTGATAAGGTAACCCTAAATGATATTTTGAAATGTTTATACAGATGATACTTAGCACGGAACAAAAGGTAAGCATTACTCGAGATCTGACGCACAGTTTTACCAGGCAGCACTGGTGCTGTTTGGAGAGCTGCATCACTTCTGTAGCTCCTATGGCTTGCATGGCACAGCTTATCTGACAGGTGTTGTGATGTCTGAGAAGTACCAAGACTGTAGTTTACTGAAATCCATCACAACCAGGTAGACATTTGCTTTCAGGCAATTGGTTATGTCATTTAAACAAAGATACACTTTTTTCTGAAAAACAGGGAGCAGTTTTTTTCTAGAACACAAGCTGTGTGGAAAGGCTTGTATACTCCCCCTTGAGTGGAACATGCTTGTGCACTTGATATAAATTTAAATATTATACATACCGTTCTTTTTTATTAAAATAATAACATCTTCCAGGCAATCAGGCTGAGTTTCTTGAAACTCAGCAGTTTTACCTGCTTATTTATGGTAACATCAAAGTATGGGCACTCTCATTACAGTCTGTAAATAGCCAGGGTTATGTCCTTGATCGGTGAAATATTAGAGTGTTGTGGGAGTGGGAGTGTCTGTCTGTTACTCCTGGGAGGCTATAAAGTACACAGAAAATAATTACCTTTTTTTTTTTTTTTTTTAAAGTAATTTTGATAATACAGTCATCCTTTACTGATGGGATATCTATCATGATCTGTCAGTCTTTTATACTGCCTTCCACAACATCTAAACAGAAGCTGAAGATATCATCAGGCTGCACAACATGATGGTTCCCTGCATATTTAATCTCACAGACGAGTCCAGAGACTTGGGTGAGAGTGACTCATGGGCAAAGGCCTGAAATGGTGCAAGAGCTTCTAGACATGTCAGGTCTGCAGGGAGCGGGGTATGAAGTTTCTGCCACTCCTCAGCAGACCGTGGGTATGTTGTGTGAATACCTGTGTGTCCTCCATCCCCAGAGTTCCCAAATATTTGCAGTTTTACCTGTAGCTAGTGCTTCATTTTAGCATTCCTCCAAACATGAGATATCTTGAGTAAATGCATTACCACAGGGCAGCCTGTGACCAAATCGCCCATGCTTTACAGAGATGTGCAAATTGCTTGTATTATTATTCTTTCCTTTCTGACCTCTTTCTCTATATTTTTGTTCTCATTTAGCTGTTCTCACACAATGACATGTGCTAAGTGTTCCCTTCAGCATGTGAATGTCAAGATAACCTGAGGTTAAATTATAGCTTGCTAAAGAGGAGCCTTGAACCATGTGATGTTCTGTTTCCATTTCTTTCTTGCTGGGGGTGGGTGTAGGAGGCAGAGGGATGAAGAAGAGGTTTAGTGGCAGCATTTAATGAAATATCCAGACTCTAGCTTTGTTATTTTGTTCTTTATTCACGCTCTCACTTAAGGTGTATGCCTCGCTTGTGTGTGTGTTAAACAACATCTGAAGAAGTTGGAATACATTAGCATTTTAAGTAACATGGAAATGTACAGGGTACCATCTGGGACTCTGCAAGTCGTAATACGAAGAAACAAGTTGCATTTAAAAGCTTCATTTAATGTTTAGAATAAAATCTGTGTTTTCTTAACAGCTGAGAAGAAAACATTTTCCAAAACAAGGCTTAGTTGCCTGGGCTGTCCCCAGCGGCCCGATGTCATGTGAAATGGAGAAAGAGGGTCCCACTTTACGCAGTTTTTCTCACTTGATGAGAGGAAAAGCCTTAATGGCATTTTTTGGTTTGTTTACTTTCCAGCTCTCTATGTGATGTTAAAAATTCACATGCTGTGCTACCGAAAAAAAAAAAAAAAAATCAGTTTCAGATGATTTTACCTGAAAAAGGTTTGTTTTGCTGATTCTCTTTTAAGATTCACTTGCCCAGTGCTGGGCATCAAGCCTCTGCACCTTGTCTAGCACATCAGGGGAGGGGATGCTCTCCTGTGAACAGTCCGCTGCTCTCAGTAAATCACCGCTTCTCTGCACCAGTGATCAATTTTGTCCTGATTTTACTTACCTGTCAAATCAGTGTTACGCTGCTTCACTTGTAAAGTACTCAGAGGTCTACACATGAAAATTGCGGTATTAGAAAAAAATGACAAATTAGAAGTTAGACAAAGTTAGTTAAGAACCTTCTCTGCTCTAGTGTTTTCTTATGAAGTTTGTCAAAGCTGCATTTCAGGGTAGATGTGAAGGACCAACACACTCCAGCTCACCTTAGTCAATCTCAAGGTGAGTTGATCAAAGCTGATTGAGTGTAATGACCGATTAATTGAGGGCAGGCTATTCTGCTCATGTTGTTAGATTTACATATACCCTTGATTATGAAGACACAGATCATGCTGGAGGTAATCTTCTGACGCTGAATATGATAAGCAGGGACTCTGAATTTGTTCATTGTTTCAGTCCAGATAGGTTCCCACGGCTTTTGAGTGTGTGCTTAGAGCTAAGTATGCTCTAGTGTGCTGCTACACTTAATCCTGGAAGATTCCTAAGGAAAGTTTCTGTGAAATGTGTGACACACAGCACACAACAATATGGCAAAACAAGGAAGTTTTCTTACCAGCCTACAGATAACCAGCATAGATCTTGTAGCTTTTAATATAGCTCTCAACAAAGAAGCCTTTGTACCACACAACATCACTACACAGTCTTGATGTCTGCAATGAACTGCTCACCCCCACTCTGGCTTCGGATGTCACACAGGCAATAAAGATGGCAAGGGTCTGCTTTTGCAAGAGAAGAGGTGCACCTTCTGAAATGAGGTCTGGGTTGTCCAACAGGGGCAGCAGCTGGGAAATAAGAACAGAGACGGACTGGGTGCAGGACTGGGTTTGTTGCCCACCTGTCCTCCCATGGCTTAGGTGGGTTAGACACAGGCCCAGTGCTGAGGAAAGCTCCGAACAGCACTCTCTTCTGTCCCCTTGTGCAGCGGCAGCATCCGTGCTGGTTAAGGTTATGGGGTGTAGTTTGCGCTTCCAAGGAAAAAGAATTAGGATTGCTGAGAGTAGATCAGAGAATGACAAGATGTGGTTTCCCCCAGGCTCCACTTTCTTTGCTAGGTAATAACTGACTACATGTAATTGGTAAATCAAGGGTCTTATTGCTTTAAAGCAAAAGAGCAGTGCGTCCAGAAGTATAAACTCTAAATAACTAATAATAAGAATAATGTTATTGAACAGCTGCAACACTGCAGTGAGTACTTAAATGTCAGGTTTAAAAACGTATATGCCAAATATATCTTCTCTTGGAGAGAATATTTACCTTAATGTTCTCTAATGAAAAATATAGCTAAGAGATTTATAATTACAGTGGCACACTTAGAAAGGATTTACAAGTATCAATGTATCTACTGAGCTGAAAGAAAATCCATTACGTTTTGTCCCCTAAAAATGGCTGTTGCATTCCCCACTCCCAAATAAAATAATATGAGTAGATGCTTTTCCTGTGAACATTCATTAAATGTTCATCAGGCATAATCTAAATGACAGCAGAGCTTCAAGACACAAATCACTCTCATGTATCCTCACACTGGATCATTTATTTAAATATGTACTTGTCTCTTCTTTGCTTTTTTTTTAATGATGCCTTTTCTGTTGCAAGTAGAGATGTTTGATTGCTCTTCACAGGTAAATTTTTTTTACCCCTTTTTAAAAATCATTAACATAATAGAAGAGTGACATTTCTCCACTTAAATGATGCACAAATAACATGGAGAATTTTAAAGACATTATTGCTCTTGTTCTTTTAACAGAAATAATTCTTTAAAACAAATTGCCTGAAGTTAAATGATGTTATTGCCCCTCTCCCCCGGATAAACTTCTCCTTACAAGAAAAACCTGAATACAAATGAAATCTTTTAGTCTACAGAGAATGGCAAAAACTAGATAAATTGAATGAAAATGGACTATTAAAGAAAATTAGAAGCATACACTGCTTTTTTTGAAAAGGCTCAAACATTAGCTATAAGTCTTTCAAATTGGCTGATTGTTGGTGGAAGAATGAAACAAGGTAGGATATTATGCATAAAGTAGATTCCAAATGCATTACTGCATTCATCATGTGAGAGTTGAAGGGAAAAGCAAGGTTTATCCTAAAGGGAAAACAAGGCAGGGAGGAACATTTACATTTTCTGATGTGGAGAAAAGGATGATAATGAATTCCATTTAGAGGTCAGCCTGTCATTGCCCTAACTCAGCTGCCTGGTAAAGGGGAGGGAGTTGTCTTAGCAAAATCTCTCCACATGCTTTTGCACTCATGGTGGTGGGATGAAAAGCCACAAGAGCCCTTTCTCTGAAACAGGAGCAACTAATCAATAAATTCATTGCTTGAATGTTGTCAGCCACCAATGCAGCGCATACATTATCATATTTGCAGAGATGCTGTTGTTAATGTCCGCAGCACGATGGAGTTATTAAATGTCTCGGAATGCCTGACTATGGCTGCACAGACTGCCTTGGGTGTCTCCTCATCTCTGTGCCATCCTGAAAGCAAAGATACAGCAGCAGGATCGTGAAATCCTCTACCCACTTCAAGGATTGCTGAGTGAAGGTGTATCTTCTTTGCATAGGAGGGGAAGAAAATGTGGGCACCCTTCAACTTGACGATTTGCATGGAGGCAGCTAAGCCAGCTGTAGAGACTGGCCTATTGAACTAGATACTAGTCTAGAATCACCACTGATCTAATAAAAAAGCATTTGTACCCATATTTATATGTATCTGAGTACAGGTGCCTATATCCCGTGGGTCTGTCACTGTATTTTGTGTCCCCTCCCCGTCTCTCCCTTGGGGAGGAGCAGCACATCAGCAAGCACACAAATCAAGGTTACTGATGCATTCACATACTCACTTTATAGCAGTTTTCCCCCTCTCCATGGATCACTTTACTATAATTTAAAGTCATCATACACCATCATCTATTTGCATTCCTGCAGTTTAGTGTCTTTTAGAGGTTGTGTGTAAAGCAGCTTTAATTCACAGGTGTAGTTTAAACAGTTATGGATCAGATCCAACTCTCAGGGACATCCATTGGGACATTTCTGCAAGTTCAATTCTCCCTCTGCAAAAGGCAAACAGTATGGTCAAGAGGAGGGGGTGTTGAATGTGACAATTTACCTGTCACTGACCTCAGGACCAAGATATTGGTCTTTATTATCTGATCTGGTATGGATCTCTCAAGAGAATTCTGTGAACATCATGATTCCGTTCACTTCTCCTTGAAACACGCCACATTAACTTGCAAAAAAGCTACGTGGCCTGGAGATTAAAATGAGCAAGTAGGGTATCCATACAATATTAGCAGCAGAGGGCACAATTTTGCCTTTAATTCCATGACAGCAAAGCTGAGCATGCTGGGATTATGCCACATCTATTCAGTATAAAAGGAAGGTATACCTTTAATATGTAAAAGTGTTTGTCTGGATTCTGTGTAAAACAGGAGTGATCAGATCAGGTGTTTTGCTGCTTGGGAGAAATCCTTGTCTCTGTTCCAATAAGAAGCAGTATCCTATAATTAGAAAGCAGCTCACTCTGTCTTGAGGAGCTAATATGGTACAACAGCATTTCTGATTACTTCAGAAAATAGCCAGGAGTATGAGCAGTGATGTGAGAACCGAAGCCGTCTGGCTTACTATCTGAGCCAGAGTATTTCTTCCCACGTGAGTGAAAATGCAGCTTGATGTCCTTAGCCTTTTTTCTCTTCTACAAAATTTATGGCAGTTGAGAGGCCAGATGTCCTTTGACTCTATCCCAGGATTGTTAGCATGGTTTGCTGCTACAGGTCTTTGGTACAGATAACGTAATAACTAAAAATACAAAGTATTTCCCAAGCTGATCACTACACAAGCTTCATCATTGCTCATGAACGCCAGCATGCATTTCTTAGCACGCATTTGCAAAGTGTTTGGGTGTTATAGTTAGGAGGTCACATCATGCTATTTCCTTTAGTTAAGAGGTTTACAAGGAAGAAATTTCATAGCAAAATATGTCATTAGGCAGCTTTTCTGCAGACTTTGTCAAATTGGAATGTGTTGGGACCTTTATGCACAAGGACATGCATCTGTCTGCTGTTATATGGAAACAGTGGTACAGGGACTAAATCCTTTTAATAGTATGTTCACTATGCTTGCTCTGAGTTTTTTTGGTTCAGTTTGGTTTTGGTTTTGTTTTTTTTCTCCTTGAGAGATCAAACGTTCCTCAAGCATGTCGATTAAAATATATTTATCAGTCATGGTTCCTCTTTTCTGCAGACAGCACAAGCAGTAGCTGCCACATAGCTCAAGAACATATTATGTCAACCTGGTACCTACATTTATTATGCTAGCATCTAGACCTGCGCTTCCGCACTCTTGCAGAGAATCAATACATACAACCCACCAGCTAGTATTTTCAGCAATTATGATAACCCTGATGACCAATAAAGGGGGAAATGGTTTGATTTTATTGTTTTCTCAGACACCAGAATACATCCTCAACTTTAACAGTGTTTTACAATTAATTAAACCATCAGCAGATTTCCATGGGAAAAGATCTACGAGGAGCACAAACCATCCCTGTGCACTGTTCTTGCCGCAAGGCTGGAAACATGTTGGCTCTGTGACTTAGGTCAGCTCACAGTCACAATAGCAAAACTGTATAGTTCCTTTCTGCTACGTTTCCTACAATACCTTCGACAGTGGTGTACTTTGCTTGTTATGCAAACTATAATCATATGAGTGTGCCTTGTGCTTCCTTGTCTGTTTGATGTACTCTTCTAGTACATTTTAAAAGACGTGCATGGTCCTGCTCTCTTCTTGCTGATGCTGAAGGAGACAGTCATGCCCATGTGGGAGTCTGTGGAGGATCTACAATCCCCATAGGAACAACACTTCTGCTGTTCCTAAAATCATTGGTCCGGGAGGTGGTTGATCCACATGGCAACTGACATGGGAAAGTGGGCTCAGACAGCCCATGTCCTCTGCTGAACTAAAATCACGCTGCCATAAATTGCTGCAACTGAGTTGGGATCGAAATCTGTGCTACCGTGTTCACCAACCACATTTTCCCTGCTGGTACATGCCCTGCAGGCAGGGAAGAGTGGCAGAGCATGTGTTCCATCCACAGGCTATGCAGACGTAGGCTGGCTTGCATCGATTATTTCAGCAGAGATCAGTGGGACTGATCGGAGAGCAATGAGAAAATGTTAGCAGACTCCCAGTGAAAGGTGGGAGCTGCTGCAGCCCTCTGAGAAAGTCTTGATAGGAGAATGTTGTTGTACTGCTTGTAACTGAGAGTACAGTAATAACTCATTGGAAATTGGCATTCCATGCAGATTTAGCAATGTGAATGATTGGGAAGATCTGTAAAGAAATGCAAAATGTTGGGAGCAGAGAGGAAAGCCCAGCAGCCTCCAGAGGCTATGGGAGACAGCTGGAAGGGTCATTTGACCTACGGGTTCTGCAAGATTTTTTTCAGAGGAATGAGGAAAAGGGATGAGCCTGGTGGGTTCCCCCAGCACACAGATCAATAGACTTACTTTGCAGTGCTTTGCCCAAGATAACAGCACTTGAATTGCAAAGATGAAACAAAGAAAGAAGCAACAATGGAACACATTGTGTTAAAATATCAAAACCCCACGACAAGTCAGGTGTAGTTCCGTGCCTTCTTGGCTTTTTGATACACTATAATTATTGCACAGGGAAGATAAAAGCATTTCTCACTGGTTTGGGAACAAATGTCTATGAGGCAAGAAATGGCACTTCTGCCTTTGGGCCAAATTCCTTGCTTTTTCAAAAGGTGAAATATGGCTGAGATAAAGGAACATCCATCTACTTCCCCCAACACATTACTCATTTGATATCTTTGCATGAAAACTGTTAGTACTTTCTCAGGCTTTGGAATAAGCTTCCTCCTTCTCAGTGCCCCAGAAAAAAAAAAGTGACACCTCACTAGGCATCAAACAGCACAAAACGTTCTGTATAGCTGTGAGAGCAGGTTGGGGATGAATCTGGTGCTTCTGAGGTATTCTATTGATTTGAAGACTGAATAAACAGAAGAATGAAAAAATACAGGTTTGTGACTTTCAATTTTAATTTCTAGAGATAATAAATTGTGAAATCACTGCTATTTTGCCAAACTGAAAACACATCCACTCAAAGTGGAGTTTCTTGGGGAAGCTTTTTGTCTAAAATGCCACTGGAACTGCCAGGGAAACATTCAACAAGCTTTTTTGTTCACTTACAGTGACTTCAGTATGTTAAAAATGTTGATTTTCATTGTGGTCTCAGGAAGTGCTATGCACTATGTACATGTATACTTACATTAAAGTTTAATACCATGTAATATATATGTATACGGTATCTTTTGACAAAATATCAGTAATAATTTTTTAAACTCACTTGAAATTTGAAAACAAGGTCATGGTAGATCATTTATTTTTATTGACTGCTACTTTTAACCTTCTCTAGTCAATTCTTTAAATTAGGAGAATGAAGCAGATTCCTGACCCTCTGAAGTCTATGAGGTTGTGCTTTTTCCTCCAGTGCAGATACCACCTACTACTTGTTTTCATTCTCTGCCTTTTGAAGAGCTTTTTATAACTAGTGAGACAAATCACATGGGAGTTTCTCTTCTCTGGCAGGATGAGCAAATAAACATTTAATTTGCTCACAGGCAAATGTGTATAACACTAAGTTTTTTCTGTATCAACATTTATTGGGAGACAGAATAAATCATTGCACGGGATTTCTATTGCTACTCACTCATCTCCATTCCCACTTCTAGAAGTCTCAGCACTACACTCCCTTGTCTTTTGATGTAGTCAAAATTATTTTCCCATCTCCATCTTCCAAAAACCATCTGGGCTCTGAGCTTGCTATTTCTCAAGTATTGCTCTTCTTGCTTCTCAGGTTGCCATTAGTGTCAATGTTTTCTTTCTAAATCCTTCCATGCCAAAGTGTGGGCACCTCTTGCTCAAAGGCAGCACTTCCTCAACACATTCACATGGACAGTGCAGTGATCACACCCTCTCAGAGTTGTATCCCTGCAGGGTTATTTGAGGCTCTGCATCTCCATCTGAACTAAGGATGCACAAGCTGTAGGTATAGAGTCTCTTCAGGAATGGGGTGGGAGGAAAAGACTTCTATGATCTCTGCCACAAGGCAATTTTATTGCACCATTAACTGAAAGAAAATTCTTTTCTTCTTGTCTCAGTCAACTGATGGAGATGTGCCCAGATAAGCTGTGTTTCTATCATATATCTTCCTTTTCAAACATCTCATGGATTTGCAGTTCTCAAAGGTATTTTGTCATGCTTCTTGGCCAGCTCCTAATCCATATCTATTGGTTGCCTGGGACTGAATAGATCAGGAATAAAAAAGGGTGGCCTAGAGCTCAGAAAGGCTTATTCTAGGGTGAGCCAAATGGTGTACCGCCTGAGCATAAGCTGTAGCAGACTTCCACCCTCTGCAGTCCGAACAAAGATAGTGCCCTACAGTGTACAAGGGCATCTACCCTTATTACAGCAATGAGTGCTTCTACCTTGATCACTGTGAAATATTTGGTCAGAAAGCTTTCTTTTAGAGAGATTTAACATGTTAATGTGACTGTGCTTGTTCCTCCACAGCTGAAGAAGCCTGAAATCGTTGCCCCTTGTGCTGTTAATCAGAGGGATTTTGCTGGAACTGTTACACTGCGTGACCGTGAAGATGTGAAATCCAGTGAAAGGCTAAGTTTCTAGTTCTCTCTTAATGAAAAGCACGCAGTGTGTAATGGCAGTATAAAAAAAAGTGCTGATGACTGCTTTTTGTTAATGCTGGCTTGGGGTTTTTATGTGCAAGGTCCAGTAAAAGCTACTGACCATGGACACTTGTAGTCAGTTCAGCTGAGGGCCAGCAGGAACAACCATCACAGGAATAACAGGGTGACAGCAAAAACATGAGGAGCTGGGAAGGCACAAAACCCAGCTGCCATCTTCTGTAACATTTCTATACCACAGACGAACTCAGCTCAAGCTGGATGTTCCTCTTTGTGAACAGATAAGTGAAATGGGAATTTTCATGTAAATTGGTGTCAGCACCCTTGGAAATAACCAGAGCTTGCAACAGAATGAGTGAATAGCAGCTGTTTCTGAGGGAAATAAGTCTACAGATTGATGGACAAGTTTGGGGAGGATAAATCGTTAAGCCTGTGAAGATGAAAGTATTTGCACAGGCACAAAGTTTAAGTAGCTTTTTTTGATTCACGGTTTTGAACTACAAAACAGCCGCATGCATCATACTATGTGTAACTTAATAATCTGCTTTTAAACAAGTGTGAGGCAACACCAATTAAGGCCATGTTTTTTAATGAATAGCTGCTCAGCCAGGTAAAAAACTGTGTAGCATATTGTGCCATCCATTTTAAGTAGAACTTCACACAGACCTTCAAAGACGGGTTCTGCCTGACAAATGGATGGAGCGATAAATCTCTATTTTACAAGGCAAAAGGGAATAGTGTGGGCATGTATGATCTGCATGTGTGTGCGTGCGTGTGCGTGCTTGCAGTGTTGAAAGCACCAGATTATGCTGAACTGATTAAACAACCTTACAATTGCATTACAGCAGACACTGTGATGAGAGCCAAAATATGATTGGCAAAATATACATGACATATTGTAAAACAGATAAAATGATAACAGCTTTTTACTGAAGAGCATCTGCTATTCAGTTGGGAAATTAGGGTGGAATGCAACTGTTCTTATAAATCATAAAATGGCGTTGCCATCATCAAGAATTTCCTGTCTTAATTTTTTAAGCGAGATATTTTTTTTGCTCTTGCTTGTATGTCAGAAAGTTAGAGACTCCAACTTTTTTCTCTGAACATGCTGGATAGAAACATATTTCTTTAACCACACTTTAGGGTAGAGCTCTTTAAACCTTGTGCTCATTGACAGATATGAAGACTAAACCAGGTCACCTGCATGAAATAACCTGATATCGGTGGGTTTTGAATTTGCTCAGTGGAATTACATAAGAAGAGAGAGCAATTCTGATTACTCTGATGTTACCTGAAGCTCCTTCGCTTCTTGTTGCAATGGTTTACCAATTTTTTTCTGCAGGGGAGACTGCACACGCAGACTGTATTATTCTCTGCGTTCATCTGTCTGGATTAGCCATACTCCAACTGAATGCAGTGACCTTCAGATGCTTCCATGGAAGAAGATCTGTTTCTTAAGACAAACAATTATCCACTGCAGGATGGATTTTGCTTCACTATCTATTGAATTGCTTCCACAGGGTGTAATGACTATTTAATTGCTATGTAATTTTATTATTATCTGTAAGATGTTTTTCAGAAAGGAAATGATTGCAAATAGTCTGATGTAAACTGATGTAAACTGACCTAGTTTCACTGACTTTCAGTAATCATGAATTAGGTCCCTGGCTGGTGTAAATGAGTAACTTGAAAGGGCTGTCCTGATTTAAGTGGCCTGCTACACACTTCCCACACAGGAGTAGGACACCTGATAAAATGTGACACTTCCAGTGCTCTTTGTGGTCTAACCTCCAGTTGCATGACTTCACAGCAATTCAAGATTCAATGATGCAGCTTTGAGCAACCTGGTCTGATCTCATAGTAGACCCTGCTTTGAGCATTATGTTGGACTAGGGAACTTCTGAGGTCCTTACCGATCCAGATTCTCTGGTGACTGTATGATATTTCAAGACCTGTTTAATTAAAAGATCAACATTTCCTCAAAGCTCTTATATTTGCATCCTGAGGACTCTTTTCCAGATTCCCAAATTCACCCACTGCAGGTGACCTACCCTGCTTGAATCAGCTTCTTTAAAGCCTCCATGCTTTTCAGATTCCTTTCCTTAGTATTTGCTTGTCATGGTGATGTACTCACTACCACTTCCTACTGTCCTGTTTCAAAGACACTTACTTGCAGGGATTACTCAGATCTGCAGTATTTTCTAAAATCCTGCCCAGTTAAACTCACAATTCGTTCACTTCAGCACTATTCATGGAGGTATCATTTTCATTAAGCTTTGCTATGTGTCTCTCTCCTGGGGAGATCCATTACATGATCTGTGCACCATTGCACTTTGGAACAGCAACGAATTTCACCCTGCATTCGATGGAGAGCTGAAAGACTGAAGCTTAACTTAAATCTAAAATTACTTTTCAGTGCTTCACAAATTGTTCCTATACAAACAAAAATGAAAGCCTGTGGATTGCTTTTGTCTTATAATTTTTATTACACATTATGGAAGAGTTCAGGAACAGTCAGTAAGTTGAACTAGAACCAATTCTCATCTGTTGTTATGGTTACCAGGAGTAGAAAATAATTTCCTGTAATTTATCTTAAGATCATTTATGTCGGATACAAACACAGATTAAGCTGAATACCATGGTAATTTCTTCTTCAATTGTGTTAGGAACCATAAGACATTCATTTTTACTTCATAAATAAGGGTTACAGTATGTCATGCTCAGTCAAAGAAGATAAAATGAATCTAATTAAGTGCCGTCAGAAGATCACTTTGCTGTTTTTATTGCGGCAATAAAAGTGCCCTTACCTTCTTATTCTTAGAGAAATGACAGAGATTATTATGGAAATAGAATGAGATCAAGTAAGTCTTGCTTGACCTAAACTTGGATACAACAATATCTTCGTGTTAGGGATGTTGAAGTGAATAAGCAGTTTACAAAATCTGATGGGCTAAAGCTCGTAAGAGATGCACTTGCTTTATTAGAACGAATGAAACCATATGTAAGCCTCAGACAGGCCTTGTTTATTGGGTTTTATATAAACAATATCATCTTTTTATTGATCTACAGGCCTCAGTGGTGATGATGGCAAACAAGGCTTTTAGATTGATGACTACAGGTCCATAACGTTGATTATTTGATGTGCGCACAAGTGAAAAGAACCATTTAGCATCAGCAGTATGTGTATATCAGTATAAAAATCTGGAGGTTGCTTCAGGCCATAGAAGAGCTCTGCATGGAAATAAGAACAGTGGAGAGCCCTGAAAGAGCGCAGGTTGAATGAAAGGCTGTTAAACAATATATTGAAGACGTTTCCATCAAGTTACCAGAGTCTGTAAAATGCCAGCAAGGAGTTTAAAACAAAAAAAACAAGCAAACAAACAACACCCAAACAACACCAAACAACTCGAAGTCTGAAAAGTCTGTTATAAACCTCAGAAAGTTTAAAGATGGCTTACTGTCTCTAAAATAAAAGGGACGTCAGATGACATGGTAACACCACCTGACCTGTGTGTTTGGAGATTTGCTGGAGAATAAATCCAGCCTCCTATGTCTTCCAAAACCCCTGGTCATGGTGTAGTGGCCAGTGACCCAGGAGCTCCAGAGCTGCATGGCTGCACACCACATGGGTTTCGCCCTGTACCAAAATCACGGGCCAGCTCACCGTCCTCCAGCGACTGCATGAGAGCAGCTTGGAGCAGAGTGATCTCCCACTGCTGCTCACCAGCACCAGGCATGGAGCCACCACTCCTCAGTCAACAGGGTTGCAGCCAAGGGATGAAAATCAAATGACGAAGGCACAGCATTTCCCTTCTAGAAAGCTTGGAAGATCTGCTTTCCTTGAGATGTTCTGCAGAAAGCGGCAATGTGTTCATATCCAGGATGGTGCCATTTTTTTCGGAAGATTTTCAGGAAAAGTTGGACTCCTGCTATTTTCTTGGTGGAACTTTGACAATTTTCCTCTGAAGGCAGATGTGGAAACCAAATCTTCCACTAACATACATTTTCAATAAGAGCCTGAATCTAGTGCTAATTAAGGCAAATTCCTGCAGTAGATGGACTGACTGAGTCTCTTCCTTCTTAGGAAATGCACTGTAAAAGAATATGATTCAGGAAGGTACTCTGTCACCACTAAGTCACCTCCCATTCAGCACCTCAGGTGGAAGAAGCTGAATGCGGTCCCACCACTGCCTTCCCTTTCTGCTTCCCACCATCAGAGTTTGGGAAGAGAGTTTGGTTCTCTGGGAGCTATGGAGGGTGTGATTGTCTGCCTTTTAGATCAAGAGGGACATTGCCAAGAGGTAAAATGGCTCTACCGTATGGAATCAGTAGAGTTAATCAGTAGGTTGGGTCATAACAAAAACAAAGCCAACTTTGAGTAAATCTTGGGAGAAAAAAAAAAACAAAAACAGAAAGCACTAAAGCACTGCCTGAAACCAAAGCTAGCTAAGCAGAGAGAAAAAAAAGCCCCCACAAACACGATGAGTCAGAGAGTTTCTTTCAAACACATAAGTTTCATTCAGGTACTGGAGGCACTCTGAACTGAACCTCTGTATAACATTTTTTTTCTGTAATGATGTCTTTGTATAGCACGTTTTATTGAAATCCTTAGGACTGAATCCGCTCTGGAAAAGGTCCTGCATCTATCTGTGTGGTTGATACTACGTTTTTCATGCATCTAGGACTGTGCTGATCAACCTGCCCACCTTTTTGTATAAAGAGAGAACATTTTTACACACAGCAACAAATATGCCCCAAGTCCTGTCTTATTTGCTAGCCAGTTGTCAGTTTGCATGGTGACTAAAAGTGCGATAAATAGAAGGTACAGAATGCAACTGGAATAATAAATACGACTGAATCATTGGCATGGTAAAGACAACTAAACCCTGAGTCCCCACTGAATGATCCTGAGAGTTTCTTGCTCAGAGACTACCCAGTTCTGCAGTTTCTCCATGTGAGAAAGAGTATGCCTGTAAGTTTATATTTTTTTATGGGCTTATGGCCCAAGTGGAGACATCTTCTCACTCACAAAGAATGCTGTCTTTGCCTCCAGTTGATATAGCAGAGATGTAAAGTGCCACAAAAATCCAATAATGCTAATTTATTTAATTTCCTGAGCTGGAAGCGACAAGGAGCCAAATACACACTATCCAGCTCACATGAAAGCTGATATGCAAGTTGAAAATAAAAAATATTGCCAAGGAGACCACAACTTGCATGGAGTTAACCCATAACAAATAAAGGCTTCTGAAAACCTTAACCTGCTTCAATAAATGACATTTCAGTGTTAATAACGAGTGAGAAAATGAGGGAAATATTTAAGGGAAACATATCGTAGCTGCAATTGCTGAGACACATTCACTGCTGGTATAAGCACTGCTGAAGCAAATACAAGATATAATGATTAGCATCAGCAAGGAATATGCCCCTTAGCACTGTGCCATTAAAGTTCCTGAGTACGGGAGTTAACAAAGGCAGTTTAAAGTGTATTGGAAAATGATTTTTCATTCCATTTTAAAAACTCATTTCATGCATTGTTGTGTCATCTACTTTTAAAATTACAGTCCAAGCAGAAAGACCAAAATGTGATACCGATCTTTTAAATCACGATCCCCAGGGCAGAAGTACATGATTGACCTGTAGTTATTTGTTAGGTCTTTCTGGACCATTCAGCAGAATTCTATGCAGGAGAGTCATATGAGTACCTCTATAACAAATAAAAGGTATTTGATTGAGAACTATATTAGAGTAAATAAATAACAGTGAGATGGCTCACGCTGTGAAGTTGTGACTGAAACTTAAATAGCCATTTCTGTTGCCTTGATGTAATTGGTGACCTGCTGGAGCCAGCTCTTTGTTGGTAATCTATATCAGTACTTGGACAATAGTACCTTTCAATTCATCATTTCCCAAGAGATTTAAAGCAGTCATAGAAACATTTTCTTTTGCTGCATGCCATTTATTTTTTTGAAGGACAGAGCAGTCTCCTCTAAACTCCCACTGTGCATTAAATATTACAAATTAAAATAAACTACTCCCTGTCTAAATAAAATGGTAACTACAGGGGCAGGCTAGTATCAACTTATTTTCTAACATTTTTCTCAGTTAAGGAGAAAGACTCTAGTAACTGGAATACAACACAGTGTTGCTTCTTATTCTCAAAAAATATACATGTGCATATATAAAAAACGCAGTTCCTGAAAATGAGAATTAATTGTATTCCAATATGCTTAGTGGATGGGGAACACCATACAACTTCTTATGCCCAGCTTTATTACTTAATCATATTGGCTGTACTGGATATACCTCTTGTGTATGCATTCAAGATGATTAGACTAGCAGCAAGATAGTGACTGGAAATATTACAATTTAAGAGAAATGGGCTTTTGCTGATTTATTTTTTCTTGTGAATGAACAGAGAGCACTGGCCAATTCTGTTTGGATTTTTCTGTTGCTGTTCATAGCACTTGTTGGGGAAAATGTCATTAGCCATGAATTTAACTGTGTTACTGTAAGGCTTTTTTACAGCGTAAAGCTCTAGTTTTCTCCCTTCTAAGCGTCTTGATACAGTTTATTTCACTAGGAACAAAAGCTAATGCTGCAGGAGATATTTCTGCCCTTGTTCAGAGTTTGTTCCTTTGATCAAACTTCTGGGTTCAACTATATTTCTGGATTCTCCAAGGTTTAGCCTGCATGAGCCACAGAATTTTTTTTTCATTTTTCGGACTAAAGAGTGTCTGTCTGATTCCCCTGGTCCCTGATATCCACCACTATTTTCTCCTGAAAAGACACTCTGATATTTTGAAAGAGCTGGTGGCTTTGGCTTATATAGTTCTCTTTTAATTTAAAGAGCAAGCTGCTGTCCTGTGCAGGAGCAGATTTCAGGTGGGAAGTATACAGAGAAAGTGGCCACTGTCTGTCCCTGGGCCACCCCTTACCTTACAGTGACCACTTCACTGCTACATGTCTGAGGATCGTTAAGTGTAGGAGCATGACTCGTGTATCCAAGCACCCAACTGCCATTGGTGTCAGTTGGGCTGTCTATGACCAGCATCCTCAGGATTCGGGAGCTCAGCACTTGTGTATGTGAGTGGTTAGCATGGCTCTGCCACTGGGTTATTGCAAAAAATGGAATGGTTGCCAGCTACCTAGCAGAGTCATGGTGGTTTGGAGAAAGGTGGTTTTCTGCTGGGGATGAGGTGATATGAAATATGTCTGCATGATATTTACAGCTGAGTCTATTTCCCTTCTTGTGACTCTCCATGCTTCCACAGCACCACATGCCTAATTTAATTTCACCTCATCTCCACCACAACTCTTTATTCCAAAGAGAATGTGTTTTTTCCCCATGGAACAAGCACTATAACAAGCACTGATAAACATACACACAAACAAAAGTGTTAAGCCTGAGTTGACATCCTGAGATGTTACCACTTGCGTTTATTTACTATTACGAGTGATGGTAGCTGATAGCCACAGTTGAAGCTGGGATTCAGCGGGAGAAGCGCTGAACCAGAACAAATACAGAGAATACAACACAGTTTGGAGTTCAAAAGAGAAAACCAATGAATATAGGGGTGATGTGTCCTGGCCAAAGCCAGAGCAGGTTCCTACCAGAACTGCAAATGGATTGTAGGCATGCAAGTTCCCCATTCAGTGCAGTTGCTGCTTGACCATACTGCTTGATCTAACTTCTCTTTCAGTTTTGCTCTTTGTGTCTCAGCACCCTGCAGAATCAGAGCAATCCTCACTGCAAGAGCAGCAAGGAGAAAAGCTCCATGTTTGCATGTCTCCAGGCTGAATTGCTGTTTCCCACACATTCACGGTTCAACAAGAGAACAGATGCATCAGGCAGAATTACAGTTGGATTTCTTTCCTGCTATGGGATTTGTGTTTGTTTTTAATGTGACGTGATGAATGGCTGATTGGGAGATTAGAGGTGGACTCTGTAATCGTCAGATGCTCTATCTTGTGTAGCCAGAGCATTCTCTGAAATAAAGATCCTCAATGAGACAAAAGTATACATCTGAGGTGAAGAATTCAGGGTAACATAATTTCCAAGACAACTCCTTCCCACATCTCCAACCAAGGAGACTTTGGAAAGGGAAATAAAACTAACAATAAATATGATTATTTAATCAGTATGTGGTTCCAATAGCCCTGTGTTTTCCACTCTTATTCAGGAGGTAAGGGAGGCAAAGTACAAGGCAATAATGGTATATAGGATGGGTTTATCTTCCCCAGTTTGTGCATTGTTATGCATAGCCTGTTATGAAGTCGACCAGTGCAACATTCACAATGCTACAAAGACCATGATGATTGAGATGTTTCTTCTATGAAAATTCTCATTCCTTTCATTTATACTCTCAGGAGATTCTAAGCTCTAATAGCTTAATTACTAGCCATATGTGTTAGATATTAGTCAGACCTGTGGCTGAAATTTTCCTTATGTGTAATCAAAGGTGTGGATGACTTTCGACAATTGATCGGGACACTTCAAGCTGGAATAGGCTAAACTTGCAGATGACAGAGTACAAATTCAAAAATTGTGACTTGAGTGGAGAGAGGAGCAGACATCCACTATCTATAGTCTCTTACAATACAAAAATTAAGTGTGACCAAATGAAGCTAGTAAGAGCAAGGTACAAAACAAAAATGGGGCAGTGCTTGCACGCTGCAGCAGATCTGTGTAAGTCTCCCACAGTGTGTATTGGTCCCATTACTCATTTCTAGTGTTGGCTGGGACACCTGCAACTTCTGAGCAGCATATAAATTCATTGGCTTCCTCACTGACCCTTTCCCTCTGGCTGAACATCCTCAGGGCTCGTTGTCCTTGGCTTCCCTTCCCACAACAAGATGTCTTGACTTTCTGGTCATCTCCATACATTATGCTGAAGTCTATGAGAAACCATTCTACAAATGAAAATTTCACTTAAGTCAAGAAAGTTGGAGAAAGTTCAATGAATTCCCACCCATCCTTTTCTCCATCTCTCTGTGGTTTTGCTTTTGAGGTACTGTTATATGAACCAGCCTATGAGTCTGTCTCTGTCCCCTTATGAAGCTTTTAACTGTGTTGTTTTTTTTTTAATCAGACACCACTACAAAGCTGATATCTGTAAGCACAGACAAGTCCTGCCTAGAAGAATGTAATCACAGATCTCCAACCTCTGAAGTTCCTGGCTTTTGTATATACAACTCACCTTCTTTGTCGGTGACATGGACAGTGGGATTGAGTGCAGCCTCAGCAGGTCTGTCGATGACATCGAGCTGTGTGGCATGGTCAACATGCTGATGTGAAGGGATGCCATCTAGACGGACCTTGACAGGCTTGAGAGGTAGGCTCGTGCAAACCACATGAAGTTCAACAAGGCCAAGTGCAAGGTCATGCACATGGGTCAGGGCAATCCCAAGCACATATACAGGCTAAACGGGGAATGGATTGAGAGCAGCCCTGAGGAGAAGGACTTGGGGATGTTTGTTGCTGAGAAGCTGAACATGACCCAACAATCTGCCTAGAAAGCCAACCGTATCCTATGCTGCATTGTAAGAAACGTGACCAGCAGGTTGAGAAAGGTGATTCTTACCCTCTACTCCACTGCCCTGAGACCCCACGTGGCATAATGCATTCAGCTCTGGGGCCCGCAACATAAGAAGGACATGAATCTGTTGGAGAGAGTCCAAAGGAGGGCCATGAAGATGATCAGAGGGCTGGAGCACCTCTCCTATGAAATCAGGCTGAGAGAGTTGGGGTTGTTCAGCCTGGAGAAGAGAAGGCTCCAGGGAGACCTTATGGAAACCTTCTTGTACGTAAAGGTGTCCTACAAGAAAGCTGGAGAGGGACATTCTACAAGGGCATGTAGTAATAGGACAAGGGGTAATGGCTTTAAACTGAAAGAGGGTAGATTTAGATTAGACGTAAGGAAGAAATTCTTCACTGTGTGGCTGGTGAGGCATTGGAATAGGCTGCCCAGAGAAGCTGTGAATGCTCCATCCCTGGAAGTGTTCAAGGCCAGGTTGGATGGGGCTTCGAGCAACCTGGTCTAGAAGAAGGTGTCCCTGCCCATGGCAGGGAGGTTGCAACTAGATGATCTTTAAGGTCCCTTCCAACCCAAACCATTCTATCGTTCTTGTGCTTTAACATAATTTAATAGGTGACACTTCTAATAGGTAGCTAAGTAGGACTGAGTTTATATGAGTCTTTCATATAGAGAGATTTCATTAATGAACCTGATGCAGTGAGAATCTCTGATACTGTCACGGCAGGAGACTATGTGTTAATTATTAAACGTGATTTTGTAATTTTAATTGTATAATTAAGACAACGTTAAAAGACATAATTACATTTTAAATTTTACATTTTACATTTAATTACATTTACATCTTCTTAAGAACTCAATTTTATCATATTTTTATTACTTTGTAATGATATGATATTTTATTATTAGAAATTAGAAATTATTAGAAATAATTTTATGACTACATGGTTTTAAAATATGATCTTTTTATTGTTTTGTCACTTTATCTTACAACCATCCTAAACATCTAGTGGAAAGTGAAAGACTGCAAGCATTTTGAAAGTAACCTAGATAAGACATCAATGATGATGCTGAAATTTTTTCACTTTAGCTGTTGCCTGCCTTACAGAATTAATGAAGCAGATTATGATGACAGAAGTTAGTTCAAAGCAAAACTCTAGTTACAAAAACAGCCTTTGTGGAAGGCTTATGCTTAAGATGAGTTATGTCACAACTGTCTGCGAGATCAGGAACCGTGTGAGAGGAGGTGGTGAAGTTGTCTGGTGCTAATTGTTCCATTTGCTCACAGCAACGTGAATCAGAGGCAACCCTGCAGAAATCAGAGGCAACACTTTTGTTGCGGAGATCTGAGACTCGTTTCAAACCTGAACAAGGTTCACAGTCTAGCAACACCCAGTGAAGCAGATGTTTTTCTAAATAAAGGAGACGAGTGAAATGGTCCATGCTGCACATCAGAGCTTGAACCACCTTAAATGACCTCATTTCCATTCCTATTTTTTATGATTTGTATGTATTTACTGTTTGCTTTCATGTGCTGTTCTTCGTGTTTTTTATTAGATAAAGTGTCCTTATGGAGTTATAGTAACATTTTCCATTGTTTTTCCGACTTTGATATTATACATAAAAATATGCATCCTTTGTCTCAACTCACTCCTGTGTTGTGTTACAATCAAAATGGAATAAGAAAGCCTACTTTGATCTACTATAGTTAATAGAAATACAAAGGCAGGGAGGCAAGTTGGGTAGGGTTGTTTCCTCCCTACCCTGAAAGAGCTACTGACCTGAAAGACAGAGCGATAGTAATTTTAACTACTGCACTGCCACAAGTGTGCTGAACACATGCACTTTGTGATCAAGATGAATATGATCTTTCTCATCTGTGAGACATTACATCAAAAAAAGAATTAATCCCTGGTGAGGACACCTCTGCCTTCATACTTTGTTCCACGGAGTGAATGGCAGGTCTCAGCAGGAAAGAGACTTGTCCCCCATGGGCTGTGTCCAGATGCCTTGAACAGTGTAATGACAACATAGGTAGATCAATAATTTGTCTCACTGTACAGTTCAAGTAAACGTTTTCTCTCAGTTTTTTCTTCTCTGTTTTCAGATTTGTATTTTCTCACATGGTTTCACCTCATTAACAGGTATGCACAAGATAAAAAACTCAGTGGATCCTCTTATTTTTCTAAGAACCTAGGTGATATTCTGTCTTCCCACAAGTCAGAAATTCCTTTAATTGGAAAGGGATTGAATGAAAGTATTATATCAAAGTTAATAGGAACAAAAAGAAAACTCGCTGGACTTCCAAATTGTGAAGTTTGCTATGTGGTGGTGTCAGTACAGAACATACAGTTCCTTGAATTGACCTGATTATGCTTCCTTTTAGTTTTTAACTGGTAGAAAATATAATCTCTATTTATTAATTTTCTAAACATCACATAGCTACTTTGTTCTGCATTTCAGAATAGTATCTGAAGTCATGCAATGTAGTGCAGCACATCAGGTAGGAATGAATACTTTCCCGGGTAGCTCAAATCACAGTGTGCAGCTGAGAATCACACTTCATCTCCAGCCATTCTTTCAAAGCAAATGAGAATTTACATATCAGGACCCAATCCGCTGAGATTCTTTCTCTATTTAGTGTCCCAGATGGCATACACAGGAGGGCAGGAGTACTCATATCTTTCAGAACTACGCTTAAAAAGCGGAGAGATTTTGGCATCGCATGTTACTCCTTTTGATCATAGCACAGCCCAATTACCACTCCACCCTGCTCTTTCCTTTCCTTAGGTACCGATGGAAGCATGCCATGCCAAAGAGGTTTGCCAGGCCAAAAGTGAAATATTAAAAGCTCTTCTGCTGTAACACAGTGTCAGCACTTGTATCAGTATTTTTTTGAAAGTTTGTTACATTGCTTTTAAGGCAGAATTTGTTACTAATACTAATATTTGCTGCTATTAAAGAAGAGATATTGCTGTACACTGAGAACAATAATGAGGCTGAATATTTTTCATCATATCATCTTTGCAGATTATGTTTGGTTAAAGACAAAATTTCCTGGAAGAAACTCTGGCTTAATTTTCATCTTTCTTCACTTGTTAACCTTTCTGAGATGGAATACAGAGACAGAGAGATCTGAATTCAGAAAAAAAACAGCACTAAAAATAACAACCTGAAAGTACTTGGAGGACTCCCTGTTACAGTTGTGTCTGTGGACCTACTACCTTAAACATATATCTCCCATACATCATCCCCAGGAAGGTAAAGTATTGTATCCCATTTATAGGTGAGCGGAAGAGTTGCAGAGGTTTTTTTGGATGACAGTAGTGCTCTGCATGCTTGCACACAAACATATGGAGATTTACGCTATGTCTGGTTCATCCAAGTGCCTCCAGCTGGTGCAGATTGTGCTTAACTGAGTCAAAGGGGCAGCCTATAAATTGATTCCAGTAAGTGCTGAATCAAATGGTCAGAGAGGGCTCTAGGATATATTGCATGCATAAGCAGAAGTGAATCATTGAGGAATTTACTATCTGCAGCATGGATTGTTTGTTCACATCCAGTTTTACAGCTTCTTCAAAAAAGCAAAATAAAAGAAACTAACCCCTAAATCCCATTCCATCTGCAAGTTGTTGTTTTCCCACATCCCTATTAATCTTGTGTGGAGAAATCAGATAAACTAAACACTGATTTTTTAATAAACAATGATTTACCTCAAAGAAATTATCTTCCAACGCTCAGGGTTTTTTTTTCCAAATCAATCAACTGAAATTACATGTCAGGTCTTTTTGTTGCTAGGACTCCTTTGGCTCTTGGTGGAGGAAGGAGATAATTTTGTATTTTTCAAAGGATGAACTTTTTATTTTCACCGATTTAGTATGATTAAAACTGCAAATTGCTTGGGGATTTTACTCCAGAGCTGATTCATTTCATGTTTAATTACGTGTCTAAACTGGGAGTATTGCCAGTGATTGTCTTTATTTAATAAACTGAAGCCTATATGTTTTGAAAAATGGAGTGAAAGCACCACCAGTGAAGAAAGATCAATAATGTTCCCTTTTCCTGATACTCTGAAGATGTATCTCTTTCCATAATTGAGTGTAAGGGCCAAATATACCATTGACAAAAATCAATACAGTGCTTCGGGCTTACAAGGAGCTCTGGCAACATAGGCATCTGTGGTTAAAAAAAAAGACGTGATGGCAAATTTCGTGCATTCTTAGCCGTATTCTCCCTGAGTCCTTAAGCACAGGGATTTTTAAATAGGTACTCTTGAACCTGCAGATATCAGTAAAAGTGCATACAAATAGTCCTGGGGTTGTGAAATATGGGGTTAGATTTGCATACTTATAAAATGAAAGGTTGCTCATCTGCCTATCTAATGGCATCAGCATACATAGCCCTGAATAAAATCATAGTCCAGGGCACCCTTCTTCAGTAGAATAGGTCTAAATTTAAAGAAGGGATGAGGCAGGAAAGCTATTTGAGCGTGTCATATGCTCGTTGTCAAATGTATTACGGCCCCTTTGCCCGACAAGTGTGCATTCATTGCCATGGTCTGGATCCTCAGGAACTGTTGTGGCACTGCATGGAGCAGCACAGTGGCATAAAGAACATCGTAGTGAGGGGCATCCACCTGAGGAACAGCTGGTGGTGGATCTGCCTTGTGTGCTGGCCTCTTCAAAACACAGGAGGCAACATAAGTTCAAGACTTAGCCTCTGAGCAACAGAAAGGTGATGGAAATATCTTCTCAAATATTTTTTTGGATTGGAAAAAAAGTTTATTTGTGAAGCCACGGTGCTTATCTCAGCGGGAGGGTTGTGAAGCTGCGTTAGTGGTTATAGCTTGATAGAAGTTAGGTAGGACTTTCAAAACTTAGTTGTATAACTCTGCTCCATCTGTAATCATTGCATGTTGGACATTTGCCTTTAGTGTGAAATGACCACGGTTAAGACTGATGAAGTCTGAAAATCTACTTCAATAAACTGTAACACTTTGTGAATTTCACTTAAGCTCTCTTGTTTTACTATTACATATTCTTGGTCTTCTCCAGGAAATGGAAGGCTAAAAACATGACTGATTTTAATTTTTTTCTCTATAGTTCTTCAAAGTTATGACAGTTGAGTATATCTATCAAGTATTAAAGAAAATTATGAATGAACTTAAGAAAAAAAACAGTGAGTCATGCAGGAAGAACCTGTCTGTATTCTGAAAATGATTTTGATCTGCTGGAGCTTGCTTTGTTCCCAGTTGTGATGACAACTGAATGCATTAAAATGCTACATGGAGGAGACTGGAGCTGCATTTCTGCCCTGTGAGCTATCACAGCATAGTGGTCCTGCATGGAGCCCTGCAGCCCCTGGGCGTGCTGGGATCCAGTCACGGATCTAGGAGATGTGGGGACCACGTCTTCAGAGTTTGGTAGACATCCTCCTCATTATGTCCACGGTTCCCTGTTCCCCATAAATCTCAACTGAGGATTGTAACAAAGAAATGGGTAGCTTTCTTAAAATGTGTGCCAATACTGGAGAAACACAATTTCCAACATCTTATGAGAGTGCTGTGAGAACCATCACTGAGCTGGGAGACCCACACCAGCGGGTGGGTGCCAAGAAGTCACCAAGTAAGCTGGCAAGACACAGGTCTGCTGACATTTTCTTGCATTTTATAAACCACTTCTCAAAACATTTAGATGCAGATGAATTTTAATTTCCCATGTAAAAACTACTCCACTGGAGGATTTTTTTTCAGTCATGTTTCAAAGCCACTTTTACCTGAATGTCGTAAAACAACAATAACAAAAAAAACCATAGGTGACAAAACTGTCCTGTATTCCATATGAGGGAAAATCTGTTTCCCAGGTATTGTCCCAAACTGGGAACAGAAGTACCACCATGTTGTACAAAAGCCTGTTCTCTATTCCTTCTCTGGGCAGAAGCAGAAATGAATTTAAATTTCGTAAGGCACCTGATTCTCATGACATTTTCAGGCCCTCTTTGAAAGCTGATTAACACACAGTGAGTGCCCTGCTGTTAAAGTTCACTGTGTTATGATACTGATGTTCTGCTTTTATATTTTGGGGCAAAACATTGATTTGGGGAGTTTAATAGATTAAAATAACCTGTTCTACCTGCTGTTAGGAAATACAGATTTTTAATTAACAGATTAAAGCAAAGTACAGACCTATGGTTAATGAGAGATAATATTCAAAACCTTTTGGTAAATGGCCTAATTTTACACCTTATAGGTGTAGAAATTAATGCTTTTTTAACTTTGCCATAATGCTTGGGTGGGTGCTCCAGTAGCTCCTCTGTTCCTAAATTGGGTGATTCTCCTACTGTTTACTTTCCTGTGTTCATAGGCTAATCTAGATGAGCTGTACCTGTCAAAAATAAATACCCAATGTACGTTTCCATGCTTCTTTCCAGAATTACAACACATTGCTCCTCTATCCTTTTCACTCAACTGAACAGTTTACAGCAATCAATAATATTACTTTTATCTATTTTTTTTCTCCAGCAATATCATTATTATTTCCTCTTTCAAGTCAGGGAAATAAATGCGAAATAACCTCAAGCTTCCTCTCCCTAATGTATTTTTTTTCTAATTTTCCAAATGAATCCCTGGTTCTGGTTAAAGACTAGCACAGTGTGATGACTTCATTAGTTTGCTGGTGTGCATTCTCTGACTCACATTAAAACACTGAAGGTCTTTGAGTTAGCAATAATTAGATGAGGTCATTAAAGATACAATGAGATCATGATTGCCAGAAATGGCCTCACATTGTATGAAGTAAGGTCAAATCAGCTATAACCATTACTCATTCCTGATATTTTCTTCATTACATATGCATTAAGTAACAGTAGTAGGTAATCCACAGATTAACATGAGTGAGATACCCTACAACCTGTCAAACCCATAGTATTGTACAGTGAACAGAAAGTTGCATGGTGAGATCTTTCGTGGTAATTGTCTCTTACACATAGAAACTGCAGCAGGGACTGAATAAGAACAGATCAAAAAGAAATGGAAGGGGATATCAACAATATTTTGAAGAAACGAGGCAGGAAAACATTAGCTGTGTGTTCAAAATCTCCAGGAGCATTTTCCAGAGAGCATCAAATTACGAGGTAGCAAACAAGGCTCCCAAGCAGGACAGGCTCAGGTGCTTCTCAGCCAATGTGAAAGCTGTGACTCCATGGAAGTCAAGTCCATGTAGTCATCTTGCTGGAAGGTAGCACGGTTACCTGAACAGTACGAGACACCCCTGCTCCTCTGTCACATCTGCATTTGACCCATGGGCAGCACCTCTCCAGACAAAGTAAAGGGTCAATCCAGACAACAAAATGCATGGATTATTTTTCTTTTGCATAGCAATGAGTACTGTGTCCATTTTCTGGGGACGGTCATTCAATGCAAGCACATAGTAACCTGGTGAAGGGTGGCAGAACTCCTTCCATTTATTTCTTATTTTCTAAACAGCCAAAAAGCAGCTTTAAACCCAAGTCTCTCTATGGGAATAGATAACACAAATCGAGCTGAACAAATAGTTAAGTGACAGAATAGCCAGAAGAGATAAAATCAGTATACTAATTAATGTAGCAATTGCTTCCAGATGTGTATATGATAGAAATCTGACCCATTTTTGTATGGTTTCAGATTATCTCCCTTCTCTTCCTCACACTCTGCTGATTGGAAAAATGACCCTTCCAGCATTACAAGACACATTCCTTCAGCACTGTGCAACAGGCAACGTGCTCAGCGAGAGCAGCGCAACTCACCAAGCACTTTGCAGCAGCTCTCATGCATTAAAGTCTGCAAGAAATTCAAGGCTCCGTTTCCTCTGCTATCACTGTGAAATGTCTCCTTCCTAGACTACAAGTGACAATCTCACCTACATGTCAAGGCTGAGGAGACACGTGAAATTACACGTCCAACTCTGGGCCATGCTAGAGGAAGGAAAACTGTGCTCTTTGACAACTACAGTCCAGGCATGAGGCATAGAGCAGAGGCTCTGCCTGGAAATCAAAAAGAGTCCTGGTCAGAAGGGTGAGTAAGTATCCAGGGAACTGACCCTCAACAACTAATACAAGGTGCTCTTCTGCTGTCTGCTGCTTCTCTCACCCTCTGGAAAGACCTTGTGTCAGAAGAGGCCAGGCTCTGCTGAGATACTAACTTTCTGGTTGTGAACATGTGCAGACCCAGGCTTTGCTTTTGGGTAATCAATGTCTGTGTTCTCCCTGTAACAGAAGTAATTAATGATCCTAACTAGCACTGACATCCGAATTTTCTTTCAGTTATACCTGAACTATGAACAAAAATTATAGTTACTCAAGAGCTCTGAATTTGCAGAGGCACTTTTCCCTGTGTACAGAGGCACTCAGAACAACCAGGGGAAGTTGCACGGCTCTCCCCCGCACAGCCAGGCTGCGATGTGCTGCTCCTCACCCTAAAAACCTCTTTTCCGTTCTTCTTCTTTCCATGTTTCTGTCCTTTTCAGTTTCTGTCTGGACAGGGATACCAGTTATTTTAGGTGAGGAGTACAGCCCTTTTCTGAAAAAAAACAAAACAAAACAAAACTGAGGCTGTTGAATACAGATTCTAAAGTGTGCAGTGAGTTTTGATCCACATACAGATGTTGAGGTATCTGAGATCATTAAGTGTAAACTCCAGAGTCCAGATGCTACAGGTCAGCTTGAACATGAGCTGTCAGTGTCCCCAGAGAGGTTGCGATAAGAGTTTTGCCAGCAACAGCTTGCAAAGATGCTTCACAAATCTGTGTCTAGGAGTTTGCCCTTTTTATTTCCAAACTTGCTTGACTGATGATGGGAAAAAAGATGTGGCAAATGGAGGAGACTGCAGATTTGGCACACCAATGCCTTTCTGACATTTCAGCTGCCCTGAGGGTCTATTTCTCTGTGTTATGGAGCCAAGGGTGATTGTTTTTTTTTTTCACTGAGTTTTTCTTTCTGTGAAGACGTAAGTCATTAACGTTAATAGATCCTAAAATATCCACAGTGATGAAAAAAATGTTTTGTTTTAGTATGTGCAGTAGAACTTGTGCGCAAATACATAAGGAGCAACCAGGTTCATTAGCATTGATGTGTTAGCCTGAAAGGGAAAAGGAGAATATAAGAAGCTAATGTTGTTCTGCAATCCATCTTTCATGTCACTGAGGGCAAGGAAATGTCTTCTAAATTTCCTATCAATCACCCTGACCTTTTTTACTGTTTACATGATTTGCATTTTTAAATAGATTATTTTGTGACGTTATTTTTTCCCTTGATGCTTCACTTTAAAAAACAAAGATGCTTCCCCATAGAAATATCTTCTTCCAAATGTCTCAGCCCAGAAAGGGGTCTTTACACCCCCAATAGGAAAACCCAGCATTTGCCATTTGCCCCATGGAGCAGCAGTCAACGGCTCTACTCAAACTGGACCTGAAGTGAGGGCTGGGGGCGAGGGGGTGGCACCTAGACCTGGTCACTCAGTTTTCTCCCTCCTCGCTTGCCCAGACACCTGCAGGCTATGGGTGGAGGACACATGGGTGACAGGAACCACTAAAACATCCATGTAGCGCTCGCATTGTTCACATAGCTTGAACAATTTGTGGAGGTACAGGTTTTACTACTCTGCAGGAACAACTGTTTAGTCTTGTTTACTTTGGTTTGTTTGGATTTTTTGCAAAATTGTGTCTTTCTTACACAATAATAGATAGAACGTGTCATGACAATTCTACCTTTAAATGAAGCTGCGCTTGGTACACAGCAGCATTCCAAATAGAGGTGGTTGATATAACAGAAAAGATGCATCAAGACATTTACACATTCAGCATTTGCACACTGTCACTTACAATTTGTTCACAGCTTCTGATGGCCCATGAAGTTCTTCAGGTATTTCACTAAAAGTGTAAGAGTATGTGGGCAAGTTACAGAGGCTCAAAAGTTACTCTGTCAGCTGTGGGATTTGCTAGTTATTACCAAAGGCAACATTATTAATACAAGTAAACAAGTCAGTTGCGAACACTGTTTTAATTAATTTACTAGAACAAAATTGCTTAGAGTTTACCAGTAAGTAGTGAAAAAACAAATCTGGCTAAAAGATAAAGGAATAAAACAATGACCATGGCACTATTATAAAACATACTCACTAATCTCTGTGTTTCTAGAAAAAAACAGGCCCATCTTTCACCCTTTCTTACAAGTTTCCATTCTTGCAGGGAATTCTGTCAGAAAAGCAGAGGAGGGTTCTCCAGCCGAGCTCTCAGAAACAGCAGACCAGTCTTCTCAGGAAAGTAAGCACTCTGTCTTGAAAGCTTTAGGAGCTGACTTTGACAATTTTGCACCAATAAATAGCTGTACTCAGATTTGTTGATCTTTATTCTGCTAAGTACAGAGACGGCAGCAGATCCTCACCCTGCTACCCAACAAAGAGTTCATCTGAGTCCATAGGAATTGCATTTGTGGCTGTAATTAACGGGGAGGGAGAGAAGGAGTGCAGAACTGCCCATAAAATCCAGCTCTTAAAATTACGCCCCACAAAACAGTAGGAATTGACTGTAACATCACAGGACATGAATTAGGTGACTTATTAACTCATACCCAATGCTAACTTGTGTGGGAAGCTGCAAAAATGAAAGCTTTGCTATTTTTAGAGCCCAGGCTTCTGAAGAGTGAGAAGCAGCTTACTGACACACAAAAGAAGAGAAGAATGTGCTGTATTTGTGATTGTTATCATGACGCTGCCTCAGCATTCAGACCTTTTTGGTGGTATCAGAGAGGAGACTGAAGAGGGCGAGAGGACCTCCTTGAGTGTGGCTGCTGCTCCTGCTTCTTCATATCTCCCCAGTTTCCCCCACGAGAATGGAGACTTGGGAAATGGGTTTAAAAGCCTGACATGCAAAATGTATCGCATGTCACGGTGTGCTGTGGCAAATGATCATCAGTAGAATTATACATGCTATATTGCCTGTTGTATTCCCCAAAGCAGTTAAAGAGCCAGGAGAGTATGAGACTGTCATTACTCTGTCTCCCTCCCTCTGCTTTGGAGCATAAACCTCTGCCAGACACTCAGGCAGAACAAAACACTTAATCAGTGTTAAGGATGCATCTGGTCCCCCCAGAGAGATGAGCTGTTCATTTATGCTTGTTTACAATATGTTTATAAACATTACTGGACAGGGATAGATTACCTCAGTTTACTGCCACATAAAGGAGTCAGCTGCTTACGTTTCCCATCGTATCTATGTGCTTTTCTTTTACATTACTCAAGTGGTACCTTATGGCAAGTAATCTTTGTGAATTAGGCCAGAAATCAGGAGTGTCCCTGTAGAATTTATACTGTTTTCCCTGTCATTATCTCAAAAGTATGACTTTTGGATTAAATCTCTATCCAAGATGTCTATTTTTCCTTGCTATCTATATTGGTTTGCTTACCCGCGCCCCCTCCCTGTGTTCCATGAAGGAATGATTTTGGATTTATGGTCTAGATGAAGAGCATATTGTTTGGATAGAAATGGGAAAGATGTTGTTGTGATGACACCCCTCACTAAATCAAATGTTCACACCCAACCAAAGGAAGCAGTCTTTCTAAAAGAAATTTTTACTTTAGTTGTTCTTATTTTAAAAACAGGCTATCCATGTATGTTCCTTCTGAATTATGAGGTAGAACTTTACAGAGCAGCAGCAAAATGAAAAGAAAGTGTGCAGCTCTAGTCATGTATCAAACCTCTGGGTCCTCTGAAGTGGCGTCAAGAGACAGGGAGCCACCAAGTCCTGGGAACAGCTCTGCTCTGCAGTTTTACCTCTCAGTTCACCTGCTGGTTCTCTCTTTTTTCTCCATCCTCTGTTTGATTATGAGCTTTTTAGGACTTGATTTTTTCACTTTAAGCATTTGAATGGCACATTATGATCCCTGACTTGTGTTTAATAATCGTATTCAGGGTGAGAATACATATAGTTGCAAAACAGTGAGGTAATGGAGGAGAAAGAAATTGAAATAGGGAAGCGGAACAGATTTCACAGAGGGAGCATGCGATGGGCCAGGCAACCAGCTGGGTGTAAATCAGCACAAGCCAATTGGTTTGGGTGAGGCTCTACTTCATTGGTGAGTGCCACAGCAAATATTTGACTTAAGGTTTCTATGTTGTGGGTAAACCCATTGATAGGCCTGGAATAAAAAGGTATAGCTAGTTCTAGCTGCTTCTCCCTGATCTGATATTTATCACAGAGCCTTCCAGTATAAAGTCATAATTTTCATTTTATTGGCTGGAAGTCAGGTATTGTAAGGAGTATTGTCACACCTCTCGTTAGATCAGCATTTTAAATGATCCAGTAATCCCATCAATCTACAGATATGTGAAAAACGTCCATGAGCCTACTCTACTCTAATGGGATTCCCTGAGTTGCCATCAGGCATGACTTGCATAACAAATCAGATGTGAGAGTGTGACTCACTTACGGAAAACCAAATCTATCAAATTGGGGAATGAGACTACATACCACATGGGAAAAGCAACCTGAGCAAAATCTGCAGCAAAATCCTCCCTCTCTCATACATGTACACACAGAGGCAGTTCTGAATCACCAATATTTGCACATTGACAACTTCCCATCAAACAAAGCACAGCAGTGGTCTGTAAGGCAGAATTTTACTTTCCTAGAATGAACGAAACTGTGCTGTTCACTATTTGAGTGCTTCATATCAAAAGTTGAAGCCACTGCAAACCAACCAAAGGGATTTCCTGGCCTGTTTTTGCTGACAGCAGAAAGCAGTGTTCCCCATGACAATGGAAGAACCTTCAACATGCATATCTTCAGTATTGTCCTCATCGTGGTACTAAGCAGCAGAGAGAATCTCCTTTGGTCTTCAGGTTGGAGATTGAGAAAATAATATCTGTTTGTACTTGCTTCTTGAGGGCTCTATTCTTCAAAGATTAAAACACCTATCAGAGAGGACAAAAGATTTCTATATCAAACTGTCCTATACACATGCAAATAGATTTTTTTGCAGGATGAAATATCTTGTAGATAAGATTGATTCAAAAAAGGGTGTGGATAGATTCTTGATATATTATTATTAGATAGGACTAATACATATGTAAAATAAGTTAGGCTGAGGAATGCAGTATATCAGTTCAGACTCACTCCCAAGATTTGCACCAAAAGAAGCCAAATAACTTTTCAAGCATGGATTATTTTTACCTAAAAACCTATTGTATTCTGCTTCACCACATTAGAAATAATACGGAGGAAAGAGGTACTTTGAATTTCAAAGCCAAACAAATCAATTTCAGATACATTAGCAAATTTCAAAAGGTTAAGGTACAAAAATATTTTTAAAAAGACAGAATGATGTTATGAAACTTCTGTTGGAATCTCATTTTACATGATTGGTATTTGTAGAACTGAAAAGATCAAAATTCATGATGCTACCCACCTGAAAGATGTCTATGGGAGACAGCAGATTTTAAATTGGGCCCTAATCATTACAATAAATACAACTCTTAGAAGTAGTGGTTGCCACATGATTAGACCAGACAAATGAGTGGTAACGTATATCTTGCTTTGTAAGCAGAATTTTCTGCCACTATTAATTTAGAAGCAGTATCATTGATTTCACATTCAAGTTTCATATGTAAGAGTGGCAGAATCTGACTCTGAAGTTTGGCTTTTTGCTTTGCACAGGCTGACCCTGGACAAGTTTCAAAGCAGTCAGATAAAATTATTGTTCAACATTACTCATACATACTTTTACAATAAATGCTGATTTGGGCTAGAAATTTTTGCATGGAAAAGAGACAATGTGAGGAATATGAGACATCTATAAATCCTGAGTGGACTGGAAAAGCTGGACAGAGACTGGTCACTGTCCCTTCCGGTACCGGACTAGTGGCTACTAAATGAAGGTGCTGAGGGCCAGGATCAAAGCAAACGAAAGCATGTGGTTCTTCATGAAGTCAATGGTAGATACATGGGAATCCTTGCTAGAAGTCACTGTGGATGCAACAAAGTACATCTGGAAGAGAGCTTTATGGGGAGCTATTAAATAGACAGAGCGTTTCAAGCTTGGGAAGTCCCAGGATCTGACAACAGCTGGAGGCTGAAAGGTAACTGCTGAGACCAGCCCATATTCTTACTGGTCCTTAGAAGTCAGACGTTGAACTCAGTAGAGAAAGGACAGAGGGCTAAGAGAACCCTTCATCTGAACAGTACAGCTCTTCTTAGCGTCCTGTGCTCTGGAGTTCAATTCCTTGCCTTTGCAGGTGACGATGCAATATACTTCCTTTGAAGAGGCCCAGAAGATGTATCTTAAAACGAGCTCTGTTTTTTGCCCTTCTGCCCTTACCCTTTTTCAAGATCTTCAAACCTTGATTAAGAGAAATGTCCATTTACTATCCAGCCATAATTTACCAAGGAAGAATTTAACCATGGCTTCTCTCCTAGTTCTCAGGATTTTTTAAAAATTTATTTTAACCAGTGAATATTTAAAGAATAAAACAGATATGGTTTCAGCATCACCACAACCTCTGGTTTAAGAAGATAAGCTCTGTAAAGCTATTAAAATAAAGGGTGTAGATGGTTGTTTTCAGGAGAGCCCAGGTAGCAGAGTGCCAAGGGATCTTCATGAGCTATTGTGTGTAGTGTCCTACATCCGGAGAGAGGCAGCAGCTCCCCATGCATCATGTTCCCTGTTGGTTAACTCCAGGCTGCTTCCTAGGCATTCTGCTACCTTTTTTTAAACTTATGACTCTTAGGACTCTCTAACTAACAGGGAGTTAACTCAAACAGACATACAGAAAACCAGGGACCTCATAATCAAAGCTCTCTGATTTAAGGTTTTAACTTTGGGGAGCTCTCAGGCTTTTACCAGAGTACCCATCATCATGGGTGGCAGGTCCAGTGGGAAAATTCACATCTATATTCTGCTTCTGAAACTATTTTTCTTCTATGAATTTTTCAATTTGTGAAATTAGCAAACAGGTTACACACAGGCTTAGATGGAAATTCTGGTTTAGAAAAGCTGTGTTAGCTTGGCGTAGGCTTTTTTTAACGAAGAAGTAAAAAAAGTTTAAAATGTTTTAATAATAGTAACCTACTTCATGCAGTGTGCAGATAATTCAGGCAATCAGACTACCTGATGTGTAAGTCATTAATTCCTAGAAGCACCTTACACATTCCATTCATAACAGCATCATCCAATAAGAAAAAATCCATACTTTTCTGTTTGCTCTCATTTTCATCTAATAATAGCAATAGCGACCTCACCATGGAGCATTCTCAAGGATTAATGACCAGCTGGGACTAATGGCACCCTTGGCTACACCTCCGGCCATAAACGTCTGTCAGTCTGCCATCAATCTTCAGAAAATGCCCTATGCCCAGATCATTACTACTTAACCAGTAGTTAGAATGAAAATGAAAAGCAAATATAGGGAGAGTTGTAAAGAATTTCCACCTTTTCTGCGTGGGGAGAGTATGTTTGCCTCTATCAGAAAGCTTTGCTTTAATAAGATATCACACCAATCTATGTTGACTAACACACATTGAGTGTGTTTCTGTGATTAGTCCTTGTGCAATTACCCCCTTCAAAAACACATTCTGAGGAAAGAGAAGCAAGAATTCAGGCTGTGAAGTTCCCCCAGCCTTTTCCCTCCTGGGGGTGGATAGAGTGCAACACCAGTTTTGGTGTTATCACTCATTTCTGTCCGAACCATGGTTTTGCATGACTAGCAACATCCAGCCAGGATATAACCTTCTCATCCCAGTCCTTCTCAGGATGGCAAAACCTGAACCCTCAGCCTGAGTAAATTATTAACATGCCACAGGAGTTAACAGCACTAATATAATTAAGAGCAAAACAAACAGCATTGTTTCAAGCCAGTGGTCAACCTACTTTCATATTTTTTTCATACTGGCTTTCAGAGGAAGTGCGTGTTGAAGATTTGACACAAGAAGTCTCTAGATGTTTTGTAAATTTTCAACATTTAGCAGCAAAAGCAATCCAAAACACATGTATCTGAATTGCTGGAAATGCCAGAAATGTTTGTGAAGGCAAGTCAGAAAACATGGGTTTGATTTGACTGACAACCAACTGCTGCCATTTTTACTTTTTGCTGACTGAATGACCCCAGGAAATATTTATGCTGGCAAACTTGTAGGTGCAAAATGGGAAAACAAATTGAAGCTAAAGCTGGCAGGAAACTGTTTTCTCCACTCCCATTAGGTATGTGTGGGTGTTCACATATTTAGAAACTTAATTAATAGCTCTCAGGGACTTTCCCTGGCTATTTCTCAATGCAGAATGTTGCCAATATTTTTTTTTTAATTTTTTGCATTTCTATATCACTAATTAAAACCACTAAATTTTGGCCAAAATACTCAAATGAGGGAAAATGTGATCTTTCACCTTCTCTTTTTCAGATAGCCATTATCAGAAGACATTTGAAGATAGTCAGAAATGCTGTATATTTTATTTTCTGATGCACCTCATTTCACCTGTAGTTTAACTTCTCTTACAAGTTAACAGTGACGAGGTCTGAGCAGTGCTTCAGCCCTCAATTTGCTGCTTCTTTTACTGCACATGTTGAACTTTACTGGCCTGAGAAGTTTCAATAGTTAGGAAATTTAAATCTGTAAGGCTTTCTGGGCTTGAGACTTCAGAGGAGACTATGCCCTTCAAGGTTGATTATTTGTAAGTAGAAGTCTTGTGAACTGTGGCCTGTTATGGAGAGGTAACTTCAGGAGATCTCATGCACGAGTGGGACACAGCATCAGGAGGTAACTTGGCCCCAGCAGTGACAGAGATTCTGTCCGCTCTGGGTGTTGGTACTGTTTGAAGCTAAGTTCCTGAAGTGCTTATGGTGTATGTGCAGAGCTTCAGGGACAGATGCTTTGACCTACAAACAACTTTCCTCTGTTGCTCCAGTCTCCCATGCAGCTGTAAGACACCCAGCCCTGGCATGCCGCTGCACTAAAATGCACAGCCAGGCCAGGGGGAAGGCAAGAAGGGACATCAGGGTAATTAATGATGCTACATATGGTAGAAAGAATATCTCCCCATTTCATTTATCTTCTGATTGGTTTAAATTTCTTCTCTGCTTTAATAGTGGTTTTTTTTTTCTTTCCTGCCTATAGATTTTTTAATGTTGTTTCTTGTATATATGTACTGCAGATACTGCAAAAAGTCACTGCTTTTCTTCCCAGGAACAACTGCATTTGGCAATGGTTGAGTCAAGTTCTTAGTAAATCTTGAGCCACTGAGTACTGACTTGAAAGAGAAAACAAGGTTGCTTCATGGAAAATGACCCGTCAGAGAAAAGTGCTAAAAGAGGGGATCTCACTGGCCTTTCTTCTGTTTTGCATGTGTCACTGTAATTCCCACTGTGTTGCTCACGTTTGAAGGAAAGGGAGAAAAAGAGAGATTCTTCTAATCATTAATCCTAGGATATTTTCTTTAATTTTTCACTTCCATAAATGTTAAATATATATGAGAGGGTATCTGATGACATAAGAGCCCAGCACAGAGCAAACACAGGATATAAACCAGCCCATGTTCTTACTGAGCCTTAGAAGAAGTGTTCTAGATAAATCTGTCTGCAAACCTCTGAATAGGGGTCCATCATCTCCATAATTTGTATTCATTCATCTTTTCCTCTTGTAGGAAAGAAAGGAAAAAAAGCTATCTAAATCAATGGGATTAGGCAGTATTTTGCCAATTTACACCAGCACCTGGCTCCTTTTTGATAACGCCCAAATGAACATCGTTAACTTGTGCCAAAGAACACACTTAGACTGTTGACCTAACTGTTTAAGCTATCATTCCTGAGATTTGGATGAACAAATGCTGGAACTAATCCTGTCCATTGCAAGAAACCTTATGCCCAGCTGGGCATTGATAAAATGTTACCAACACCACGTGTCAAAGGACTTTTAAATGTATTTTTAATGATTATTTTTAGAGAGAGAAAGCAGAAATTAGTATCAATCAATCCAATCGTAAGCCACATGAAATTATTGCATCTTATGTATACAACAGGTCTTTAACACTCGTTCAAACTGGTGTGTTATATTATTCGAGGAGCAGAAAAGTCTGAGGAGAAAAAAATACACACACATACACAAAAAAACTTCAAAACCCCCCAAACCAGAAAATAAAGTAGTAATCAATGACAGAGGAAAGACTGGCACATAATTATCTATGATAGTAAGCTTTACTATGTGTGGGAAATCTTAGCCCCCCCCCAATATGAACACTATAAGCAGTCATTTGTACGGCAAACGTGAGACAAATGTCCCTGATCCTTTGGTTGTAGAATCCATGGGGGCCCTTTGAGACCAACACATTCCCTATAAGAAGTTCAAAGCTCAGTCCTGCAGCTCCTCCTAAGTCAGGAGGTTGTTGCATCAGCATAAAATCAGTATAACCCTCACCCAGCACCCCTTCAACACATTTCAGTCTATACCTGGCTGGGTGTGCAAACTGTCGGAATGCACAAGGTGCAATCGCTCATCTCCTTCAGGTTCAGCCAGAACATCCATGCCATTAAATCACAGTAGATTATTGCTGGTTTGAATTGATTGTTCTTTTTGTCCAAGCAAGTGGCAGCTGAAGGGACTGTGAATCATATCACTGCTTATGAATAGCCTGCAGCAGCAGGTGGGAGCATGTGAGGACAACAGAGAAGGCTGTAATGACCCCAGTAGCTTAGTGTCAAATAAAATCAAGAACAAGAGCAGCGTTAGCAGTAAGTGAATGTTCTCCAGTGCTTTCATTTTGTACTGCACTGTGTAACTCCCGTTATCAGCTGTTGCACTGGTCTGAAACCACACTTGCATTTTCCCTGGTCCTCTTCCCTGTGATTTGGTTTGTTGTCAGGAGACTTCATCACAGAAATAACACAGAAATGGCTAAATATACACAGAAATTTGCCCCCCTGTAGTTGATGACTCCTGCCAATTATGTGTTTACCCAGGTTGGCATTACTGTAGGAATAAAAACCCCAGCCCCTCTCAATCAGATGGCATGTTCTAATCGAGCTAGGACTTCCACTGAACAGCTGTACCTCAATTAGAAACTGATATCCATGAAGAAAGCACCGTTGGCTAATTATGCTAATAAGATATTAGCCACCACCTCTTCAAACTGTAGGCTTGTCATGTCTCTCAGTGGTACCTTATTTTATTGCAAATCATACTGAGGAGGATTATTTACTTTCTTGCCACATCTCTTGTGGGAATGCAACATTTACTTACTTATAAAACGTGCTTTCTGGCCCCAGTCCTACTAGGTTTTGGAAGTTTCAGGCTCAGGACTAGGTTTATCACAACTTAAGGAGATTATTTGATCAGAACTGTTTTAAATGAAAACTGTAGGAAAACTGCTTTTCCAAGACTGTATTACATGAGGAACTGGAAGCTCCACTGCCTCCAACCAAGTGAGAATATCATTTATTCAAAACAATGATTTGATATTCAAAGGGAAGATCTGATGCTGCCCTTTATGTTAAAGAGCCGATTTTCATGTAATTCTTTCAAGAGTAATTTAGAGCTTTAACTCAGGGATTTAATTTCTTATTTGTTGGGAAAGTGGTCTTCAAAAAGTGCTTTGAATCAATTTCCCTGTTGGACTCCATAGCAATTTGTTACCATTGATTAAAATAACTATTTCTCACTATTAACCCTTTTAGAATTATACGTGGAGACTTAATATGAAGTGTGATTAGAGTGGGTTTCTGCTCAAATCAAGTAGGATGCCAGTACGCTGAAAATGAATTGAATATCAGGAAAGAAAACAAAGCCTTTTCTTATTAAAATCACTACCTCCAAGTTGCACCAAGAAAAGATAATTTCAGATGCTTGTTCGTTTGATTGCACTTTTCTACTTCAAAGTCTGGCTGCAGCAGATGAGAACTTGTCTTTTAGAGCTATGTCGCTACAAGGGCTCAGAGCATCCCACCCCATGCCTTGCACGGCCACACGGCATCCCTGCCATGACTGGGAAAAACAGAGCAGCTCCTCTGAAGCCTTTTGCCGCTGCTTAGTTTTTCAAGAGATTTACACAAAGGCCGAAGCTCAGCAAGGCAGTGTTAAGCTTCTTTGCTCTGGCACGTGTTTGTGGGTCCACATGAGAAAGTTGCAATGGTTGTGTATTATCATTGCTGCTGTTGTTGCTCTGGACTCAATGACAGCTTGTTGGCATTGATTAAAGTAACTGTTCCTCTTTAATTAATTATTTTCAGAATTACATTTGAAATTAATTATTTAGGTACCAACGGTACCTCTGCTCAGCCTCTGTCTTCACAGAAGTCCTACAGCAATAGTTAGTTTTATTATTTTAAGTGTCTATAATTTCTGATAACTTTTAAGGACACATATGCATTTTTTTTCCAGTTCACAAATGGCTATTATTTTAATTACAATCATGCTTTGACTATAACTCCTAAAAAGAGACATGAACCTCCTTCAAAGCCATAGCTGCAGATCACCGTAAATATTTGGCAATCTAATTCCTATTTAGATGCTAAAGTTCCAATTATTTAGCAAGCCATGCGGTATATAAAACTGCAAACAGTGTGGGCTTAATTCCAAATAGACAACACAGACAAAGAAAATGGATTGTCCAAAGCACCCAGATAGTGTAGGAGCAGCACCAGACCTAGCATAACATCCACTAGGCCAGACTACCTCCCCAAAGCCGTCTAAGGCAGTATGGTCTGCAGGACATGAGTATTGCATTTGTGTGACATGCCATGAACATGGTGCATAGAAGTTGACCCTTCAGAAGAACATACTGCTGGTTATCTCCACAGCAATATGTCTGATACCACTGCCTGAAGAAATGGAGATCACATATTTGCATGAGACCCACAAAGCTGGAAGGCACTAAGAGTTGAACTAACTCACAGTGCAGAAGTCAAAATCTTTAATGCCACTGTGTCTTTTCCAGCCAAAACGATTCTATGATTCTACCATTCTGTGACACAGACAGAACAACTCTGAGAACAAGGTCAGAGGAAAAGCTGTCCAAAGCCCAGTTTAGTCACAGTATTTAAAAAGGTGTAGATGAGAAGGGTTTTTCAAGCCAAAATATTTGCTTCAGATAGTAGGCATGACACCGCCCACATGATTTCAATTACCTCCAAGAATTTGTTCTTGTGGATGTTCAGACATTAGCATGGTAATGAACCTATCTCTGTATAAACAAGCTTTTTAATACTTTTTTCTAGAGACAAAATCATTTATGAAATGCTTTTTACATAAGGTGACCCTATTGAAATCTGAACACAACTGCTGCTAAATGTGATGCTTTCAAACCTTCTGAGTAAGCAACACTACAGTGTCTACTTGTATTGTAAATAGAGAGAACAAAATTATTCCTAAAGTTAATTAAAAAGAAAACCTAAATTTATTTGCATTCATAAAAAGCTAACCTGACATCCCAAAAGCAGCTATTATATGTCAGCATGTCATGTGCATTGGGAATATCTGATCCAATTCACAGCTCGTAAATGTCTAATTAAAAAAATATATATACAACAATTTTAATTGGTTCATTGCATCATTTGGTTTTATTATGGTTTTAAAGTCTTGCACAATAGTCAGAGCTAAAGCTCTCTCAATTTGCTGGACAAAAAATATGAAGAAGAAGGGTATTGAACAATATGAAGATAAGTACGAGTTCAATAATCACCATATGTACAGTGATGGGTAAACGGCTGAATGCTAGCTAGAATATAAATCTGGGTTTTAATACATCACAAAGTAGATCGAATCTATCTGTGACATGTATTAACAGTGCCAGAAAAGTCAACATAGAATTTAAAAGAAAGTGGAGCTATTTTTAGGTTCAGTCCAAAACTTTAAGCTGAAGAGTGCAGTGTATACATCTGTGAGAGTATGTTAAAACTACGCTTGTGGTTGCTTTTGTCACTGTTGATTTTAGAATGCTATAGGGGAAAAAAAAAAAAAAGTTAAATAGGAGATGTCTTATGGCTAACTCAGTTTTTATCTAATACCTGATAAAGAAAATTCAATTCATAATTATTTATGAACCAGCATCAAGGAGTTTATTACTTTGATTACTCACTAATCATTTCCCGTAAATGCAGTGACCTAAAAATCCCATATAATCAATAAAGTAGTAAGTTCCAGATTTAAATCACTGCACCTTGTATTCTTGAGCAAACCTTTGGGTAATTTACAAAGGGTGTTGAATTTTATAGTAAGTGTTTTTCAAACCAAGCTGGATTCTAAACAATAATGACTTTTTAATGTGGATCTGTGATTACATTGTCATAGTGAAATACGACAGTCTTTGACTGCATTCGAAATGAGGCAGAGGGTGAATTACTCCAAAGGCATAGATTACCATAGCCTCAGGTAAAGCAATCTTCATAAATTAAACTCCAATCTAAAGTGACCTGTCACTACAAACCTGTTGCTACTGCCAGCAACTTAAATTTCAGTGTACAATTTGTAAACAAGTTCTTTTCTTATTACCACAATGGGGGAGAGTTACTTTGCTTAAGTGCTTTAAAGTGAATGTGAAGGAGGAGAATTATACATAAGCATTTTATGGGTTTCTTTTCCATAATTTAAAAAAACTGTTAGATTAGGAAATGCAACTTGTTGTCTGCTAAAATGTTTATGCTTTTAAGATATCTAAAGCTGTCAACTGAAGGAGTCTTTGGCATAAACAGCAACTACAGCACTTTCCTAACTCATTTTTGACACACTGAGCATATTGGCTCATACGCTTAGCAATAACACCTACAGTTCAACGATACTCAGAATTGTTTTGTACATTTAGCTGCTTCAACCAACATTTCCCAAGTGGTTTGCTGCGTTTGCCATACCTCAGTCTGAGAAATCTAGTTTATAATTTTTTTTTTCAGAGGTACCAGAGCAACTATCTTCTGTAAATCTTATAGTTTGTGTGGCAACCAAAAGCTGAGGGTTTTGTTCAGGAATGACTTTGGAAGGCATGGCTGAAAGAGTCCCTGTCCCAGCTCTTCCTACAGCAGCATTCTCAGGAGTTTCACCCACCACTGTAAGAACCTTGAAGGCACAGCATTCCTGACCCTTGGTAGTAACCAGTCCAGCCTAGGAAGGAACACTGTCACCAACTTTATTCAGTAAGCACAATGAAGCTGCTGCATGGGCACCTCATCCATCTCTGCAGTATTAGGTGGGTTCTTCCAAAGGATGGAGCCAGGCAGGATAGGAAGCTGAGGACAGGAACAATCTAGTCCCTGGTATTTTCTCTGCTTGAAACAGGCCTGGTTTACTAGACTGTTGGAAAAAAAATAGTTCTCCTTGGCTACTTCAGCAGTATATCCAAAACTTTAAGCTCCCACATGGTTACATTCTCATGGCTAGGAGAATCCAAACCATGACAGCTGGTACTGAGTGTGCTGAGACTGGGTAGCTGGAATAAAACATCAAATGCGGTCGTGTTGCCCTGAATGGTTGAGGTGGGAATGGTGAGTGAGAATGGAAGGATTGAAGCTTGAACAGCATTTCTGCTTTTCTTCCTTGAATCTTCACCAATGAGTACAAGGAGCTTGAAACAAATATAATCTGAAACTCTGGGTGAGTACTCTTCTATTCTTCTTTTCAGGGTCCAGCACATGGTGGTTGACTCTGCCTTGTCAGCACAGCTAAAATCATATAGGGAAAGCCTGTTCTGTCTGCATAAAGATTATTGTTCCCAAATTCCTTCCAGTGGCAGGAACACTTTTAAAGTCTAAAAATTGTAATCCCATGATGGCTGGGAAAGCCCAGTATTTCTTGCAACTTCTTAGATCAACAGCAGTTAATGGTTCTTTTCTGTCAATTGTTTTTCATTGGTTTGCTTTTTAGTTTAATAAAAATCTCAGTCAGCCTCACATACATGATAAATATGATGCTCTCACAGCATGAGGTCTGGGTTTGAGTCACAACCTCAGTTCTTTGCTTGATAGGGTGACAGGTTTATATATAGTAGGGTAATGAGGCAGCGAAACGTTTCCATGTTGTTCTCCCTCTTGAGAGGATTAAACTTTCCTTATTAAGAATGACAGATGTCTGGGTCATGAAGATTTTACTGAGGAAAAGACCAAGGTGGTTTGAAGATGACTGATTTTAGTATATACCCAATTTTATTAAATATCATGTTTTCAGATGGCTTCCTTCAGGATGAATATCTCCTCAACTTAATTAGATATTAATACCATGTTCACTTCCTTCTCTCTTCTTCCATGTTTTATTCATCATCTCATCATAAGCATTGAACCTGTTGTCTTAAGAAAACAGGTGTTGTACAGGCATTTTGTGTCTGCCAGGCAGTCTGCATGTCATGTCCTGTTACTTTGGAACCCGTGACCAATTTCATCCAAACTTGATGTCTAAAAAGATACCCCATTTTTGCAAGCGTAATGAGAAAATCAGCTGTGTTGTGTATATCTCCGCACAAAGAAAGACCCTGCAGACACCAGAGAATCTACATTAAAGTGACTTAAAAGAAAAAGTGAGCCTAAAAAAGAAAGTTGACCAAGTTATCTCATTGATATTGTATTGCAGATTGAGGAAACTCTGCTGAAACAACCACAAAAAATAACCATTTTCCAGTTGTCACAATTATGTCTGCATTTGTAGGGAGCTATAAACAAGATGCCTTCAAGATTTTTGCATTTTGTATTTTTGCTAGGGTATTTGTGCAACTGTGAAAGTCCTGATCTCACTGCGTAGTTTGACACATGGTTCTTGCCTAGATCCTCTCAGGTTTCCAAACATTCAGGTTCTTCACAGATTTCTTCCCACTAATTTTGCTTGAGACCAAATATAACAGCTAATAAAAGCATGTTTCATCTTGCAGAACCACACAGATGTAGCTTCTATACTTACTGCCCCTTCCTCAGAGGAACGGCTAAAAGCACTCAGCACATGGCACATCTTCCTTTAACTGCTTTCCAGCAGCACTGCTTACACAATATTTATTTGCTCCTCTTATACTCTTTTCGTCAATTAAACGACCTCATACTGTTTTTCCTTGCCTCACTTAGTATATAAGAAGGGATGTGGTCACAGAAAGAAAAATTCACTATTTTCCTCATCCTTACCACTATCCAGGATTTGGCCCCAGCCATACCCACTGACCACTCTCTGGGTCATGTCTGCCCGCAGCATTACCAGTTTCCTTTTGGGCTCTTCTGAACTGCTCCACACCACATCTGTCTCACAGTTATTCGTGTGTTTCCATAACATCCTTGGGAGATGAAGGAATGTTAACCCTGTTTCACAGGTGGGGAATTCAGGCAGGGAGGGATTAGGGTTAAATGCCTGGGTTTGGATTCCTGACACTCCACTCTTATACCATTTACCATGTTTAAAGAACAAATCTGTCGGACATCGTTACAATCAACAAATAAAGTTTGGTGCAGGGACAGAATCCAGTTTTCTCCACAATGTACAACAGATGGTGTTGGACAGAGCCCGGATATTGGGTCCCTCATGGCTTATGCCGAAATAAGCAATTCCAGTTCAAGGGGAGCCTCTTGACACATGGGCCTAAGAAGGCCAAACAGAGGCCAAGGAGACAGGATCACTTCAGATCTTTTCTGGATTCTCACTTCGCACTGTAAGTGGTCTTAGGCCACCTAATTTTTGTTTCTGATGAACAGTCATGTGAAGCCAAGGAGACATTCATGCAACGAAAGTGAATTTGAGCTGTACAATCTGTTTTAATGGATTAATAAGGAATTATATTTTCACATTAATTACATTATAAAAATAATTAAAAATCATTTAAAGTCTCATTGGAAAACAAACATCTCTGAATAGCTTGATCATTTTGCAATTCAGATTGACCTCTGATTGCTAAAATGCAAACGTGGGATTTGCTACTTTTCAAGAGCTGACGATGGAAGACTCTCCAGTGAAACCACCACTGAAATTACCAAAGCAAATAAGATTTGAACTGACATCACAAGTCAAGACATCACATGAACTATGTCAAGCAGCACAATACATATGCCACAATAAAACTGACATCCTTCAGCATAGAAATGGGATTTCATATTGCAGTGCTTTTTAACAGAATTTAGTGTTACCTCACTTCACCAGCGCAGTCAAGAGGCAACTGTGGAGGAAGCAATGGGATACGAGAAGAATCAAAATGGAGGACAACAAGACCCTGGGTGGAAGGTAGTGAGTAATAAGACCGTTAATTTGCTTATTTGAAATATAGATCATCCATTGCCTTGCTTTGAAATGAGATTTTTTGAAAGCTTTTATGCATGAGTCACCCCATTATTTCTCCATAAGCACCTGAGATAATTTATTGGTGGGTGTTTCAAACACCAGGTAACACACTGGGTAAGAAAATAGGTAGCGTAGAGAGAAATAACACCTCAGAGTATAAGCACGATTTCCATCATGGAAATGGATGGGGCACATTGAAAGAAAGTTCACAGAAAACCATAATCTCACCACATCTGCACTTCTGTTCCCCAAAAATCTGGGGAGCATTTTGAAGCATGAGTAACCTCAAAGGACCAACCATCTGCGAGATTCGTGGAGGACATCAGGGGGAGTAGGACAAGACTTTGGAGCTGCAGTCCACTTTGGGAGACCCACATGCAGGGGTGAGACCTGTTAGTGATGTCCTTGCACAATGGGGGAAACTGAGTCGAGGAGTGGCAGACAATTCCCCCACCATAAGTGCTGGGGACTCAAAGACCTTGTTTGCAAACAACTATTTTAAAGGGATTGAAACCTAACTATTGCCCCCCTCATTCTCCAGCACAGCCTCTGGTTTTGACTGTATCTCAGCCTTTGGGAAATGCCTGGTGAAATTACTGCCCACACATTTTGTAAGGAGCAGGTAAAAGAGCTTCCACCTACGAGAGGAACTGCATTGCTACAGAGGCTGCTGACACATTCTGACTACAGGCACTTGTTTATTTGCTCTGCTGCCAAGAATATTAATTGGATACTATGCTTTCTATTGATCCAAAGGAAGATTTTGTTGTTGTTGTTGTTGTAAAAAATGTGAATGTGTTATGCTATGTCATGTAACTCTATAAAGCAAAATAAAAGGTACAGGAGGGAAGGCAGCAGAACAGAATGAAAGCAGCATTAGCACTGCCGATTTTCCAGCCTGTAATGGCACATTTTGGCAGACAGACAAAACCCATGACGTATCTATGGGTGTCTGAATCTGGAGATGATTCAGCTCCTCTGTGTCGTGCCTTGATGGAATTGTCTGTGGTGATTAACGCAGCTCTGTCAGCCTGCTTAGTATCGCTCTTTCCAATGTCTTAGTTGAGAAACAAGCATATGTGGAACTGCACAGGGTGCTCAAGGAAGAAACTGGAGGACGAGTTTCGTTGTCCTTCCAACTCCTTATCCAGCTCCAGCTGCTCTATGCAGGTCGAAGAGCTGCAAGGTACTGAGTGGGCTCTGCAAGCTCCTTGCTCTCCTCTCTTCTGTGCCTCTTGAGGGGAAATCTCCTCCTTCCCTGGGTGCACAGTGGCCCCGTGACTTGGGGAGAGACTTCACACACACGTGATGCACTTGAGGAACCCATAAGGCAGTAAAAGGTGCATGTTTGTGTGGGAATGGGCTTTTGGAGGCTGGGCTCCCGCTCTCCCTGCTGGTTGGCACATCTCTTCATCCAAGGGTGGGCAATGCCTCTCTGATCAACCTTCAGTGTGTTTTGCACTGACAGGTGCCTTGTGCTGGAGATAGAGACTATGAAAAACCACTTCTGCACACTTGTAAGCTGCTTCTGGCCAGTCATGACCCTCAGTTTCGATTGTATTTTTGGTTGTGTTTGGTTCTCACAGTTTTGGTTGTACTTCTCTGACATGCACAACTGTGGCTGTTCATGTCGTTTAGCTGAACTACTTGAAGTGCTTAAGAGCTCTGATTTTCATGTATCTGTTTTCAGCTCAAAGTTGTAGCTTTGTGCTACAGATTTAGATTATCTTTCTTGGAAACAGCAGAGAAACAGTAATTCCCCTGCCATCTTGGTATCTGGGATAGTCACCAAATGGAAAGGCTTCCCAGCTGGATGCTCACTTGCATGGAGGGGATGCAACTCTTAACTGTGGACCTGTGTGCTCTTGCACTCTTCATGGTCATAGTAGCCTGTAGCATTTTCTGCCTAGACACTTAGCAATATGCCCTGGGCAAAGATTCTCAGTCTGCTACCCAGCTGGAAAAGGATTCGGGTTCAGGACGAAGTAGTCCCAGGAGGACCCAATAGTTTATTCTGTGTTTTCTTCATAATTCCCACAGTATAGATGTTTGGTGTTCATGGAATTTTTGCAGAGACATGCAATTACAGAAGGAAATAACTCTTTTGGCACGGCAAGTAATACAGTGATGTGGGTAAAAGACAATGTAGCTCACATTCCTATGTTATTTTCCTTGTTGTGCCCTTAAATCTTTCTCTTTAAAGCAGGGCCTCCTGAGTCTGGGATGCCCCACAGGAATCCTTGGCTTCTCCCATGAAACATGGATCCTTTCATTCTTTCTCGCATAAAACCAACTTCCTTTTCCCTTAGTTGTAACACAGTTCCCCCATCCCCAACCTATTTTTTTTTGTGTGAACCTATGAACCTTTCCATCCTTTTTTCAGACAAATGCAAACAATCATGAGGACATCTGGTTATATTTATAATATGTGCATGGATAAACTTAGAGAAAGCAGTGTAATAAGTTACCCACTGAATGGAAAATAAATCTAAACGCTCGCCAGCTTACATCTAGCGTAAGTATCAATCAGTGTGCTTCAGTGGATCTGCTCCAACATAACCCCACTGCGGACGCGAGCCAAAAACTGAACAGCAACAAACAACCCATTATCAATCCATTAGTCCTCACTGACTGAACTATACACATAAAATCTTGTTTTACACGCATACTCCTGCCATTCCCCAGCAGAGATAATGAGATTACGTACCGTATCACTCAGCCCAGAAACTTGTCACATTCTAATGAGTTCCCTCTCTCTGCCCACAGACACAAGTAAAATACCTGTTTTTTTCTTTTACTACATAAGACGTAGCCAGTAGCCAGAAGCTTGCTCGTGAAAACACTGTCATCCACTGTAGCAGCAGCTAACACGTGTGATTATTAATTTTCAGTTTTGTCTGTCGCTTTCTATCACATGGGAGACAGAATAGCAGAGGATGGGGCTCCCACGGCAGCATTGCATGTTGCTGGGAAGTAGAAACTGGAGCATCCCCCTCACCTCTGCATGAAAGGTATTTTCAGAATAAGAAAGTTTCCTTCCTTCCTTCCTTCCTTCCTTCCTTCCTTCCTTCCTTCCTTCCTTCCTTCCTTCCTTCCTTCCTTCCTTCCTTCCTTCCTTCCCTGTGTGTATTCTGTAAACAGATAATTAGGTGCTCATTCTTTCTCTTAAAGAGGAGTATTTCCCAGAAAGAGGACTGAATATTATGGAGTTTCGATGGAGTGTAAAAAGAACATTTGGATAAGTGCATTTAGTTTTGTTCTGTTTTGGTTTTATTTGGTTAATACCAATGTCATTATACCTTTGCCCTGTAGTTTTCCTATGTTTGAGCTCAATTTTTTTGTGCAGATAGTTACAACTAACCAACGATCACATTGATGTATTTCTTTCTATGCTTATTTAAAAGCATATGTGCACAAATAGTGATAATGAGCAGTACACCCAACTATTCATGTTACCAAAGACCATCCCAAAATCCAGCTGCTCCGAAAATAAAGGGTTTCGCCTGGCCGACAAGGAGGTGTTGTGTCTGCAGTTGCCCTCTACACCTGACCCTTGGTGCCAGTGTGCTTTTTTTTAGCCCACAGCAAGTGTGTAATATCCAGCACACTTTGACTCCCTCAGCTGTCAGACAGCCACTGCTGAACCTTGATAACATCACAGCGTGTCTGAGGGAAACGATGTTTCCCCACTTGGAAAAACACTTATTTCAGAAAAGGCTTTTTTGGGAAGGACTTTTCATTCCACACTAGCATTCTCTCCTACCAAACGGTGGATTCACTGCTGGTTCACCCAGACAACTCCATGCTGAAGCAGTCCCTTGGGGCCTTGGGACAGTGACACGTGGGTAAAATTTTCCTGTGTGTTGCACAGTGCTTCTGTGACACTGCAGTCTACAGTGTTTCATTTCAGGGTGTCCAAGTGAAGTGTTAGTGGTGCATATGCCTTGTGCTGGTTCTCTGATTTGGAATAGTGGTTGCCTTTTGTGAAAAAGAAAAAAGGCACCTTTGGAAAAGTCACTGCGCTGAAATTCTGCTCTGAGATGTTGCTAAATGGCATCCTTTGTTTTGGTGGGGGAAACCCTGCTATAAATAAAAGAAGAATCTAGCTGTTCAGTTTTCTCTTTTGTTGTTGGATAGGTCTACATTTTGCTGAAGAGCTGGAAAGGTAAAAATATGTACAAAGGGATGGCCAATTTATGCCCTAGATTTAAAAGCAGAATGGCTCATTGATCTTGTCTGGTAGTTTTGCTTAAAATTCAGTGGTACAATATGTCTTCGAGCCTGAAGAGATGAGTGAGGATCTGTATAGCTTGCATGAGCTGAGGAGGAAAAGGAAAAAAAGAAATCTCCCGCTACTGTATAGAGTGGTTGTCTTTTCAATTATGGATGAAAAGATGAGTATGACCCTGAGGGGCTGGATCCAGACAGAATATGAGGGGGGGAGAGCCCTAAAAACAAGCAAAATCTTTACTAAGAAATGATTAAAAGGGAACATAAATGTCTGGAAGTGTTTTGAAGAAGGAAGCACCATGGAGGGGAGAAAATTATTATGGTGGAACATGAAGTAGTGGTATTAAATTAACAAAAGGAAAAGGTCTGTTGAATACCAATAAAATCCTTTCTGTTTTCCTGTGGCATCATGTCCCATGGGAACATGGCTCATTCGAGCCCTGGCAAATGACTTGGGACAATCCATAAGAAAGTGTGGTTTAAGGCACATTACTATGATGCTCAGGGACAAAATTACTGACCTAGTAGTTCATTTCCCTCCTCCCCTTCTCTGGGAATCTACAGCATTAATGACAATACAACAAAAGACAACCGCAGTGGAGGATAGCTCCTGTTATAAATACAAGTGGCAGTGCTACGGCAGCAGAAAGGAGCATAAAGGTGCATGAAAACAGATCAAAAGGACCACTGATAGCTGCTAGCACATAGCGGAGATACACAGAATAACTAAATTGTATGAGGAGTGAGACCAGGATGGGTCAATGGGCTTGCCAAACAGGCACTGCCAGAGCTACATAAAAGTATCTGTGCCCTTGCGAGTCTTCTTCTGAAAAGGACTGCTTTTAGTTACTGTATTTCTGTCATAACAAGATGCAGCCCTAGTAATTAGTAAAACAAGTGGTTCTTGCAGAATATGCTCAGAGGTTTCCCTGACATTAGTCTCCTGGAAGGTCTCATTCCCTTCAACAGCATGGAAACCTGGACACCCCATTTTGAGTCTAGCACTAGGCAGGGTAGGAGATGCTTCTTGCATCTTCCCAGGCCACTTGTTCCGCATCTCCCATCTCCCATCTCCTGGCAGTAGCAGCTGAAACACAGAACTGGTGCTGCTGGGGAATCCAGATGACTGGAAAAGACAAGCTGAAAAGTGAAGGGGAAAAACGGATCTAGAAAATTGTATCAGTGCAGGGAAAGACATGGAAGTGTATCCTGGAAGGGAGAGGATGGAGCTCCACTGCAGTAGGAATGAGAAGAGTTTATAACATCTTCTTTTGAAATGTTGCAGGAAGGTACAGGTGTGTTTGGTAATACTAAAAATGTATATTTTGTATCTATGTTTTAATTACACATTAAGGCTCCAAAACATATTTTGAAGCATTTGCTAGCTAAGCCACACAGCACCCTGGTGCAATAGAGTCTCGTCTTTTCCAGGTGCTGGGAATGCCCAAGACAAATGGTGGTGTGTCATTTGAACGAGGTGATGCAGAGCATCAGTGCCAGATCTGGAATCACAAATGGTTCTCCTGAGCTCCCAACCGTCTGGTCTTACATCCCTGTTTAACAATTAGCTCCATGATTATATATGCACTTAAACTTCTTAACCAGTAGATTGTAACCACCTGCTTGAAGTTAAACATGGGCTCTGAAGGATGTTTGAATGGAGTATTTAACTACAAAATGGCATAAGACAGTCCTAAATATAGGAGTAGTTACATTTATACAGTCTTAAATATAGGTTGTAACTGCTATGTAACTACTATGTAACTGCTCCTATATTTAGGACTGTATAAATATAGGAGTAGTTACATTTATACAGTCCTAAAATTACATTTGGCCCTTTGAAGGCAACCACGAGGCTGATGTGGCCCCCAGCAAAAACAAGTTTGACACCCCTGGCATAAGATATTCCACCAATAGTTAGTCAATAGTTATTTTAAAGGGAAAAAAAATATTTTTTGAAGTGGAGTCCCTCAGCACAAGATTAGAAAGACCTGGGAGCCGGTTGGTTTTTTAAAGGAAGCACAGATAGGAATATGACCATTTTGTTTTGCTGAAAATTTGGCTGAACGTTTTGCTGCTGCACAGCATCACTTGTCTGCAAGGACAGGGGTCAGAAAAGGCACCAAGGGAAAATGCAACTGAACAACAGAGCTGCTCTGCTTTCCTGGGAAGAACCTTAAATATGAACATAAATTTTGTCATAGAAGCGTGACCAATAGCTGAAGAATAACTGCACTCACAAAACCAAGAAGTCATAGATTGTTTTAAAAGTGAAATAAAATAAAACAGTCATAAGGCAAATTGCTTCTCATCAGGACAGAAGGGAAAACTAATTTAATTTCTGTAATATAAAACAACAATGATTATTAAATCTCATGAAAATAAATTCAACCACCTTAAAAGCAGGCTATAAATGCTAAGTATATCGTGTCAAAAATTAGCATATGAACTTCAAATCTGTGCACCAATTCAAAATCTGATTTAACAAACTGATGTTATTAAAGTCAATTGGAGAGCATTCCATTATAAAAACAAATGAAATCTTAACTCTGCATGAAATAAATATTTTTTTCAAAGCCTAAGCAGAATGCATTAACCTAACAGGCAATGATCTAAATTATGTATTAAACTCAATTATTTTTATTACTACTTTTCAATTAAGGTGACATGATTAACTCCATTCTTATTAGTCTCCAGTCTGATGCCACCTGCATCTCAACTTTGGTATCTTCTTGGGTAGAAATTGTTCACAGAGTTATTGTAATCAAGTCTGTCCTCCAGAGTTCTAACAAGAGATAGCACAATAGTCTGTTGTGAGGAACAAAACAGCACTGTGGTTTAGCAGACACACCAGAGAAATTATGCTTTCTGTCAGATTTAGCAGCATTTTAAATGGAAGAGTGTGCATACTAAGGTTCAAGAACGCAGTTGCTCACTTCTTACCCAGATTATTCCTATGGTTATATTTTTGAAATCACCACTTTGTTTTTGCACTTTGTCTTTCTTAATATTCATCAAAGAATTGGCACAGTTTGAAATGCAGAAGGTACTTCTAGCATGACATAGACTTCGAATCAGACTCACTTGCCTCAATAAAGGAAATCTTACTGACATTAGCATTTGGACTAATTCACTGAGTTAATGCAACAAGTTATTTAAAAAATAATATTTTCTTATAACACCATCTTTGTGCATATAACAATCAAAATTAACATCTCTGATTTTGGAACCATTTGTGTGGGGTTTCCATTTTGAAATGTTCATCATAATTGTTCACATATTCCTTTTCTACTGTAATTTCTCACAGTCAGAAGTCATGTCTTAGGCATTTATAATTTTCTAAAGCTAGTAAGATGTGAAAGTTCCTTGGGAATGTTTTTTTAGTCCTAAAGAGTTATGAAAGAAAACTTCACTAACACAGTGTATCTCAATCTTTTTGCTAGAACTGAAAACCAAGTTTACAAAATTTTTGTAAGATGTGGTCTGCACATCCTGAAAAACAAATACAAAAGTTAGAAACGTTAGTCAGATCTCTTCTCATTTTCACTGTGGAACCTTCCCTGGATTCCAATAAAATGTTTTGAATTTTTGCTTGAATGAAGACTCACTAAGTCCTTCATGCACAGTGCTCTTGTTTATAAATCATGAACACTAGTACTGATATAGAACATGAGCCTTCATAGACTGAGTGTTGTGTTCATATTCCATGCTTATCTTCTTGTGAGAGCCCACATGATATTGTGTCTGTGCCTCAACAAAAGCTTTTTGTTTATTCATTTGATGAATTTCTTTGAGTTTAAAGAAATATATTAATTTTACTTATTCCTCTATGTGATCATTAGAAAAGCTTTTAATGAACACAGTAAACCCCAACTAATTATCACAATGGCATTTAACTCTAAATAAAATTGACAGGAAGCAAGGATACGATACATATAATTTTGCACAGTTTATTAAAACACATCTATCACTTTTTTTCTCCTAAAGTAACCTGATCATATTATTCTATGATAATTTAACTAATATTTTTTCTGTGCGTTTAATATTTAAGTGGCTTTTACTGATATTAAAGTCGTAATGCATTTTATGGAAATTACCTTGCATTCTAATTACTTTTCTTGGTGAGGAATGGTAAATAGAATTATCTTGTTATGCTTGTTGTAGATGAAAGCAAAGAAATATCTAATGACAAGAGAGTGCTAACAGAAAAAATTCCATATTCGCATGGTTTTTTTTCAAATGAGTCCATTTTGCCATCAATTCAGAGATGCACAATTCCCAGGACCACTAGCAGGAACCAAAGATGTACACAAACAACAGAAAGGCTCTGAATGGCAAGTTGGGGGCTTTTAATGCCAGTAGTTTCTTTTTTTCTGTGGTCTGCCTTTCCAAACCTGGGCTGAGGAGAGTTAGGAGTAAGACAATAAACTGCCTCAAGAAAGCATGAAACACAACCAACCGTGTCCTTGAGCTCAAGCTGTCCCTTGCTTTTTGTAAATTAAGTCACTGTTAGAAAGCTATTTTATCTACTAAAATGGTGAGATCAAGGCCTGTGTAAAAGTTAACCCCCACCTTGTCCTTTTTTCCCAACTCTTTATAGGAAATACACTCACTGACCAGAAAAATAGAGGAATTAATTGCTGAGAAATCAAATTTTCATGCCAACGGTGCTCTCAGTTACTCTACCGAAGTCCGTGCGAGGCCACAGATAAGACTGGATTACTGTATCTGAATATAAAATGGGAATGAAGGTATCATTCAGCACCAGCGCTGTCTGAATGGCACTGCTTTGGGTAAGTCGTTTTTTGGGCGATACGAGACAGAGTCTGGCTTCAAACTGGCCGCTGTCCATCTGGTTGTCCCCCTGAAAATCAAAATGCACCCTGGCTCTTACTTAATTTGTATGATTTCGTAACATCTAAAGAACTGGCACCAGAGCAGCAAAATAGAAAGTGACACGGCAGAGTATGAAGCAAAATTAGGCAGACAGGAACAAATAAGTGAATATTAACAAGAACAAATGAGGTTTCAGGTGCTGGTGTTTTTTTCTGAAATGTTCCACAAATTTCTCTGGCTTTGCATTTTACTGAATAATTTTTCCTCAGGACTTTATTTTGCACTGGTACTGGAGTTTCCTTGACCCCACCAAGATCTACGTGCATGGAGGCAACAGTTCTGCCACAGGTGATATGTTCTATGTGTGGTTATAACTGGGTTAGTTTCACCCCCAGCTGGCAATGGCAACTGGGCAAAACAATTAGCTCAAAGCACCTTTTAGCCAACTATAGATGCAGATCTTTTAAAATGACTTTTCTCAACTTAAATCAATGCTTTCCTTGTAACCACAGACAGTTTCAAAGCAAAACCCTTGAGAATGGATGAAGATTTGAACTTTCTTGATCAGCAAGCCTGCTAGGGTGTGCACTGATGGCATGGCAACCTTCAGTCTGACTACCATGTCATGGAAGAAGGTGGTCCTGGAAATGTCCTTGTCACACATTCTCATCTGGATTGGGAGTGGGATGTTTCTTGTCTAGTGACTGGGAAGCAGCAAGAGGAACAGGGTTGTCCTCTGTGGAAGGACAGCTCTGAGGCTGTCATTTTGTCCAAAGAGATGGTCATTTCTCATTTCCACATGCTCTTAAATTCAAGCGTCAGCATTTTCTGTTAGCATCTCCAAACTCATCTGCAAGACAAATATTCTAAGAATATCGTTGCTGTCACTGATTTTACTTTCAATCTTTCTGTTATAGTAACTTTAGACCCACTACAATCGTATTAGTCATTAAAAGGAAGTGGATAGAAAATGTAGAGTGAGGTTTAACTCTCACTGAAATTGCTATTTCAGTTTAATTGAAACATTCTGTGACTGTCTAAATTGAGTAAATTTTTCCATTTTGGGGAAGCATCCTAGAAAGCTCTGTGAATAATGCCTATTCCACAATTTTCTAAGCTTTATTTCCACTTGAAATGACCTTTAACTGAAATTATTTTTTTTCAATATACTTTTCAGCTCCCTTCTTTTTATTTTATGAACACCAAGCAAAACAGTTCTTTATCTCCTTGCTATCACTGAAAACTTTGCTGTAGACTCTAACATGGTGGTCCAATCTACAAATCTATTTTTTCTTTTATAGCCAAAACATCTTCTGCAACATCTACTATACTTGTACAAACAACAATTACAATAATATTGTAAGTAGAATAGAATTGTAAGTATCAGGTTATCTGTGTAGAGTATTTAGAAAGGTCAATGTCTCATATAACATAGAGGCAAAAACAAAGCCACCAAAGAATCTCATTAATATTTACTAGAAAAGCACTATAACATTCTGAGTTTGCCATACACATTTCTGCCAGCAACAGAACATGTTTCTAAAATGGGTTAAACCCTAATTTGATTTTACTACTGTACATATTACAAATGCATTTAATTTTAAGTGTCAAAATAAAATGTAGCATATGACATCTTAATCTGATATATAGAAGTTTCACCAGCAACTCCCTATGAGTTATATCTTATTTTGTAGAAATGTCAGTCTTCCCGAGTTTGCTCAACAGAGCCTTATATTGCAGCAGCACTGCACCTCAGTCCCTTGGCTGAACCAAACATTAGCTAAATTCAAAAGAACTCAGCAAGAGGGACAAAAGTGAGTTGAAGGAGGTTTGTTTGTCTTACAAGGCATAAAGAGCACTCTCTCACCCTGTGCTCCACGTTATTTAAATAGACTCAGAATCAAAATGCATGTGGTGCTTTTGAGGGTCCACTGAAAGACTTGCCATTGACTTTTAAAGACTCAGGATGAGCAGTGAGAGAATGAACATGATGCAGCTTTGTGTCAAAGGCACAGTCTTGTTTTGGAGGTCACCGGGTATCTTGCTGATGGAAAACAAATAAATGAATAGTAACACTAACTGAGTGATTGGGTTATGGGCATTATTCTCTCCAGAATCCTTTAGAGGCTTCAATATGTTGACTTCAGCAAGGCAAAATCCTCTCAGGGCATCATGACCATTATGACCTCTTTTCTCTCAAATTATGTTAGTCCTGAATAACAATTATGGAAATTAACTTATTAGTGCAAATTGATACACGATGCTGGGCCAGCAGAATTGACTGTTCTGTATTATTTTATTTATTTGTGCTGCAGCACCAGTTATAGTGCAATAAGCAGAGACTGATTCTGTCATTAATGTAGAGGGATATTTAAGTTATAGGTAGACCAAGGAATTAATCTGTGTGAGATATACCTCAGGAATATCAAGGAATATTCTGGTGCTATCTGTAATTTGCTGTGATTGAAAAGCAAAGAAAGGGCTTCCATAACACGAAGCCCAAGAATTAATAAATCATGTTTGTTCTTTGAGCATCACAATGAAATCCTGTTTGTTTAAAATAATTTTGTGCCTTCTTAAAAGCCACACTTTTTTTTTTCCTTCTTGTATTTGTTCACATCTTCCTTCATTCACCACTTTTCCACCAAAATTTGAGATGGAGAAGGGTAAACTGGGGGAAAAATGAGCACTAAGTCTCAGAGGGAGGAAGGCGAAACAAAACACGGGGCTGCTGCCCTGAAGCTGCCGGTGGTGCTGGGGAGGTTGCTGGGGGCGGGCAGGGGCTTTGCTGGTGTCTCTTGAGAACCACGTGGACACCTCCCAATGCTGCTCCAAGGTGGGAGGTGTTCCATCTGCCCAGGCACGGGGAAACCCCTCTTCCAGGCACCGGGAAACCCCTCTTGTCTCCAGGAGGGAAGCAGAGAAACCTCTGCCAGTGCCAGATCCCACCCCAGCAGACCTCCCGTGATGGAGGAAAACCCGTGAGCACAACCAACCACATTGTGTGAGTGTAACCCAAACACCCAGCAGGATCACCCACTGGCACAGAAGCTGTGGTTAACTCACTGCTGCTTCACCCTCTCCCAGAAAGGCCAGGAGGAAAGTCTGGAGGAGAATTAAGAAGCTTTTGAGGTGGTCAATTGCATTCACATGCAAATTTTTGTCTGCGAGGCTTGAGATGAGTGGCACTGCCATGGGACCAAAATGACCCGTCCTGAGCCTTGAATAAGGCACCTCAAATCGGCTTTGCCATGGCCCGTGTCATGCATGCATGGGAGCCCTTCTAATCTGGCTTGTATCACTGCAATTAATTTGGGGCCAGACCCTGAGGCTTAAGTATGTTTACATCAAGTGTCTGACAAACCATCATGCATAATGAGAAGAAAAATAAAATTCATATTGTGTTTATGGGGGAGAATGGAAGCTAATTTTTTCAGGCAAAAATAAATACGATTCTTTCAGCTTCCTTCACATCACTGCATGGCATTACAACAGCAGCAAAGAAAATTTTAATGATATGCCTGAATGTCACAGTTAAATCTCTGACAAGTTTTTACAATGGCAGCATTCTGATCTTCTTTTCTTTACTTTCTTTTTTATTTTTTTTTTTTTGTCCCTAGAGATTACAATCAAAAGCTTTCTTTTTTTTTTTTCACTTTTCACATTAAAACCTCTAAACTTTAAAATTAAATCTTATCTCCGAATTGACAAAGCCTGCATTTTGAAATGAAAAAGAAGTGAGATAATGCTTATACTGTGCAATGAGATAATAAATACTTATACTGTGCAAGTAAAAAAATTATCTCTGCATTAAAAAAGAATAAATTATCTCTTATTTTATTCTATTTGCATCTATCATGAAGTGTCTTGGGGAAGGTCTGATTTGCTTCAGTTTTGCCTGGCTATGTCTAATGATACTTGGCTGCACACAGCCCTCACTGGACATTTCAGCCGTCGGCAAGAATTTGGGTGCAAAGATGTTCTGTGAAGGATCATTTTGCTCTGGCTGAATGAATCTGAAAGCGATTCCAGATACTTCCAGGGATTTCCAAAGAGGCCTGGCTGTATCAACTTCCCAAGCAACACGTGCAGCGGTAACTGTGAAAGAGATGGCTTTGCAGCAGGGAACTGGACCCCGTATTTGTGCACCAGTGTTAACTTAGAAGTCTCCAGAGCAAAACCAAAGTACAGAAGAGCCAGGCTCTGATGGTTACAGCTATGACAGGTTCGTGGTCTCAGAGCACCAGGCAAAGAGGGAGAGATGCAATGACCACTGGCTGTGGAGCCACACAGTGGTTTAAAAGATGGGGTGCATTGCATAGAGCAAACATTAAAATGCTCAGAGGTTTCAAAAGTTCCTGGAAAACACTGAGCTGCTGCTCAATGCTGTATAGGGCACTGAGTGCCCCTGGGTGCCCTGCCTTTGCCACAGGGCCAGCACATGGACACAGGACCCTGCTGCGATGGAGGCCATGCCTGTCCCTGGCACAGCCGAGGAAGGATGGGCCACAGAAGGGAGACTGTGGGGAGCAGGCTGAAATGCTGGCAGCAGCAGCTCGGTAAAGAGCCACTTAGATTTCCTGCTTACAATCTGCTTATATAAATACCCAGCACATGGCAACTCCTTTTTTTTTTTTTACTTTTTTTTTTTTTAATGATAATGTTGTTGTTGTTTTTATTTTGTTTCTTTTGTCCTAAACTCACAGGAGAGTTAGCTTAAAAGTTCACCCATTAGCCCCAAAGGGATATTTAAAGTTGCATTCTTATCCCCTCACAGTCCTTGACAGGGACCTGGGGGCATGAGGAAAAGACAGGAGCAGAAGACTGAAGCTTGAATCAGGATAATATCTGAAACTTTCCTTTCTGAGCCCTTTCTTTTTCTTCTGAAATGGTAGCTTTCTGAATAATTTTAAGCTGTCAGAAAAAATAATGCTATGGTTGTTCTTTCTTTCTCAATCCTGATAAAAAGATGTGAGTCTGCTGACAAGGAATTCCAGTGAGTTTAGACAGCTGTTAAACTTGCACTTCTCTTCTAATATCCTAGTGATTTCTGGGCCCTCTCAGCCAAGTCCCGCCAAGAAAAACAGCAACATAAATTGGAAAGTGTTTCAGGAATTCCTTGTTGAGGTCTTAAGTACACAACTATTAGTGTCTTTTCTTCTTTGAAGAGATTTCTTGTGGTTTCATAAAACTTTCAGCCTCATCCACTGAAGTATGCCTTTCAAAAATCCTTGTTACTGTTCAAAGTCCATGTCATTGGTTTAGTGTCAGCTCAGAGTTTTATAGAACTGTTGCTCTACATCCTCCCTTCGCCTGCGGAGTCTGAGGTCTGTCTATTTTAGCTTTAGCAGTACCACTGCCATTCAGCAAAATCTGCAGAAGCAGCAGCAAATGTGAGAGTATGGTCTAGGTTAAAGTTTAATCGTATCATATCATGCGATTGTTTAGAAAAGTAATTAATTCCCTCAGGGCTTTATTCCAGGGCCATATAATATCAGCAGTCTTACTTTTCCCATCTCTTTCTCCATAACTCTGAATTTTTTAGGATCCGGATTTGATGACAGCATGTGCTTCTATAGAGCTAGCACCAAGTGGAAAAATTTGTTCTCATTTGCTTGGTCTTCTAACCATTGCCCATGTATCACCCTTTCAGTAGCAACAAAGCAGAGCCTAACTCCACCTAGGGCAGCAAATATGGATTAAATTTGGTGCGGAGATGATTATACGCTTTCCCGTTATTGCTGACACCATATAGCACGTATGTCTGGGTCACAGAGTGGGGTGGGGTGGTTGCAGGGCACTCCTTGCTGTGTGATGGTAGGGGCTGCTCTCCTGAGATGGGGGAAAAGAGTCAAGAAGCTGGAAAAGGAGAGTTCTGACCCGAGGACCTGACTGCAGCTAATGGATTTAGTACTAAGTGTAAATTATTGGTATTATAAGAAAGTAGAAGACAATTTTAGCTATTAATGAGAACAAGAATGAAGTCATTATTTCTTGTTAGTCTTAATGAGAGACAGCAAAGAATGTGCCAATGGACTGCCACTTTATGCCCTCGCCTTCACTGGGATGAAGCTCCATGTTGGAGCACAAAAGATAATACAGGACAAGATGGAAAAATATCTTTGAAATCATTGCTTTGAGGACATCTGTAAAAGCCAAGAGTTTAACAAACTTCAGTTACTCCAGGGTTTGGCATTGGCTTTATTTATGCATTTTTAACACATTCAACACGATCTCAATTTGAGAAGGAACAATGAAATTATAGCAAGTGATTTGTTGATAACAAGCTCTGTCTGGTTTTTGTAATTTGAAAAGTGATTAAGAAAGGCTAAGTCATTAGTGCTTGAACTGCTGCTGGGATATGCACAGTAACACACAATTTATAAACTTTTGGAAGAAGGATTTATTTACTACTTCTTTTTCTTCTTTCTTTATGGTATTTATACAACGTGAGAAATAATGGATCGATATTATGAGCACAGAAGAGTAATCATTCTGTTAAATGCTAGTGGAATTGTAAAACTAGAGGATTCAACTGCTGAATCTTGCAGCTCATGTACTTTGTCTTTTGCCAGCTTCATTATCCCAATGGTAGATGGTTATTTCAGCAGCTGGCCAGGTAAGCTATGGACAAACAACAGCAAGCCCAATGCTCAAGCTCCTGTCTTCAGTCTCAGGAAATGGACAATTTTTCCCAGGTTTTTTGGTTTGTGTATCCACTTTCCAGTTCTGAGAAAACGCAGAAGCGCTGTAAGGGAACGGGCCAGGTCTTCTGAAATAAACAGAATCACAAAATACAGGACCTCCTTTCATCCCATGACACAGGAAGTCACAGACTGGTATCCCACAACCCCAAACACAAGAGAGTACTTGAAATAATATTTAATATTGCATCTAGTGCCTGATCTCAGCTAGATCTCCAAGCCTGTTAAACGTTTTGTATTGTTAAGTGGGATGTGCATACCAGCTGGGCAAGTCTGCAAGAGGGAGAGGCTGTGGGATGGAAGCCAGGATCCTAAATCAGCTGTCGCAGTTTCAATGCAGAAATATTGGCTCAAGAAATTATTTGCACAGAGAAGACCACTACTCTATGAATTTCATGTCATTTATAACTTGCAGAAAACCCTTTGAAAATGATTTTTAAAATTTTGTCACAAGTGTCACAAGGTTCACTTTTTCAATTATTTTATCTTTTATTGCAATGCATGAATTAAAGGGAGAAGTCTCTTTTACTTTTATAAAGATTAAACAGCCAGGGTAAAACAGACATCTCTCTGTATATAGATATATAAGTAGATCCATCAAGTAAACGTATCTCTCTGAGTACATTGTCAAAGAAAACCAAACCACATTTTTTTTTAGAGAGCAAGCATATTCAGAACTAGTCTAGGTAGAGATAGATCTAGGTTTGGGACTGAATTACGCTGGAACTGATACTGTAGTTCTCAATACTCACTTTCAAAGCAATTTGGTGCAGAATTTTTTATGAACTGGAGATAAAAATTATTCCCTGCTGTGGTGAAATCCATTAAGGTCTTTCAAACTCCAGACAGGTCACCTTCTGCTTGGTAATGCCACCTAAGAACCGCCAGAGGCTTTAAAATTTATTATCACCCTTGCTGAACAGCAACATGGCTCCCGGATTAGTCTTGTAAAAATTATGAAATTATGTCAATAGAGTTCTTATATTTTCCTGCACAAGGATACTATAGGAGATAATGAGAGAATACCAGGAATCAAAGCTTTTGCTTTAAAAAGATTTACAGCTGCTACTTCATACCATAAGTCAACACTGAATAATTAAAAGACTTGTAATTAAAGGCTAATTTAGTATTGATTGTGTCCTAGAGCAAGGGGGCCAGTTCAATGTTCTCGCACCATCCAGTCCAAGCTCCACAAGCCAGGCAGCGAGAATGCAATTATCCTCAGTAGCTGTCAGCAATGGGGCAGCATCTGCTCCAAACCATTCCTGTGCACCCCACAGGTGCACTAACAGGAGGACAGAGTGGGCTGCGGGGAAAAACTTATTATCTTACAAGGTCTTCAGGATCAGACATCCACTCAGAACACTGCATGCTCCCTATTTGAATGTCAGAGCTATTTAGTTTAGGGAAGTGAGGGCATGGGATACCTCTTCAGGACAGTTTTCTTCTTGCTTCGGTGCTCCCTCTATTCGTGGTTCCTGTGGTAAACCATTTTGGAGTAAGCACCTTTGTCAGGTATCTCTGCTTGCTGCCTTTAGTACTTTCCAGAAGAAGGAAAGAGAGGAATAAATGAGAAAAGATGGGCCATGGGTACCTGCTCTCCAGTGCACAGACCTGAGCGTACTTACACAACCATGCACATAATTCAGGTAGAATTTCTGAAAGTGGAAGACTTCCGTCTGCTAATGTGCACAGAGAATTCATTCATCATTGCACTGATGAATAGGAAAAGACCATGTGTTGTAATATGTAAAAGGTGGCTGTCAAAATTCAGGAAGGCACGTTTCTTTCTATGACACCTTGATGATCTGACGATTAAATTTCACTGTCCCTTAAGTATTACATTGCCACCAATCAATTGATTTCTTTTTTGTCTTCCAGGATCTCATATGCCTCCTGTATGCATTGTGTATCTTAGAAATTAGGTCATATTTAATATACTGAATCGTAAACAGTAGAGATGGAAAATCTCATTAAGTCATCAAATTCATTCCTTTGTCACTGCAAAAAATGATTCGCATGTAGAATAGAATTTAATTTTTAACATAATGTATGTTAAGCCCTCAAATGTTCCTTTTTAGCGGGTATTCCACAGAACTCATTTAGTCCTTGCTATCGGTGATTTTTATGATAATCTGAATTTCCTTTTTTGAAACTTTGTTCAACAACTTTTAATTATATCTCTAAATTGCTCTTTCTATCTCTAGAGAAGCAATATTTGTGGGAAATAATAATACAACTACTTTCCAGCACTGTTCAAAATATTAAAAGATGGGGCTAAATTTGGAAACAATCCTGTAATATCCATGTGCTAAGATCTCCAAATACTCTCCATTTTGTTTTCTGGAAGTGATTTCTTTTTCTTCAGAGTTTCAGAAACTGGAATAATCACTTTTCATTCTGAAACCAACTTTTGCTTAACGGAATTGTTAATTAGTTTTCAGTACTTACTAAAATGAAAAAATCCAAATCCACATTTTCTTATAAAATCTTTCTTTTTTTTTTTTTTTTTTAGCTAAGATTTGAGACAATAACAATTTTCAGTACAATCTGTACTTCACTGTTTACTTGTTCAGTCAGATATATGCTTTGGACTCTTTCAAACACCACAGATCAGTTCTTTTAGTTGTCTTACAGAGACACTGCCAGAGTCTATTGTGGTAGGTATATGCTAGGATTTATTTACATTTTAGTTATACCACAAAAAAATGGGTCAGTGCTGAATCACCGATGGAACTGAGCATCCCTTAGTTTTTCTGTTACTGAGGAACACCTAGGGACAGAAGGGTTATGGTTGGAAGGGACTTCTGGATGTCATCTGGTCCAACTACCCTGCTGAAACAAGGTCACCTAGAACAGGCTGTCCAGGACTGTGTCCAGACAGCTTTTGAATAAGTCTAAGGTGGGAGAATATACAACCTTTCTGGGCAGCCTGTTCCACTGCTCACCCTCACAGTAAAAAAGTGTTTCCTGATGTTCAGACGACATCTCCTGTGTTTTAGCTTGTGTCCTTTGCCTCTGGTCCTGTAGTTGAGCATCACTGAAAAGAGTCTTGAGTCCATCTTCTTTGCAACCTCCCTTCAGGTACCTTTATATATTGAGGAGATCCCCTTGAACCTTCTCTTCTCCAGGGTGAACAGTCCCAGCTCTCAGCTTTTCCTCGTAGGAGAGATGCTCCAGACCCTTAGGCATCTTTGGGCCCCTTCAGTGGACTCTCTCCAGTGTGTCCATGTCTCTTTTGTACTGAGGAGCCCAGAACTGGATGTGACTCCCAGTGTAACTTCGTCACTGCTAAATAAAGAGGAAGGACCACCTCCTTTGACCTGTTGACAATGCTTTGCTCAATGCAGCCCAGGAAACCATTAGCCTTCTTTATAGCAAAGGCACATTGCTGGCCCATGTTAACTTGGTGTCCACCAGGACCCCCAGGACCCTTTCTGGCAAACTATTTTCCAGATGGATTGCCTCCAGCATATATTGGTGCATGGGGTTGTTCCTCCCCAGGTGCAGGACTTACTTCTCCTGGCTGAACTTCATGAGGTGCCTCTCAGCCCATTTCTCTGGCCTGTCAAGGTCCCTCTGGATGGCAGCACAACCCTATGGCGTATCAACCACTCCTCCCAGTTCTGTGTCATTTGCAAACTTGGTGCCGGTACACTGATGAATGTAGATAGCCTTTTTGGATTTTGCAGAGTATTTGGAGTATAAAGAATGTGTCCAGAGAGGATGGGCTATTTATGAATTTTGATAATATAGATCACTTTCTCTTAAGGTTACACACCTCTTTATTAGAACCTTTGGCTGACAACCAAAGGGCAATTTCTGACCAGTTTCACTAATTTTCCCACTTGCAGCAACATCACCATCCTGTCTGACCTTTCAGATCAATTCGTCTTGAGATACATTATTGACTAATTTCCTGAAATTCAGGTGAAATGTGCCCATTTTTAACCTTGTTCCTTCCTTACATACTGAAATTACCTTATCCTCTGGTACTAACATTGCCATTAGTAAGCAATCAAAATTCTTCTCCAAAGGCTTTTCGATTTTATTTGCTGTTTCCACACTGATTTCAGTGATGTATTTCATCTAATACTGGTGCTTTGTCAACTTTTTAATAGTACTGAGAGCTTTAATTGCCTTATTATCTTCTCTACTGCAGTGAGGTTTTTTTCTTTAGCATTTCTAACCCCCTCAAGGAAAAGGTGGACTCTGGGATATTACAGGTCCTCCATTTCCTGGGATGAAGAAATCTCTCAGACCCTTAAGGATATCTACTTCATCTCTCAGCAACATTTAATCTATCATGGCCCCTCTTTATCTTCCTAATAAATTTGCTTCTCAGACAGTAAAGGCTTCATCATCCATGCTCTTCAGACACAACAGTGTTCTATTGCTTCATGTCCTTTTCTTCTTTTGTATAGCCATATCCAAGACAGCTAAGATCTCAGGGCTAAAGAGCCAGCGAGCATTTTGAGACAGGACTCTAGTCTGAGGAGGATGGCACCCAGCTAGGAGAAATGAACCCTGGGCTCTGATGCTTGTTTTTCTTGGAAAGGCTGAGAAAAGAGAAAACCTGCCCAGGTCAGAGGATTTGACACTTATTGCAAACTGAAATGTCTGTCAGCCTTTCCATTGATGGATGGCACTGGCGGTCAAGGCAAAAAGGTGCCATGTTTCCCAAGCCCAGACTCTTTTGCAAAAAGTTTAGATTTGGGTAACTCATTATTTTGTCCTCCAAAGCATAGGCACAAAATGGGTTTGTGTGACGGGGAGCAATACAGCTACTTCAGTGCTGTGCTCTGGATTACTGTCTTTGCTGCAGTCTGCCTGATTTTAGACGGCAAATTCCTTCCCTAGGCTCTTCCTCTCATGTGCCCATTGCTGGGATCAGTGGCCCAGCTATGTTTGCCCTATTGCCTCCCAACCGCATGCCCTGCCATGCGTTTACTCTGGCTTTATCAAAACTGAAAGAGTTTCGAGTATGATGGGTGATTACCTACCAGACCAGACACTGTGAAGGTACTGCAGACAGGGAACTGGGGGGACTAACATGTGAGAAATCCAGGATTAAAATCTACTACCTTGCAAATGGACGTTGTTTTATTCACCTGGCTTTCCCATCATATACTTCATTTGCTCTGTGTGTCACCTGCAGACAGCTCTGCTGAACTGAGAATAGAGAGATGAATAACGTTGCAGACTGAATACAGCCATGAAAAACATACATGAAAGAAAAAAACATATTCCTGCTCAGGGCTATATTAACTGGAACTTTTATGATATTTATGTTTTGCCTCAGATACACACATATACCAGCAGAAAAAATTCTAGTACTTCTAGTAAATCTACCACACTCTGTTGTAAGCTTGGAAAAAAAGTGTTGATTGATTTGCTCGTCTGAGTTATTTAGAAAGAGCTGAAAGCTGGAGGGCTATTAGTTTCTGCTAAAGTGAGTACTTTTTCCCCTGAATAAAAACATTTAATTTAAGGGCTCTCAGTGTTTGTGCACGTATTCGTGTTTCAAACATAGGAATTAAATGTCAGCAGAGCCAGACCTTCAGCTATATTTGATGGCAACACTGAAGTCAATATGGCCACATTGATTTATGCTATCTGAGGAACTGACCCAGAGTTTTTACTTTCCACTGGATGTCACATAAGAGCTGTAAACTGATTTCTGAGTGCACAGAAGAGAAAATGCAACATGGAGGGTGACTTGAAACCAGAAGCCTTGCCTGAAAAGAATGATCTGCCCACTTGCAAGTACACCAATCTTCATCAGACACTTCCAGTGGAAACTATGTTACCTGGGCATTTAATGTCCCATGTGTTCCAATAGGAAGTTGAAAAAGATCCTATCAATTCAGAGATCAAACTTGTCTTTGAAAATTGTTCTATCCTGCTGCTACAAGGGATGTCTAATATTGCAGTAGCAAAAAGAATTTCCATTTTCTTGACAACAGCTTTACTGTGGGTTGCAGAAGAGCAGTTTGTGTGCATTGCCCTGCAACTACTATATGTAGCGCTGAGTAAGCTATTCAACTACTTTTTTTTTTTTTCAGTAGCTTTTTTGTGTAATGGACAACCAGTACCAGTAGTGTGACAGTGAAGAGACTACAGGTAAAACCAGCAACTAAAAAACCTAAAAGCATTCCATGGATTCTTAAACTATGTTTAAGACTTATAGTTCAAATCTGGGTTGGAACTGATGTCTTTGCACGGACTCTAGCAGAGCCCCTGTGGCTTGTAGCTGCAGGGGATTTGGTACAGTTTAGCGTAGTGAATTGCAAGTTTTCTAGTAAAACACTGAGGAGATTTGACCGTCTCATTTTGCAGTGTCACAAATTAACTCAAAGAGCTTTGGCTCTCCACCTACACTAAATCTTCAAACAGTTTAAACCTGACTTGATTATTAAGTAACCTCAGCTAGATGGAAAGGATTTCACCTGCACACTCAGGCTAAATCTGAATTGAAACACAAGAGTGAAAATACTGCATTTTGATTTCTGATTAATTGTTCTGTTGCTTACAAATAACCCTCTTTAATAACACTGCCCTTTCTTTTGGATTAGTAAATTGTTCTGCTGAATAATCTAGACTGGCTGGAAGCGTCTTTCTCACATGGAAATGGACATACCCTAGTTAGGGTGGAGAATTTTCTGAACCTGTGCTGCTGCTTCAGAGGAGATAGGCTTTGGTTATTCATCCTTGCATGTACATAGTCTTCTGTGCAATCTGCTATCAGTTTTGCTTCCTGTGGTGAATAATGAATAATACACTTCAATAGATATTTTCAAATAAACAATAATTCATACTAAAATGCATAAAACTTTTGAGAGGAACAAACAGTTCCAGAGATATGCTAGAGGTATTTGAGTATACATAAATAACATGACCAGCAAGTAGTGATTTAAAGCAAACCAAACTCAAATATTTGCACAGACCAGCATTTCAGTATTGACCAGTTGTGATTCCTACTCAGTACCATAGCTTCAAACTGAAGGCAATTCTTTTGTCACATCGTCCTGCAGCTCACTCGCTGATGCTGTATTCCTGTAATAGGTAGGTGAACTAATAGCTGGGAACTGAGATCTGGACTAAACCCATTTTAATATATGAAACATATCACCTCCAGGAATTTTACATGGGATTTAACTTGCTTTTTGAAAGGCACAATTGATGTCTAATCTACAGCTCGAAACCATGCTCACTGTCATGTTTTAACAGGCTGACTGTGTGTGTCTTGAAATTTCGGTAAGCCAGGCTGATCGGATCAGCATGTTCACAGGCAGCAAACAGCAATACATTAGTAGACTCGAGATTCCTTATCATCCTTCATGGGATTACTTTCAAGGCACCAAGAGTTGCTGTTAAATAAAGGGGTAGACACACCTGTGAACAGACAGAAAACATGCTTACCACTTCAAATGAGAGTGTAATGGTTAATGAGAGGCAATGACATCAACTCAAGACTTTCCATCTTTTCAATGATGTGTCACAATACAAAGGGCATTGCAGATGCCAGCTGATAAGGGAAGTGTAAGCAGAACTGACATAGTATTAGAGGGCAAGAACAGAGAAATGAGCTGGGCTGTCATATTCTGATGAGATAAACCTCCAGAGTTTCCTTTTCTCAGACACCTATTCCACAAGTGCATGCAGGGTATAGCTCCTTCCCACAACATCCTGCACTCAGAAGGGGCAGAAAGGGGTTTCGTGCTTTGAAATTGTCAGGATTTTTGGTCTTGCAAAATACCAGGAGAAATAAGAAAATGAATGCAAATTTTCACATTTCTGGGTTGAATATTTTTGTGTGAGTTTTAACCATAAATTTGCTGATCATTGAAATGACATCACAAAAATTTAGCAAAGCATTCTTCTCCATTTGGAGGGAGGGGATTCAATCTGTCTTCATATTCTCTGACTGGACATAAAGAGAGAGTGCTGCCCTGATTATGTATGATTAAGATTATATAATCATAACTATGACAGTTAATAACTGTTGAAAGGTGAACATTTGTATGATACCAGCAATGAAATTGCATGCAACAAATCCAAATTAAAGAATAGATTGCTCTCCATATTATGCAACTAAAAAGTTATGCATCCCACCTACCTACACAGCCAGGCAAGGTCTGTAAAACAAGAACAATACAAGTTCCTATATGGGAACCAGTAGGTCTGATGCAAAGCCAGTAGGCGGGAAATTCAGAGTACGAACAAAAGGAGGCAGTTGTTCATGAAACATAAGAACAGAAGCAGCTCATGCCACAGGACATCAAGAACGCTGAAAGTTCAAGGGTGACTGGACAGAACTTGAAAAAACGTGATTGGAAATATTCTGAGCTGCAGGGGCTGAAGGTTAGGGGGAATTACTAGGGGAAACATTAACCAGTTGTCCTATTTTCTTCCGTTCTGTTCTCTAGGTTTATTGGGACTGGTGGACCTTCAATCTGACTTAGAAGAGCCACTTTTACGCAGTTTCTCATGTAGTGCCCAGTAGCCACATTAATAATCACTTTAAACCCTCTAGTCCTCTGAGATACAGAGCACGCAAAGAGGTTAAAGAGAGCCGTGATATTTTGGAGCTATCTTTAATTCAGATACCAGATGTTCCTGCTTGCTTTAGGATCCTTAGACAGGTACTCCACTCAGTTTTCTACTGTGCATCTCATACAAGTCACAAAATTGAGGATGTAGGAATAGAATTCATAAAAACACAATTGATAGCTTTGTGCTCTCCTCCTTTTGTTTTTCTCTGTCTTGCATTTGGATATATGATCTCACCCTGCAATATATGCCCCACTGAAGACACACGTGCAAAAAACAACATGTTTAGATAAATAATCTCAAACTGCCTGTGGTATTATCATATACAGTGCAGCTCAATTACTGTTTTTTTTAAATGCCCCCACTTATTCAGTGCTAAATTACAGCTGGACAATTTGTCCTGGCTAAACTAAATAGGATAGTTGCACACACTGCAGCCTGTCTGTCACAGGTCATCATTATGATAGGAATGACCATCTGTAAGCAAAGTACATGGGCAGGGTATTATTAGTGCAAGCAATTTAGCCACTATGCTTTTTGTTAATGTGAACGCAGTTCAAATTAAGCTGCAGTTGGCTGCAGCTGAAGAAGCTTTTACTTAGCCTGTAATGAGCAAATTCTATTTTTTTCTCAAAATCCATTCCTTCAATAATTACTCATAAGACGATTGTGGAGTTGCGAAGACTCCGTGCCTACATCATCTATTTCTCCACTGTTGGTTGGGAAAACTCAGCAGGTTCAGATCAGACCCTTTTCTTCCTTTCCAGAGAGTGAAATCTGATTTTTGCTTTTCTGTATATCAGAGTTCTGCCCATCGTATTTAGGTTATGTTGATTTGAATGAAAATGTTTCACAATTGAATTTCTTTTTTGCTTCTGAAGTCAAGCTTTTTAAGCTGAAAAACTGATTACTAGAATACAGCACTCCCACAGTAGTGTGAATTAGTTGTCCACTGTGCAGCTTTGCAGCCAAGGGAAGACATAAGACAGTTTTAGACTCAGTCTCCAGGGATGTAGTACTCCAATTCATTCTGCTTTTTGTGTCTCAAAAATCCTCCAGAGTGCAATCCAATGACCATTGAAGCCAACTGATGTTGAACTGTGTCATAAATCCAAATCTCATGATCGACAGGGTTTAAAAATCCCCTGACAGGGGAAAACTGTGGATGCTGCTGTTGCAGTGGCAAAAAGGTCTGACAAGAGCCACGGCTTCACACACAGGAGGAGGGAGGTAGGAGCAAGGAGCTGGTTTCACCTCTGCCTCTGGCACTGGTCAGGCTAGTACGGAAAGACAAGGTATAGTTCTGGCATCTATGATTTAAAGATAACACTGGAAAATCAGAGAGGTCACGGGTAGAACCAGAGCAGTTATTTAAGAACAGCTACAACAATGATGCATCACTATGGCAAAGACAGTGTCTTCATTGCACCAGGACAAAACTGGATGCCTTCACTGAGCACAGTTACCAGTCTGTTTTTTTTGATTGATGTTGATACGGAGCAATTATTCCAACTTACACTTGTCCTGTTTCTTGTCTTAACATCCAATCTTTGTTATTTCTGAAGACCTTGTTGAGCTGAGTTGATTTTTATTTTGACTTGCTATGGGTGTTCCTGTGTTGTCATACTGTTGTTATATGCAGTGTGGAGTTTCCAAAACCCCCAAGACATTGAGGCTTCCCCTGATTCTTAACCCTAGACACACTTAGAAAAACTTAACTCTCTGTTACTCTGACAACTTCCTCTTTAACCTTCGTCTGCTAAGCACTCAAAATAGTAAGTACAATAGGCATAATATTGCCTCTTTAATTTCTGTATTAAAAGTTTATAATTTACATTAAAAATCTAAATATCTGTTTATGTTATAGTACTAGGTAAGAAAGAACTAAAGATAGCCAAAATGTTTCCATAAAGAAGATGGGGGAACATACGAATCTCATCATTATGAAATTCCTTTATCCTCTGACCAGCTGGCTGGAATTTTTGGAAAGAGCATACAGGTTATTTCTGGTGTTTGACCAGCACTGCCACATATTAGAGACACTTAGCATGAAGTGGGCCCAACGGGAGAGCTGTTAGAAAGCTTCCAAAATAAATGTCCCCTGGATTTCTGGCCAACTGCTCAGTTTGATCACGATCAAATCCCTTCTTATTTGCAGAACATGTGTGCCACAAGTCTGTTTGCTTGGCATTATTGCTCTGGAATACTTATTCTCCAAGCAATAACAGTGTTTGCCTTCACATGTGGAAACATATTAATAAGTGAAGCAGAGTATAAGCTGGTTATTATGTTAGGAGCTTACCTTGTGTTGTTTGCTCTTCCTGTATCTAGAAGTCTGAGTTGTTTAATTGTGTAGCAGTGAGTGCTGTTCTTAGGTATCAGCTGCATACTGTAAATAATTAACAGGAAATAGCTCATGGTAGGTTTGTAGAGGGAACATAAACTGGTATTTGTGCATATGGCAATGTACAACAATACATTAGCAGAAATCAGGACTTAATCTGATTGGCATTTTGCCTGTCATCTGGCTTTTAAGTAACACATTATCCTGCTCTCCCTAATTTGAGAACAGCTACTTTTGCATTAGGCTGCTTACAACAAACCTCTTACTCTGCAATAGGAAGAGAGTCGAGGGTGCGATGTTTGGTGTTTCCTCTCTTATTAAGTACAACTGCCTTGAGACCTCCAGGCCCAAAGCACACCGTTATATGGAACAGGTCATCTCCTTCCAGTGCCTGGGGAATTTAGATGTGAGAGACTGTCAGAGCAGGAAGGAATTCTGTACTGATTTAAATAGCTTTGGCCTCCACCACAATATCACTGCACCATGCTTTCAAAGCTATGGATTCCAAAAGTTCATCCCACTTGCTTACTCCAGCCAGGTAAGGAAAGGTTTGTGGGAGGACGTAGATGGGAAGTGCAAAGGGAGAGTTCAGTTTGCCATCCCGTCATATAATACCATTTAGAAACCTTATTCAGAAAGAGATCAAACTCTAAATAGATTCAATGGCAGGTCCACATAGTTGCTAGGATCAGCACATTGTTCCAGAGGTTGAAAGCTTCCTTATAGTAGCTAAACTAAAATTGCTCATGGTTAATTGGTCTTATGTTACCATTGTACTTCAGTTAAAATAACATTGTCTTCTGTAATTTGCATCACCATGTACTGCCCTGAGTATTTCTGGTGAGAACGAACTTACCCCTTTTAGTATTATGTTCTGGGTTATATAGCTTTGCAGAATAAAGTCTATCTCTTTCAATCTCCTCTCATAAAATATGTTCCCCTTTACTCGATCCATTTAGTGCATCCAGTCCTTAACTGCAGTCTTCAGGCTGAGTTCTCACCCGTGCCTTGCACAATGGTGCACATGCTTCCTCCTTAATGTTGGGAATGTCCTAATGGATACTGTCTATTATTTCAGCTGCTCTTCCTCTGTTCAGAACACACTAATTACTCATTAAAGAATGATTCTTTATTCTAAAATCCCTGAACTCTTTCCTCTTTGTTGTGTCCAGCTCATGAGCTCTCTAATCAGCTCTCTCATCGGTCTCCATATGCATGACATGCACTTTGGCTATGAAACAACATTCAATTTCTAGCATTTTTCATACTACTACAATTCTTTCTTTGTTTCCTGATGTCTTAGTGATGCCTCTCAACCCCGTGTCATCAGCAAAGACTCCCACTTTTAGAGCCAGACCACCTAGTGAAAAGTGATCCCAAGACCCGTCCTTGTGGAACTTCACTAATAACTTCCTCTAATCCCTTGCCATCTCCCCTTTGGTCAGTTCCTCCAGTAACAAAATGTTTTGCTTTCATCTCCAGTTTGCTCAGTTTAACTAGTAATTTCCCAGGCACGAAGTTGAGGGGATGTTTCTTCATACAGAAAAAACAACTGATTTACTGAGAGAGAAGTCTGAGTTCAATACAAGCTACTTTTAATATTTTTTTCCATGTTTCACTTTTGTTTCCTTCAGAATTTATTCTAAAGCACTGGATGTACTTGATCAGAAAATCTGACCTCTAGTTACTAGATGGCCACTTTCTCTCTCTCTTTTTGCATGTAGGATAGACAATCATAAACATATGTTCATTATAAGTTTCAGCCTTTGTTCTTGGAATCGCATGTTCCGATTCTCTGAGTTCCAGCATGGGAGAGCACTCAGATCTCCCAAATTCCACCTCCAGACATTGTCATTTCCATTAGCCCAGCCATGTCTCTTAAGAAAGTCTATAACTTCACTTAATAAAACGATAGAGCTGGAAGGGAAGGTTCATCACCTAATGTCCCCTGCATAATAATATATACCTGTATTATTCTTAACTCTTAATTGTCCAGCTTTTCCTATAAACATTGTTTTGAAGATTCAATAACATCAAAAAATTTATTCCAGAGTTTCTCTATTCTTACCATTACAGTTTCCCTTATGTCTAACATAAATTTTCCTTGTCTATAATTTAAACTCATTAGTTCCCGTTCCATCCTCCATGGATACAAAAAGCAGACCGTATCTTATATGTAACAGACTTTTGTCTGCTTCAGGGTTATTATGCACCCCTCTGGGACCTTTTCTGTACCATAAATAGTGCCAGTTCTCTGGATCACACACAACTGGTTGTATTAGTTTAGACCTGACCACTCTTGGACAGTATCTTTGTCAGAGTGCTGTGCTCCAATAGAGCAAAATCTCACAGAATCTTTCTTAGTGCTGAGTCAAATATATGAATTGATGTTCTTTCTCATATCACTCCTGCCTGAACTAGAAATGACATTGCTGACTCATGTCCACCTTTTGATCAGCTATAACCTCAGGATCTTTGTCCATAAAATTGCTGCATAGCCTATTGCCATGCAGCTCAGATAAGTGCAGTTGATTATCCCTGCCAAAATATTATTTGCTTTGCTTTTTCTCCTTAGCAAACTTCATTCCATTCAGCTTCCTGTTAATTTTCAGAATGTTTCTTCAATAGGCAACCTTATTTTGAATTTTCAATGAGCTTGTAGTCCCTTCTTGCTCCATATCCTCTGCAAATTTAATAAACATACTTCCTATTTCATCATCCCCCTTAATGAAAATATTGAATAAATGCAAACTTAGGACAGACTCCTGCAGAATGTCACTCAATATACCCTTCCATTTGGATAATGAACCATTTATAAGTACTCAGTAAGGATAGATTTCCAATCACTTTTTGCCTCCTCTCATGCCAATTTTATCAAGGTAGCATTTACCTAGCTTGCTAACGAGAATGTCACATCAGATAGTGTCAAAAGCCTTTTTAAGGTCAAATACACCTATTGCTTCTCCCTTATTCACATGACCCTTGATCTGGTCAAAGAAAAAAGTTAGATGGATTTGAGACAGCTTGTTCATGATACATCTGTAGTGTCTGCTCCTTATCCAGTTTTATCTTCCAGGGGACAGTGTGTTCCAGACTTTTTCTAGAAATCAAAATGAAGATGGATGGCTTAAGTCCTTCACAGGATTTCTGTTTTTTTCTTCCTTAATAACCTGAAATCCCCTGGCTCCACTTGTTTTCACACACCCATCCATGGTTGTTACTCTTTTGTGAATTCAGTGCACTTTTTACTGCCTACTTTCTCTTTTATCACTTGATTGAAAAGATAAGGCAGAATACTTATTTGGTTCAAAGCTCTTTATCGTATACCCTCTCTGCCATGGAAGATATTTTGATATTTTTAGTGACTTCTGTATTTCTCTTCTGTCCCATAAGGTTTTAGTTGATCTGGCTTTATAGAGGAAACCAAGCATGACAGGAATTGTACAACAAGGGCTTGGTTCTCCGACATAGTTGTCTTCCTTCACTAGTGCAAGCATCCACTGTATGGGAATGACCTGCTTATCTTCGGAGCTCTGTGCATGCTGCAGCACTGTTTCCTTGCCTATAAAAGGCACCGCAAAACATTTGCTCCTAATTTTGCAAGGCCAAATTAAGGTCAGGCTGCAGATGTGCGTGCAGCACAAAGCTCTACCCAGCTTTTAATGGCACAGGGATTCCTAAACTCATTTGTTGGTCCTCAAGCTGTGTCTGCTACTCTGTAGGTTGTGCAACTTTTGCAGGGTATTAGCCTTTCCGGTGAAATTCTGGCAACACTGATATCCATGGAAAAATATAAATGTTTGGCCTCAAAAACTAGGATTTCAACTTTAGGGAATGTTTGCCCCTTCAGTAGATTTTCTAATATACACCAGAAGTGAAGAATGAATGTTCCTTTCTTTCACTGCTTTCCTGCTTTTAGCTGTTCGATTTTTTTTCCATGTTGTTTCAGCTTTCTGAACTCTAAGAGCTTGCAAAGCCTCTGTTTGTCAGCACAGAGAGCCTGCTAGCAGGACCACTTTCTAAGCTCTCCACTCTATTATTAAACTAATCCATGTACATTTGTTGTATTTCAGAGTGTTTAGATTTCCTGGAAGTATTTTACTGCACCATTTAAATAATTTTATTCATTTTTAAAGGTCAGCCAAAATCAATCAAAACAAATCAATTTACATTTAAAAAATGGTGTTAATGTGACACCGTTATGGTAACAGAGATTGAGAGACCCGTAGTTTCAGGGATAAATTAAAATAGATTTGGCAAAATAAATAACTGTTGTAATTGTGAAGACTAAGAATTGAACTGATGCATTAAAGAGAATGAAAAGGGATTTGGGTCTGGGTCTGCAGCTGATGTAATTCTAGGGGGGTGTTGCTGGTTTGAAACCAAATGAGAACTGGTCCAGAACCATTAATAGAACAGCACAATTAATTTCTGTAGGCACATCTTTTGAGGTTTTTTTGCTCTCAGAGAATTCCTCTAACTGCTCCCAAGCAGCGTTACCCACAGTATATGCATCTCCTAGCTTAAGCCTAGCTCCATACTGAATATGCAGTGGGAAAAATGACTGAACACACCCATAAACTTTCTTGCCTGCAAGTGCTTCACCCTCTCCCATTGACATGTTTGCTTGCTTTCAGATCATCGTGTTACCTACCAGTTTTACTCACTATTGCCTGTTTAAAATTCATACATTAAAAAAATATTATAGACCACAGTAGCACTCTTGCACAGCTCTTCCCTAAGTCAAGACAGAAAAGAGCATGTTGGAGGTTGAAGACAGGGAAAAGAAACGGCCTGTCAGCTGAACTTTCCTGCTCTTTGCAAATTCTAAGGAAATGTGGGTGAGGCAGCTCAACAATTCAGTGGCATCTCAAAAATGTAAGGTCTTGCTGCAGTTTTTTCCTGCTTCTTTCCCTGTCTACTTAAAAGACGGAACAAGCCTCTAATTGCCAAGGTGGTGACGAATTTCAATGCGTTGGCCAGAATTTTGAGGGCAAGTGACAAGCTAAGTGTTAACCTTTCAACATGTGTCAGTGTCTTTACATTTTCTTGCCTTTTTTTTTTTTTTAACAGCCAGCTAATCACACTCAGACCTATTTATATATTACAGAGGATATGAATGTATTTGAAACTTTTTTTCACACTCTCTCCAAGGTCAGAATATACGTCCATTTTATCTCTTCATAGGGAAAGAACTCTATTTTGTGCAGAAGTTTGGGAGAAAATAAACACACATTTTTCCTATTATATTTCAAAATTCCAGTTGGATGAGGTGCACCTCAAATATCCAATGGAAGTGTAGTTGCACCAGTTTGGAGCAGGATTCAGCTCAGTAGCCAAGGATAGCAGCCCAGTGATGTAAGAACAGGCCTGGACAAACCACTTGGAACAAGATGTCTTGAATCCTCCCACTCATTTTTAGAAGCCAACACAACTTCAACACCTTAAGGAGCTGTTGGAAAGTCTGGGAAAACCTACTTCTGTATTTACTGCCTTTTACATTTACAAGACCTAGTTAGGACTAGGACCAGAAATTCTGATATGTTGATGAGAACCTGTTCTAAATTTGGGCTGGGATTAGCAGAATATTTGCAAGAAATCTCGTTAACAGACTGTGCTTTTGTCAGTTCTACAGCCCAATTGCAGCAGCTTCAGAGCCTTGCATACGCATCATTCTCTGAACATGTAGATGCTTTTCCAAACCAAATCCATATCTTATAAGATGTGCCCATTAATCAAGGTCATCTTAAATCCTTCAACTGATAATATTCAATAATAGTCTGAGCAAAATTTAAATTATTAGTTGTCTAAGTGGCAGAAAATATTCTACTTACTTCTTAAAGTGAGCATTTCTGTGTTAAAAATCTTTCAAAGTGTGAGGGCTTATGAAAAGATGCATCTCGGAACTAAACTAGTAACATTAGGTACATTTGATTTGGTGACAGCTTGGAATGTTTCTTGAGCAGAAGGGTCACATAACAAAGCCAGGATGAATCCCTCAGTCCTTTCTCAGAGAAAAAAAAAAAAAAAGGCAACAAAACAAACCTTTTGCTGTGTCTCAGGAGGAAGGAAGGTCTGGTGGATACAGCTCTGTGTCGGTGTCAGGAGACCAGGCTCTTCCTGCCTGACCTTTTGGCTGCCCACTTAATCTCTCCATATGCAATTAACAGCCTGTGACTGGGGATAGCATGTCCTCCTATCTCTTGCTGTCTCACCACATCTGTCACATTTGTTTTACACTTTGGGTGATAAACTTTCTCTCCAGTGGTGCCCTTTTATGCCCTCCTTTTACAACCTGCCAAGCCCTGATCCAGGCTGGTTTAAAAAGTGGATGAGACTGTTGGGTCTGAGCACTAGGAATGAAGTTCTGCCTCAGACAGTTGTGCATCTGGACAATGAATGCAGCAATGTGCTGCCAGTGCAGCAATTTTGTGGCCACAGCAGAAGTCCTGGGAGGGAGGAAAAGTCTGGGGGACATAGTGAGACTGTGGGACACAGGTCTGTTTTCCTCTCTTTTCTTTGGCTCTAGATTTAACCTATTTAAGTATAAAATACACAGTCCCCTTACTTTAGGCAGCTTCCTATATTGCCTATACCGTGAGCTGGCTCTAGCTGATACAATTCCTAAGCATTTGTTGTTTTCAGAAGTATGCAGCTCCTTTTGCTAATGGAAAACAAACCAGTCCCTGATATTATTACAATGGGTGGAGTTTTCCCCTCTCCTTTCCATCTTCAACTGTCCTAAAATAGCCATCTCAGTTTTGGTCAGCAGTTCTTCAAAGGGAAATCACGCTAGTGAATTGAGAATTTTTTTTTATGCCGAGTTTTAACAATTATTGTGTTCATGTTCCAAAGTCACTGGAAAATAGGGTTTCCTAATGGAAACTGACCCTCCTCTCACCCAGATAACACTGTCACTGTAGCTAATATCATGTGTCTCGTGATACTGACTGTCAGCCTAAATTGATTACCCAGGATGTTCCCCCACACCCTGCTGTAAGTTGTCACTGCTCATATTTATAACTGACCTCTATCTACAGACCTAGCAGACTGCATACACAAAGCCCTGGCCTCACTCTCTTCATAAATGTTTATAGAAGAGGCAGATAAATACAGTAGTCAACATTTCTTGCCCACTCCCATTATTTCTGCAACGAAAAAAAGATACTAGTATAATAAAATAATTTGTATATTTGAACATTAATTGTAGATTTCTGAACTTTACCTCAGCTTCACACTACAATGTTAAACAGGTATGTATTTACGACCTGGATAGATTTAACCAAAACGACTTTTAAAAGTCAGCTGTATTCAAGTGTCAATTGCTACTTAAAACCCAGGCTCACATTTCTTGTAAAGGTTGTTTTCTTGAATGCCAGAAAGATGAAAGATTGAAATTCTTAGTTCTAGGAACTGCATTTTTTACAGTTCCTGGAGAAGTCTCCCTGAAGACCCATAACATGATGGCATACTTTGGTAAGGAAATAAAAGGCTGTCTACTTAATAAGCATGCTGCCCTTTCATATTTTAAGATATCTAAACCATATTTGCATTTCCCCACTCTGGTAAAACTTCTGACAAACATCTCAAGCCATCAGCTAAACAAGAGAAGTGAGTGTTCCCTTACTTTATGAGAAAGGTGTTTTTTGATGTTTAAAGTACCATATTCCATTTAAGGAGATCATTATGGCAATGCTGGACAGACTTAATGAATGTTTTACTTTGATCCTGGAGATTTGATGTCAGGAATATCAGATCTCAAGAAAAGCAGACAGATTTGGATCTGTATTCATCACATGTTTGTGAAAGGAATGGAGGATGAATAGCTGTGCCTTTGAAGGAGGGGAGCTGGAGAAGAAAAAGATGCATATTTTAATGAGCAGCCTTTTGGTAAAACATGCACACACATTAATAGAACAGATATGGCCATTCCAGCTGCCACATTCCACCTCTGCTGGGCCCAGCAGATGGATCTGCATTGACTTGGATCAGGCTTCAGAAACAAAATTGACCTCAGCTCCAATACTCAAACTTTCTGAATCTCACAGGCTCCCTTTTGCACACAGTCTGTTTTGCAGCTTGAAGAGGTTAAACTGCACAGGCCAGATATTTCTCCTGCTTTAGAAAGTCATTCATACAGCTAGTGTGCTGGGATCCTTTAATATTTTGACAAAGAAGCTGAATGGTTCAACACAAGAGATCTTTTCCTGTTCTTTCATTAGTGTGTAAGCTGAATGAATAGGAGTGGGGCGGACTATGAAAGGAGGCTGAGTGTACCTGTCATAAGCTTCTAGGCTGATTTATTTTCAAGGAAAGTCTAGAACTTTCAGTCACTTCAGATGTGGTGCATTGTATCAGGAGTAACTTAATAATTAAGGTTGCTTGGATGGTTTTACTACCTTTTTGTTCCTTGTCAAAATAAATTACAATTTTTGCACACGTACAGAAAAATACTTTTTAAACTTTAGAGATGGAAAGTAAGGAGCTCTCATTAAAAATGGAAATATTTTATTATATTTCACAATTGTAATGTCCCAGAAATTGAAGCTTTAAGAAAATTATTATTCTAGTATCTTTCCATGTTGATTTCTGAAATAGTCTAGCTTCACAAAAATCTCCTCACAAAAGAAAGCCAGCCCTTAAATTCCTGTTAGCAATGTACAAAGAATCTCATCCCAACCTGTTTTAATAGGAAGGTCTCAAAAGCAAGCAGTCGCTGAAGTTGATAATAGCAGTTAATTACTCCGAACAGAAGAAAATATATTCCTATTGTGAAGAGGATGACCTCTGGAACACACACAAACAACAGTTGTGGGGAAATTATATGTTTTTTCAGGAGGTTGTCTTTGATATGTTTGGGTACTCTTGCTACCAAATTGGTATGTCTTCCAGATGTGGGGGCTTTAGGAGGATTTTTTCAATGTTTCCATTTTCATCTTCTCACTTAGGACTGGGAGGGAGAGGGTGCATTTCCTTCGCGCTGCTGGCTCTGAAAGCTACACAAGATGTTGAGGAAAGGGCTGAGCAGCATATGAAGAAAAGAAAGGTGAGGCAAGCTTTTGGAAAAGAGGGCAATAAATGAGAAGAGGGAAGGAAAAGAAGAGCAAAAAGGAAAGGAATGTAGTTGCTGAAGAGTGAAATAAAATTTAAATTGTGAAAAACATTATATCAGAATTACTTTGCTGTCTATGAAATAAGAAAGATGTATAGTAAGGAGGACCAATAGCTGGCTTTCCCCTCATACTGAGAAAGCCTATGTAACGTCTTCAGTCCTAGATATCTGATTTGTTTGTTTTCTACAATGTCCTCCTATGTCACAAAGTAGGTGTTGTTATTGATTTAACTGTGCAGTCGAACAGCTTGGTAGATAAAACATACAGGTCTCTTGAGGTTTCTTAGGTCCTTATCTTAAGGAATGCTTCATCAGAAATTTCGTCAGTTCTTGGAGAAAGAAGCACGTGTACAAACAAATACATGTTGATTTGTTTGCAAAGGATGATTCAGTTGTGATCATAGCAAAGCCTGGAAGTGGTAGTCAGTGCTTATAGCTGGAGGTATGTTTCCATAATAAGATATGCTATACTATTTGTACCCCATCCAGCTGGCCCATTACAGCACAGTATTTTATGTAATTATTGCATAAATTTTAAAAGATAAAACATGTAAATGAACCTGAGTGATAGTAATAGATGATTTTAATTACCCAGACACAGACAAGATTGCATTAAGTAGAGGAAATATATTTCTAAATATGGAATGAGAGTGCTTTCTAATTCAATCTGGACATCAGCTGACAGGCAAAGAAATAAGGCTGGATTTGAATGTAACTTGGAGAGGACACTGATGAAACAATGTTAGAGGACAATTTGGACTTCAGTATATTAGCTGGGGTCACAAATACACTACAGAGGGAATTAAAATGACAATGAAAGCCAAAAAGAGGAGCAAAAGGGAGGACCCCAACAATCAGCTTCAAAGTAGCAAACTGGGATACCATACAGGACAAATTAAATGAAGCATTAAAAACAATAGAAACCACAAGAGCTAAAATGAACACTGAATGCTCGGTGATATCTAGACTGGATAAAGGGCTTGCCTTACACCTGGTTGTATTCTCATTTGTCTGAGGCTGAGCAAATAACTCCTTCAAATGTGGGATGAAACTCTTGGGTGGTGCCTGGCACTCGCAGATCTACTGACCACCAAAGGCAGAAGAGAAGTCTACAAATTTTTGTGATGATCGATAAAGACTGATATCCTTCCACCCTTTTTGTGTTTGCAGTTAGACTCTTATTTGGAGAAGCTCTTCAGTTTTCCTCTCAGTGCTCAGGGCTTTGTTCAAATATATTTATCTTCCTGTGACTGCCCCTTTTTCCTTTTCTTTGTGTTCTCTGTACAATTCGGCAGTTCAGGTGCTACAAAGCAGCAACAATATAAAACTCATCAGCTATTTGTGGATATGGGATCCAGACCTGGAAGGGAACATGCAGGATGCCAAGTCCAAACTTCTGTAGTCAGATGCAAGTATGTGACAGATGCTTATACAACAAAAGGGTTTACAGAACATATGTATTGTATGCTGTAAAGATCACCACTTCCAATTTCAAATTTTCTTGATATGTAAGATATGTAGTGTGCCTGTTTGATATGATATAGTACTCAAGCTATGATTTGTTTGCTGTTTCTACCAATCTTGTCAGCTGCTCCAAAGTCACATGCAGGCTTAGCTGCAAATTATCTTACTACCAGTTGAGGATGCATGTAGAGGATTTGAAAGAGGAAGGTTAGCTGGAACAGAAAACAAGTGGATTACTGCAGCCTTCTGCTCACCAACTGCTTCCTGGTATGACCACACGTTTATACCCTGAGCAACATCACCATCTACATGAACACTGCTGGCCAGGCACTGGCAATGGTGCAGCCCTGCACTCTGCTACATGGCCCTTCCCCATCACACGTTTGGGGAATCACTCCTATACTAAGTAGCACCTCTCCCGTTCCTTCCTCCTTGACCACCTTTGGGGAGAGCCTTTCCTTGATATGACTGTTATCTGTATGCAGCCATAATATGCAATAATATGGTGTTCTGTATGTTGAACATCCGCGCCATTAATGATCTGGAAAAAAGACTGGCCTAGCTGTTTTCACCTCTTGCTGCTTGATGGGGAGGTCAAGAAGGATCTTCAGTTCCACACTTATTTTTGCAGAACTCTTGATCAACCTCCAAGGGGTACCTGAATTTTGAGATTTTCAGAGCAGGGATGAAGCATGGATCTGACACTGGAATGTTACAGTGGTTGAAACTCAGCTGGAGGGATTATTTTTATTTTCTTGTTTTTTACCTGTGGATAAGGCAAGATGTTTGTGATACTCAGCTACAAACTGAATTTTGTCTCTAATAAGGGTTTGGCTTTGAGAAGTGGCAGAGGCCAAGGAAATCACCAAGTGTTAGTCCAGCCCTAAGGCTCAAGGTCTTCTCGAAAGATGGAGACCTGAAGAAGGTTTACCAGGATTGCTGACATGAACACATGAAACAAAAATGCCAGGGGAATTAAAGATAAACACTTTTTTCTCTGTTTCAAGAAAGCTGAAGTAAACAGCAAGGTAATGAGGCTATCTAGCTATTAAAGTGCACAACTGGGAAGTTAGTGACAGTTGGGTTGATAATGTTGCTGACAGTCTGAATGATTTCTTTCTTTCAGCAGTCACAAAAGGAGCTGAAGGTCACATTTCTGAGACTAGGATACATTTTCCTGGGGGGAAAGTGAAATGTTAAAAGGCTTTATGATTATACCAGAGCAGATAGGCAATTAGAAGTATTAAAATCTGACAGGCAGCAGGTCCTTATGAATTATATCTCAGAATTCAGAATTCAACAAGAAGTGGCAATGGAAATAACAAAAACCTTTTGCGGCTGAATTTTGATAGGTCACCACAGACAAGAGCAGAGGCTAGGAAGAACAGCAAAAGGCAGAAGGCAGGGTTAAATGCAACAATATTGAGTAAGAATGAACTGGAAGGAAGGAAGGAAGAGGCAAGCCAGGTCTGTGTTTGGCTTGAGCAGAAGGTGTAGAAAATATTGTCCAGGGATGAAGGCAGCAAAGCATCTGGTGATCTTGGGCCTGTAATGAAAAGAACTAGGAAAAGCTGCCAAAACAGAGAGGAAAATGCAGTAACTGAAGCCGTAAAGAGGGATCCAACCAAGGCATGACTTAAGCTTTCCTGCCGTGCCTTAATTTTCTTGTCCTACACATTCAGCTCATTCCAACCTCAGCCTGCCATTGAATGAATGTCATGGCGGAAGTATGGCGTTACCGAAGTACAGCTTCCAGTTCATAAATGGTCCTTACAGAAGTAATAAAGCTAATCCCTGTCTTTTTCTTGCTGTTGTCCACAGTTTCTGTGCTGTTCTTAATATCCCAGTCTTGAAACACCTTAAGATAAAAGTGTATGAAAACATATTGCCTAACCTCACAGTTGGCTTTGGTTGACCATATTGCTAGATGCTTGCATGGTTTGCACGTCTGAAAGTACTTAACGTCCTAAGAAGCCAGGGGAGGCACTGGAGTAGAGGAAAGAGCACTGTGTATCCTTGGGAGTGTAGGGGGAGGTTGTTCTGCCAGCATTTCACGATAGTGCCTCTGCTTGAGAGTTAGCTGGAAGAATGAAAGTTATGGTAAGAGCATAAGATTGAATTGATGAAATCAAACATGCTGTCACAGATGATTTTATGATGGAGAAGAGTCATCTCTTTCCCAGCATTAACTACAAATAGTTACACAGGATAATGACCAGTCCTTTAGGCTGCTTTCTACTCTAGCGTGTGATGCATGATATGTTTTCCCTTTGATTTGCTTTCATTTTTAAAAATCTCTTTATTGCTGTGTTATGGCAGCACGTAAAGACACTGCTGAGATACCAGGTTCCGTAAAAGAAAAAGGAAGGGAATGTGTCATCTTGCAACTACAAGGTCTATCAGGCTGATGGACAAAATGGGGAGGAAATGGCTCCCCAGGCATAAAACATGGATAATGCTGAGGTACATAGAAAATAAGTGATTTGCCCATGTCAAGAAGGGAGTTAATAGAGGAGCTTCAGATTGGGTAGGGGTGGGCAGAAGAGCTAATTTCAACGCTTTATGCAGCAATGGGCTCCAGGTTTGTTCAGAATTTCCATGAAAAACTTGCACAAATACTGTAATAAATAACAATGACAAATAAAGCTATGCAGCAATTTATGGAGATATTTTTCCTATTTGCATTTTTATGTCTTTTTAAAAGCAAATTTTTTTAATTAAAAATAAAAAAGAAAAAAATATGCTTTGCAAGAAAATTCTGAAGAGTAGTTGAGGAGTAGTTGCATTTAACTCAAGACAATCCTACATTCTAGTATTACTTGACAAACTTACTTTGTGACTTCGTATAAGTCATCTGATTTCCTCACATATCCACCAACTCTAGAGAAAAACAGGGAAAAACACAGGATCTCACTGAAAACAGATTTCACAGCTGACCTGTCTTCCCTTCAAAAGTAAACTATGGAAATCAGAAGGATGACTATTGTTTAAATACTGTGATAAATCATGGAAATAAGATGAAATAAGTTATATGGCTGGATTCTGTAACCCACTTTGGCAATGATCCAAGAGTAAACAAAGACTATGTATTTAGCAAGAATTAGCACAGCCATTATGAGTTTAAACAATAGGCACAGTTGTGTTTGTTGCTACAGCCTCATTTAGTCTGTTTTACACTGCAGCTCTTCACTGCAGTGAAGTGCTCTTCCTATGCAGAGATGGACCAGTGTCGTGTCAAAAGCATAAGGCAACTCACCCTGGCTGTAAGTTGGTGAAAATCCAACTACTTTGGTTGGATTCTGGGATCCGCTCTTGATCTGCTCTGTTAGCAGGGAATTTTGCCTCATACCACTTTCAATCTTTTTCCATTTTGTATATCGCAATTTTAATAAACAAGTGTTTCAGGAAAAAGCATTTATAGTGCTTACTATAATGAAGTACTGATCTTCTCAGTAAGACCTAGGCACTGTTTACACCTGTCTTCACTGTAGAGAGAAGTGTCCATTTATTTCCTTTCCAGATACTCTTCACAATGTCACTCTGTAAAGACCTAGGAAAACCTGAATGCTAAAGAAGCTGCTTTAGGAACCTGCTCAAGAATTTTGCATATACTACACAGCAAGACCAGATAAAGAAACTCTAGTTTATTTTATAGGCAAGTTAACAGCAGCTTTATTTTATGCTTTGGCCTGAACTATGGCTGACAAATATTTTAAATAGAACCACTGAAAATGGTGTAAAACTCTCAAATAATCAAGGTTCAACTCCGAATTTGAGGAAGATATTTTGACCAATTCTATCTTCCAAAAACACGGAGTATTAAAAGACAATCTTATCCGAGTCAAGAAGTGGAGCTAAAACCATGTGGGATTCTCCCAATTTTGTTGTCATTTTCAATCAAAGAAGGTCTTCTTAACCCAAAATGTAGCTTATTTGCTCACCATTGTCTAAAAGAATATAACTTATTTACATTTATTTTGTGTTACTTACATGGTTACATGATCGGTCTGGCTACAGCAACACAACTACTGCCGACTATTTTCTTTATAAATTTCCTTCAAAACTAGAATTTTTGTTTTCCTGACATCCAGGCTTGTGCCAGGAGCAACTTCTCTAAGAATAGCAAAGAACACATGAAGTTTCCACTGCTGAGTGTCAACCATTGACAAAAAAATCCCAGGTCAGGCTACAGTTCTGCCAAGTTCCATCACTTTTCTGGTCTCTGTGTCATTCCTCTGCATCCTTATCTACATCCATTGATACTCTCAGTTAGAGTATCGGGGCACTGAGAACTTCAGCAGCTTGGTGTGCTGCACATTTCTTAACATGGGAACTGCTGAATTAGGAACAGATAAGGCATCAGAAACCAGCAAAACAGTTGTTGAAAACCTAAAGCTCCACCTGTCAGCGAAGAAGTAAAGTGGAAGTGAAAATGGAAGTAGTAAGGTTATCTCCAAAATTTAGCTTGGTCCGTGTTTAGTCAGAAAGGAAATTCATTGTGGAAACACTAATCAAGATAATTTAGAGATTGTATCAAAAGATTAACTTATCCTTGGATTAGAAAACTCTGAGAAATGGTAAGCAATACTTTTCTTACCTTCTAAGGAAGGAGGGCATTTATGTGAATTATGGTGCTGCTGTCCAGAATGTGTTCATACTCCTGCTGCAGATAATAGTGAAAATATACCCCATGCCATTCATGTGAGACACCAAAGGACTTGCCCACATATCTGCATGCAATTACAGCAACAACTGTCCTCCTTGGCTCCATGGGAGTGTGAGAAGTTCTGTGGTTCAAACGTAAGGCAGCGTCTATTTCCAAAATTTCCAGATCTGGGTCAGGGTGAAGCCGGAGACACATATATAGGTTAAAGTTTCCTTTCTGTTGACCCAGTAGAAGTCAGAGGGATTCAGACCTCCCTAGAGTTATGTATGGGCCCAAGGGAAGCTTCTCTGGAAGCATACAAACATGAGGCAGCTTCTGCATTTCCTTCTCTCCATTCTAAGATTATTTAGGTGGTTCGTGTTATTCTTTGTCAGCTCTAACTGCACAAAAAAAAATATTCACAGGAAGGGTTGTCAGGCATTGGAACAGGCTGCCCAGGGTAGTGGTGGAGTCACCATGCCTGGAGGTGTTTAAAAGGTGTCTAGGCGGGGTTCTTAGGGACATGGTTTACTGCTAGGTGAGGTTATGGCTGGACTTGATGATCCTGAGGGTTTCTTCCAACTAGAATCATTCTATGATTCTATGGAAGTCTCTTGGTTTGAGACTTTGCAATGCTCAAGAAAATGAGGTCAAGCAGGAACCACTAGACTGATCCAGTGGCTTCAACGGTAAATGCTTTTCAGGCTTAATCTTTGGTGATGGACAATGAGGATAGCTTATTTTAATTTTTTACTTGTCCTGAAATTCAATTAACTTGAAATTTCACCATCACCATAACCACACTTTGGCTGAAGTTCCGCGTTTCTCAGAATCCAGTCTAGATAGAAGGATTTATAGTTTTTCATTTAAGATTCAAAAGTGGTCTTTGAAAATTTAACATAGAGTCAGAAGCCCTCAGCGAATCTGGCCTGAATTTTGAAATTTAAGAAAGAATTCCCAAATACTTATATTCCATGTGACGTTAAACAGCACTCAGCAAAGCAGTTGCTAAACATACACAAAAGATTAATAGTTGACCTTTATAAAGATATTTATATACCCTGCTTTGGATGTTTCACTTTGCCTGCATGACGTTTTTGTTACTGTGCGTTCTGCTGCTTCCTACACTATTGCTTTTATTTCCTGAGAGGTCTGCTGACCAGCTGAACTTGAGAAGGTCTAGGCCAGAGTTGCATGTGGATTCTGGATCAACTCTTTCTTCTTTCTGCCATGTTTGCCAAGAATTACACAGGTCAAAATGCCAGTCACCTCATAAACAAGGATAATCCTGTTGCAATTGCTGAAGAGAAAAAAAGCCGCTTGCTTTTCTTTGCATCTATCTGTCAGCATAGAAATATCAGAAAATGTTTTTTCTTCCCTCAAGTACTCAGTGCTATGATACTGTTATTCACATCCAAAAAATATGTACAGGTTGGGAGCAGCTGTGTACCATGAACAACTGAGAGAGGACATGAGACCTTCTGACCTCCCATTGCCATCAAACCCACTCAAAGTGAGGCAACAGATTCAGATTCCAGCAAGGCTGACTTTGGCTCTCTAGAACTAGGTACAAGACTAATATCCCAGATAACACTCCAGCATCGTTGGATGTGAAGTACATTTAGAGCTGTGATGCCACTGTAACACTAATATGTTACTCATTGCTAACACACAGACCCAGTTTTCAGGGTACCACTGCAGCCTACTCCATGCCATGATTCACAGTTCAGAGTCAATGCCAGACTTATCAAAATGCTCAAGTCAAGGATGATGCAAGAGCCTCACTTCACAGAGTCTCCTGCTCCTGAAGAGTGCCAGCAGGCCTATGCTGAGGCTTATACAGCCATTTTCCACCAGCCTGGCAGGACAAATCAGTTGCATGCACATGTATTTATACAGCTATTTCCAAGCACAAACTGTCTCCCTGGAGAGTCACATTGTCAATTCAGAATGGAAAGCCAGGAGTCCTGGCAGTTTAATCTGCCATTTTTTAAAACTCCAGTGAGCGTAATGCCCACATTTGGGATGAAAATCCTTTATCCAGAAGCCTTGAAAACTGATGACTGCATATCCCTCCCACTGCCTTCATTATTCAGGATTCAGCTAGAAAAATTGAGCTATGTGTAATTGTCACCATATGACTCTTTGTTCAACCAGCCTGTGGTCTGAGACTCTCTGAAAACCCTAGGAACTTGCATAGCCATGGGAATAAACAGCACAGTCCTCCCTTGGCAAATCTGAAACGACGCTTGGATGCTCCTGCCTGGCATTTGTCTGTCTAGTCATGACATCTAGAGAGACACAATCCAGCTGGAGCACATGCCTGCAGGCTGATGCTGTATGTACAGCATTATAGGTTGCTACAGAAGCCAGTGTTGCTGGCTCAGCAGAAATGCACTTATGGCCATTAAAACAAAACAAAAAGCCAAGGGAAGAATACAAGTATAATAATAGATCAAACCAAAGAAATACGCTGGGAGCAGCATTGTTTTCCATGGTGATCAGCCTGTCAATGAATCACAAAAATCTTCCAGTTAGCAATGCCATCCTGACATGCTCCAAAACTCCTTCCCCAGCTGCTGTTCACCGGGTGGCTCTCAGGGTGGAATGGCACACAGCCTGTGCTTTAATGACCTGACTCCCCTAACTCGGGTCCTGTTGCTGCGGGTCCTGCTACAAAACTGAAACAACGAGGCTTGCTCAAAAGACGCATATAAATCTGGCAGAAGTCCTCTGAGCTTCAGACTGCAGCCCATTACAGTCAGGAAGACAGGAGAAAGACGTAAAATATGGGTTGGTTTGCCCATATCAATTGCCTTTTTATCTCCTGTCTTCTAGGTGCAAAGGCATTTGAAGTGAGGAGATGTCAGTTTTGTTTTGTATTTTCACAGTTTCGTTGTAATAACTTATGTCTTTGACACATTTTTGTAAAGAAGGAAAAGAAAGAGAAAAACCTGCCCAAATCCTTGTAGTCTCAGGTACAGAGAGATCACCTGTGTTCTGGTGATGATTTTTGACATCCAGAGAAATAATGTAATTTTAGTGTCTTAAACATCAGAAGACAGGCTCCAGACACATTGCGCTTTGCCATGATGGTTTGCTGCAGGTCGAAGCCCAATGCCCAGCTCCGTCCTACCTGAGACCCAAAGTCAAAGCCTTGGGAAGGTGAATTGAGAGATTGGAGCCTGTGAGAACCTGCATTCACACCTGTGGCAGTCGCACATCCCCCTGAGATCCAGAGCCTTCAATGGGGCAGTTGGTGGCTTCTTAGCATCTTTTGTGCCCCACTGTGCCTGTCCCCATGTACACATCTAGGGTGGCGTCAAGGTGCTGACAGTCACATCCTCCCCTACCCCGGGACAAGGTGACTTCACTTCCACCCAGCTGTGGGGGTGGAGGGGTGGGACCCTCAGGCAATTGACAGGGTCCTCAACAAAGGAGGTGCCCAGAGAAGCTGAGAAGCTTCTGGACCATGTTGTAACGCCTGCAGCCAGATCTGACCAGGCTATAAAAAAGGGTCCATGCCGAAGACCCCCTTTGAGTGGTCTTCTCAGAGCAGCGGGTCTGTGAAATGGACCACTCACCTTAGACTGGGATACCATCTAAGNTGTTCCCCAATAATTTCCTCAACTGATATCCAAACCTGCATTTTATGTTGTTGGAGTGCTAAATAATCATATAAACCCTGTTCATAGTCGTTTATTGGCTACACTTTTCCAGCTAGAACAAATTCTGTTTTGGAACTTCTTGTCTGCCTAAAATTGACTTTTGGGGTGTCTCCATGACAACAGCTCAGCTGCAGCACAGCTCTTGCCTTAGCCACGGTAGTGAAGAGGTGCTATCGGTCTCATTAAACGGGGAGAAAAAGTTGAAGTGTCCGTTGACCACATGAGCTCGGAATCATTGTCTCTACTGCCTGGTAACAGTTGCAAATGCCTGAGAAAAAACAGCAGAAAAGCCAAGAAAGCCGTGGACAGCTGGAGTCCCACACCTGCCCCGCTGCTCACTCCTACCTGCTGCCTCTCCCCGCTTGCTCAGCTGTGGAATGTCTCTATCAGTGCTGCTCTCAGTGGGAGATTAATTAAAGTTTGTATAGCACTTTGGAAATACTCAGATGAACTATGCTAGAGAAGCACAAGATATTTAATCCTTTGATAATATTTATTTGGCTGATGCATGCACTAGAAGGGGAAGGAAAACCAGGGCACATGTCTGCTTAAAAACATCCTTTCTCATTAAAAAGGTCCAAGCTAAATTAAAAGGTTTGTGGAATGTTTCCTGTCAAACCTCAGGCCTGGGGGGAAAAGTACTAGAGGAGGATTTGTGGCTGTAGTTTGGTGATGTGGCCATCTGAGCACAACTGCAGAGCTTTCTGTGACCTGTGAGACTGAGGGATGACTTATTTCATTCCCCTGTAATATTACACGCTGTTAATACCTCCATTACTATGTCATTCAGTTCAGCTACAGCAGGTATTAATTGCTCATCCAGATAAAACTAGTTTATGCCTTTTTTGTCTGAGTTTTCAAATTTACATAGAAGCTGGTGACTTGATATTATTCTGCAAGACCCAGCTGGAATCTTTCCTGAAGGCCTGGTAAAAATTGGCATGTATTTTGTTCCACTATCTAAAAATCTTTAACCTTTCAAAACTGACACAAAATACATAGTTACTCCTCTTGCTTTATTAATTTTAATTTGTCGTGATCCCATATTTGCTGTTTTAAGAATCTTCCCAATCTAACTTCAAGATTCAAAGCCAGACAAACAGCCTATGTTGCAAACTTCACATCTGTATCGTGTTACACTTGGCTGGAGAGATAGGTGCACTCATTTACTGGAGCTCAGCATGGGGTGAGAGTGCAGAGGTTATCATTCCTGATGGCTTACATCTTTACACATGTTTTCCCTTTATGAACAACAGAACCGCCTGTCAGTCACAGCTCAAACCTACAAATCAGATGTCTATACCTTCTTTTCATGATTATTTCCATATTTTGTATAGTCCCTTTTTCAGGATATGGTAGTGGGGAAATGATTACAGATTAGCAGTTGCAAGAGATGAGTTAATATTTTAAATGTGTGTGGAATATGACAAACTAAAATAATAGTGAAAAATATAACCACAGTCAAAACGTATGTGAAACCTAATCTTCAACAATCTTGACTTAATATTAAAGCCAGTATCACATTTTTCCAGTCTCGCCACTGCGGGAATACTGAATGCACACAAGTAATATACATTGCTATAGAATTGATAATCTAGGTGATATATTACAGTAAAACCTAAATTTGACTGGATCAGACTTAGGTACATGACTCATTAGAGCAGTGACCTTTAGTTTAGTCTTGGTTTGGTTTCTCTAACCATTTACAAAAAACCTGAAGAACAGCACCTGGGTAGGAACAAATGCCATTTAACAGAGGGAAACTCATAATCAGAGGCTAGGTGATTTACCAAAATCTCATGTGGACCCTATTAGAGAATTAAGAAGTTAATTTGTTTTCTCCTGAGAAGTCCAGGTAAGCTCAATAACGTTTTTCCTTGCTTGTAGTGAATAACACTTAAGAATTATGTTACAAATCCGGCCTCTTTCTAAAGAAGAAATCAAATGATCAGGTTTTCTGCAGTAACTTTCATCCAACACACGAAAGTTTTCTTTAAGCTTTTGAACTTCTAAATAAGTGAATTGTGGTCACTGGAAAATTTGTAGGTGTTCAGAAAATCCAGAGATTGTTTTGGATGACAATGAGCAGGTCACAAAAAGTAAGTCATTTAAAGAGTTGCCCCTCTTCAACTAACCAGCTTGTATGAACTCCTTGTCGTCTGGAGCACAAGCATGTCAGTGGTGTGAATTTTACATACAGTGGATATTACTTTGCAGAGCAACAGACTTGGAAGTCATACAAGACCAGTTACCACACCTCAGCTAAGGGAAAACCTGAAATTACTTCCATTAACTCACTGGAGATTATCTGACCAATCTTTATTCAGACATTTATCTTAGCTCTCCCGTTCTCACAGTTTTATAGCCATTTTTTTTAATACTAGAAATAAATGAACTTTTTGTCTGCATATGATTTTCAGATTCTAGCTGTGATTATATATGCATAAGCTCTTTATAATAAAGAGTGCCTACAGTGACACAGATTTGAAATCTGCACTATGCATCTGGGAAGAGTGAGTGGGGATGGGTGACTTGTCACAGGCAATAAAAAATGTCTGTGGCATGTGTTTGTGTGTAGTCTGTGAATGCTGTTTGATGTACTTATCAGTTCCTTCCTACAATATGCTGTAGTTACCGAACAGCACAGCTTGGCTATTGATGGGCAAAAGGAGTAGAAGATAAGAGAATAGGCAGTGATTTGGATTCTGCAGATGATATTTTGCAGGTTGGAAGGGACAAAGACAATCTGCAAGCACTAGCAGCTGATACAGCCTCAATAGAAGATAATTCTGGGCCTGGAAGCAGAGAAAAAAGCATATGCACATTAAATCATGCAAATCAAGTCTAAATGGTAGGACATTTGACAACAAGGCAGAAAATGATGGAGTTGGAAGTTGTTTCAATTTTTTTTAACATCAAGTTTGTAAAAAACTTATTATTGGACTGATAATCTATTAACCTCTCGGGATGCAAAAGGCCGTGGTGTTGGAGCATACTGGGATAACAGCAAACTTGTATTGGGTAGAGGAAGGTCTGAATAATGGACCCTCTAGATCTTTACTGACTTCCCTGAGTCCTCTGAGAAAGTCACAAGTGGATAAGAAGCAGCCAGTTGGTGGGATGGAGCGGGGGCAGTTTCCAGTATTTAAGGGTAACAGGATCTTTTTTCCACTTCATTATCTCCAGTTAACTGCTCCTTCTGTTAATACTTAAATCTTAAAAAAGACCCAAACAAAAACCAAACTAACTGAAGAACACAAAACCAGTGAGACTGTTTTATACCGGCATCTCTCCATAAAATCCCTGGAGCACTTCTCCTTGGAGTGTATGCTGACCAGATGAAAAAAGTCAAATGGAGCTACCAGCAATTTTTTTGTCACTGCAACATCTTGCAGGAGAGTGCTATACTTGGGGATAGAGATAATGGCCAGCTGTGGCACCATGCCATGGAACTGTCAAGTTATCTTGAGAGAGGATGGCAATGAATGTGTATCAGTGCTACATGTGATTTGCTTTTAAGCAGGTAGGTAGGGCTGTAATGGAACACAAACCATTAAATTATGAACAGAAGGAGAGCTATCCAATTTTCTGCCTTGCTAAGGAAACGAATAGTTTTAATGACAGCTGAAGACTTTGAGTTTGCCCTTCCTTTTGTAATCTTCCTCAATTGTTTCCTTTAAGTACAGCAAATCTAATTCTCTAGTCCCTGTCATCAATGTTGTGCTGGCATAATTCTATAGATATGTTTTTTTTTGAGAAGCTGGGTTTCATTTTAGTGCAGTGGAAGGAAAAATGACGTGCATTGTTCAAAAGCTTCTCTGGCAATTAGATGAGCGGAATGTCTTTTACCTCCCTTCTGCTTCATTACCGGAACCTCTTCTGCAAGAACAACTTGGTTTAGATGCTCCTTTCAGAAACTGTGCTGCATCCAGACTTCCTTCTCCACTTCCACATAAAGGTTTCACTCAGGGTTAATTCCACCAGTGCTTAGAGAAGAATATGAAAATGTGACGATTAAAAGAACAGTGGGACCCACAGACTGCTATAAGAGCGAAAAATACACTACCCGGAACTGCAAAAACTTTTAGTCTAATCTTATTGACAATGATGTTGATACAGTTTGTGGTCACTATAAGATCATATCCTAGGAAATGAAGTGCTGTGTTCAAACGCGTATTTAGTAAAGAGTAGGATCGGCTTGTGCAGCTCAAATAAGAAGAAAACCCATTTATAATGAGTTCTGTTTGTTTTGTATTTACAGTTTCTGCACTGCTGAGTTATTTCTCCATTTTGTTGAGATATAATTGAAAAATTTATATATACGGATTTCCTACAAAGATGGCTTTCTGCTGTTGCAAACTGACCTTGATCTCTGCACCTTAAAGAGCAGAGTTAAAAAATGTGTGCATTAAGGATACTTTCAATACACAGTGCATGTCTTCTGAATACCTTTTATCTAGTTCTGATTAAAAGCATTTCACCACCAAGACAATTTGATGGGTTTATGACTTATTGACTGGCCTGTTACTATGTAACATAGTTAACTTGCTCTCTCCTTGCTTTAATCTCCGATATTTGATTCTGCTAAATCATTAAAATATGTTTTTGACTACGTCATCCTTTAAGTCTTTAAAATAAATGCTTCTTAAATGAATTTTTTTCAGTTTTAATAAGTTCTGTTTAACAAATAAATGTCGGGAGAAGAGAGAATGCATTAGATAGTCATAAAGGCCAACATGATACAGTCAATAGATAGGGCTTGTTGAGCTAAAAGCTTGTTTTACAAGGCATTCAAATCTGGATTGTCAACTGGGACAGTCTGAAACAGTTCTGTGTAGATCATGCTTTCCTTTTCCTCTCCCTAAACTGACAGGAGCAGAGACAGGAGAAGGAGGCAAAATTTCCCCCCTTTCTTTTTATCAACTGTTTGTCTGTAATGGTCAGGAGTAGCAAGTCCTTTCCAGGGCTCCTGAATATTGATTTTGGATGCTAAAACATCATTTGTAAGAGGTGCACAAAAATGTGGATAATGCCAATGTAATTCGAAGCAAGCATTTGTTTCTGTGCACCGCTGCACATCTGTGCATATAATCCACGCTGTCCTGATGGAAGCTGGCTGTAGGGGTGCGTGTTGTGGGGGTCTGTTAACTTTCTCAGGGGAAGAGCTCTTTGGCTATGGCCATGGATGTGGCACACAGCATGGATATGGATAGAGATGTATGGCATGTAACAACCACAAATAAACCTCTCAAGAATAAAGTTAACAGGGAGAGGTGTGTGTGTAGGTTTGAAAACATAGTGAGAGCTGGGCAAGGACCTGGATGCAGGACAACTGGGTCATAGGCTATCCTGCTTTAGCCAGGAGAGTTTGTGCAACACATCTTACTCCCTTCGAGGCTCTCAGGGGCAGCAAGAACCTCAGCTTTTCACCAGGACAAAGGCATCTCCCTCTCCAGCCAGGAACCGGGGGAATTAGCTTGTTTGCACGTTGTCAGAAAACAGACGTCCTGAGTCCAGCTCCTCCATCTGCCTGTATCCTTTAAAAACCCAGCCTAAACAATTAATTCTGCGGTGCCTGTGTCACAGGGTAGCCCTGAGAGGTGGAGAAAGATTTGGGCAGTCTGTGGTCCTCTTTCAGTGTTTTCTGCGTTCAGGAGCTCGTGGCGCTGGGGCTGAACCCTGCACATGGTGCAGAGCTGGGACCTGATCAGCCTCACTGCACCTGCCTGGTGCTTCATAACAACCTTGAATAGAAAAAGTGGAAAACACAGTAGCCATGTCTTAATTCATTGGCTGGAGGCAGGACTGAAAACTTGATGGGGTATAAAGGTGTGATCTGAAGACAATGGGAAAAGGTGAGGGATGCTAGAGGGATCTCCCTTTAGCTGCTTGTTTTTACACATTTGAGGTAAAAGGACCTAATCTTGGGAGACTTTCCTTGTTGAAACGAGCAGGGAGTTTGTTGTCGTTAATACATACGCGGTGATTTCTGGGAATTCCTTACAAAAACGCAAAGTCTCAGAGAAAATATTCTGTGGAGTTAGGTGTCTGCATGGTTTTGTGCCTTTTGAAAGCCTGCTTTCTCTGTAGGACCAAATGTCAATCAAAGCCAGTCCTATAACATGTCGCTAGAGGGACATGAAAACGTGGAATAGATTTGCTCCTGTTGTTCTTAGTTATTGCTCTTTAATGTGGAAAAAAACAACAGGGATGATTTAGGGCTTTCCCTTCTCCGACTGAATGAAAGAGCTTTAAAACATGATCTTTGAACTTCTTGATGCTTGTTTAAAAAAAAGGAAAACAGACACTAGTGCTGAAGATATTGTAATAGTATCATGGCACAGTGGCAAGTCTTCAATCATAAGAAACAAAGAAATAGTGTATTTTACAGTTCTTTGGAAATTAACTTCCTAATATCAGGTATTTATAGTAAGCTTACCCACAAGCATGCACATATTCCTTTTTATAGTGTAGTTAAACAGTATTAGACCTACATTCAGTGCAGAGTGTGAGCTCTAGCTATTTTCAGTGTCACCTCCAGGTTGTGTTGGGCAGCCGTGTGGGAAAAGGAGGCTTTCTCAGGGCTTTGCTGCAGAAATGCTGTGGTGCGCAGCTAGAGACAGCAATGAAACTGCTTCTTAGCAGAGACTGGCACTCTGCAAGCAGCTCTCTTCCACCCTTGTCCAGTATCAAATCAACTAGTCCAGCTTCAGTCCTCCCATGGCTCGCAAAGGATCAGGTAAGGACCATCCTGGCACTGGTCTGAGCTGGGAGGTGGCAGCTGCGAGGGCTGTCCCCATGTGTTTGTGTTTGAAACCTGCTGCCCACCAACTGAGACCTGTGATGGCTGCCTGTAGGATGCCACCCACGCCTGGTGGGATGCCATGGGTGCCCAGGGCCACCATCCGGGATTCAGGTTTGCAAACATGCAGCAAGAAGGCAGCCCAGGGAATCCTTCTGTTTTAAGCTTAAAGGTAGCGTTGTTCATATTTATCACGAAATAAACCTGTGGGCACCCAAGGCTAGCGCAATTAAAAATTGGTAGTAGCCAGTTTTTGGTTACAAGTAATTTGCAGAGAAGTAAATGTGCCACAACTTCCTAAAACCTCTTTTTGTGAAAGCTGTTAAGAGAGCACAGCTGAGACATACCCTCTCTTGGCCAGCCTGGTTTCCAGACAGCTCCCAGCACATTTTGGCGCTGTCTGGCTCAGAGGCACAAGGCTTGCAGCCGCTTTCCATCACCCCCCTGCCTCTCCTCCAAGCCTCCACTGTGGCCTCAGCTGCCTGAAGCTGCCCCCAGCTTTTCGCTCACACAGAAACAGCCATCTGCAAAGTGAAGACTTCTGGTGCCCAAATGGGATGAAAGCATTTCACAGTTCCTGCATGGGGGACAGCAGGAGGGTGCTGCTGAAACTCATGTCCCCCTGGCTTCACTCCAGGTGGGGAATTTTATTTACATGTCAGTTGTCCGCAGCAACTGCAAGGGTGTTCAGTATTGTTTTCCCTTCCAAACAATCCTTTGGGTGACTTTTGTTTTGCATGAAGTAATTAGGGAGAGGAAGCTGAGCCCTTTCCCTTCATGCTGTTGTTTCGCCTGTATATCGCATTACAGGTGCGGGGGTCACAGTGTGAACGTGTCAAAGACTGGTGGCAATAAATAGCTCCAGAAGAGGATTTGTGTTACTGCTGCTTTGGTGGAAAAACAGACAGACGTTAGCCTCTTTTTTTATTTTTTTTTTCCCCTGGTTTGTTTTTATTATTTTTTTTTTAATGTAAATGCTCAGGAGAGCGTTTAGATTTAGTTTGTCCCTCATTACCTCTTGAACAGTTACGCGTGCAGCGTGATTAGTTACATGTTGTACCTGTCACTGCCTGTGCCCTTTGTTCAGTCTAGCTAAAATATAGTACTACCTCATTTCCGTAATAGACCTGGCCTAGAGTAAAATGTGCAAATTCTTACAGAAAGTGCAATAATTGCAATTGATTTACTCTTCTATGGGGAAATAATGTCTGTCTCAAACAATAACATCAGCTTTTTTCTTAATTGCATTACATTAATATCATATTAATTTGTATTCTTATCCACATAGAAAGCTATGAAGCATGTTTGGGCTGTGATATTTTTTTTTTTCTCCTACCCTAATGAGACATGTAACTCTCAAAATATGTTACTGAGTCTGGGAAGCCTTTTTTTTACTCATTCCAGTGAAAAAGGACAAAAGGGAATTAAAAAAAATAAAATAAAAAACTGGCCTGTAATCAGGAAAGCCATATCTCACCTTCCACAGCCCAAAGCTCCCATGTTTATTTTTGTTGCTAATCCAGTGGGGGGGACGTTGCTGTATTAATGACGTGTGAGAGCTCTGGACTATTTCTTATTCCTGGCTCAGAGCATCTGCTTTCAACAAATGTCTTTTACACACATACGTGACCTTTTGGCTACCTACACTTAAGTCCACCTGTCAAGATGGCACCGTGCCCGCTCATGACTGGGGTCCAACTGCTAGGGCACGGAGGAAACCTGACTCTGTGGCCCCGTAAAGACCATTTCATTGCAGAACACCTCCCTCTTCTCCCAGCCACATAGGGCACGTGGCTCCTGGCTTCGGGGAGCAACCAGCTGCCTGATTTCCAGACGATGCTAGCCCTGGACAGCTGGTTGGGATGTCTAAGGGGACACAGGGACAGGTCTGAGCTGGCACTGAGTGAGGGAGATGCCCTGGTACGGGAGGGTCTCTGCAAACACCAGCCACAGCAAGAGCTGGTTGTGACAAAGCTGAGACCCAGCCTGTAAAACCAACACTTTTCAACAGGGCAGAGTCGCAGATAAAATCCGAAACGCTTTTCTCTGTCCCAAGATCAACCTGTACGATGTGGAGCACCTTGTGAGAAAGCTTCTACCAGTAGGGTTTCCTTCAAAATAGATATATTTCATGAAAGATGCTTGATTTTCATTTGAAGGAGATGAAATTTCAGTTTAGATGCAAAAATCCACAAGTGTCTGATGTTGTCAAAACACCAAATTTTACAGTATTTGGCAAAATACTGTTTTTCACTGTGAAATGGCTGTTTGAAGGCTGGTTTTGTTTATAAACTTTGTTTTATAAACTTTTAGGGAATCGGACACATTTGCTTACTTGGAATGCTCTCCAAAATGACTTTGTGTTTAATTTTTTAAAAAAGTTGTACCTGTTCTGTTTCAAACTGGAAAAGAAGTAAAAATGGCAGAATTTCACATTAAGTGGCATGTCTCTTCCTCTTCTGCTTTGGCTCAGTTCAAAACGTCACAGGCAGAATTTTCCAATAAGGTTATTTATAACCTTTTGAAAATGGAAACATTTCAATGTTTTCAACCTGCAGCATGTGGAAACAAACAGGGAAACAAATAATTTCTGTGGCTTTTGGTAGCTGAAACAACAGGTGCTAGAGCCTTTAATTATGAAAGGAGAACAGGGAATTAAATGACTTTTAATCATGTAACACTCAAGGAGCCAGTCAGCGGAACTGCCCAAAGAGCAGGCTTAGCACAAAAACAAAGAACTTCTCACACCCTGCACTTATTACATTGGGGAACTTTTTGACACAGGATGTTCTGGAGGCCAAAAGTACAAGTGGGTTCAAACTGGGATCAACAAATTTGTTAGAGGAGGTCTATCAGGGGCAATCATGATATTCCGGATGTTACCTCCAGCTCAGGAAGTCCCTGAGCTACTGACTGCTGGAAGGATTCCTATATTTCCTCTGCTTCCTATAGTTTTTCTTTCATTGCCTGCTGCTGTTAAAGGAAGGATAACAGGTTAGAGGATTCTTGGTCTGACCTCGTCCTTGTGTCATTGGCTGGTCAAAGGACATGGACAGCAACTGTGGCATGCTAATGCAAATGGAGAGTGTAACAAGAGACTCCAAATGAAACAAGACAAGACCAAAAAAAAAAAAATCATTTCTTTGGTTTATATTTCTTTCAAAAGTGCTTGTATATTTTAGCCAACCCCATTTTCCAGCCACTGTTATCTCAATAGCTGTGGGACACTGAGCCGGGACTTATTGTAGAGACCTCGTTAGGAAAGTGAAAACTGTGCATCAGTAGCAGACAGAGAAGATGAGAAGAGAGAAGAAAAGGAAGATGAAGATTTTAAGACGTTGAGAACAGAGAGGGCTCTATTTGGCAGCTATTTAATGCTTATCTTAATATCGTATTTAGTATCTAGTTACCATAGTGATTGGTAGCTGATTGACAGGATTACGTAATGAAGCTGTCTCTGTAGAGCAAGTGCCATATTTTCAGGGGCAAAATATCACTTTGTTACTGGAGATGGGACCAATGAACAGTATGCTTGGATCAAGAGAAGATTTTGAACACAGTCTTCTGTTTAAGCAACCAAATGTTAACAATGCCTTCCCAGCAAAATGTGAGTGAAAGACAAATAGTCATCAGGACTTCAAGGCTGTCTAGACATCTCATCATCTTCGTGACCATCTGACAGAGCTTGTGGCAGCTGCCAGGCTGGCAGCACAGAGAATCTATTGAACTAGTGGGATAGTACCCCAGACTCAAGGATGTCCCATTTAAATACAGGCCTAAAAATGTTGCTTTCAAAAATGTCTCAGAAGAAAATATTGTACGTAAGTATAGTGATAAGAAAACGCAATACAAGGAGCTGGTAGATATCACAGCAGTTTTCTCCTTGAATATTTAAAGTAGTCTGGTTTTATTAACTGGGGCACAGTGGTGGGCACAACTCAGCCATGTTTGCTTGTGAAGAGCAAGTGAAGTGGTTGGTGAACTTCCCCGCAGGACATTTACTATGTCAGTTACAAGTATTTCACTCCTACTGATGCTGCTCCGCGCCTAGCACTTACACAATATTCCTCGATTTTTATTGTCTCTGATCAGATAATCCCAGGATTTGTTCACACAATGGTGGGATTCATGTGCGCAGTGAGGGACTTCCGTCAGATTGGAAGAAAGGCGATGAGCTCCTTTAGGGACTGAGCCCACAAATAATGCAGCTGAAGTGCTCCTAATCACCCTCTGTCCTGCAGGAGGTGCTCCCTAACCTTCTTTTGCTTCCAGGGAGATCTGATCCTGGACTGACTTTTGTCCTGTGTAAATCAAGCTGAGTAAATCAAGCCATAACGGGTGGCCAGAAAGCAATGCTGGACTTTCCAGCCCTCGGGCTTAAGCACAGGACATCTAGGAGCTCACACTCACCTAGAAAAGCTCAAAGCAACACAGTAACAGTCCTTCTGTTTGCATACCTAGAACCCCAGCTGGCTACACAGAGAGAAGACGACGCTGTAGGGTGCTCATGTCACCCACTTGTTGCTACGACGGGGAGCTCCTCAGCTGCTGTTAGCAGCAAAATTCACCTCCTACTGCCAGTTGCTCTCTGGAGAAACCACTGTCCCCTGTGGCCCCAGAGGCAGCCTCCACACTGGATTTCTTTGTGGCAGAGCTAGCCTTCCATGGGGCAGATGATTCCTCCCCACAGTTTCTGAACAAACACATACTTTCCCTTTCCCTTTTTCTTTCTCTTTCCCTTTCCCTTTCCCTCACAATATTTAACACACCTCTAATTATACACTAGATTAATATTCAAGGTATTGCAAAACCAATGAAGGCTCGATTTCAGAGTACAGTTAGTTGCAGTACAGAGACCACATATGTGAATGCACATACGGGTGCACATCTCTTGTGAAATGTAGCACAGATGTGGCCTGTGAATTGGGCAGAGACACTGTGGGCAATGGAGGGGATTTGGATCCACTATGGGCATCTGTGTATGGCTGGGCCATGTTCAAGGCACCCTTTTCCTGGAACAGCAACTTGCGTGAGTTGCAAGCTCCACGTTCAGTCTCTCGGCGGGTAAAACAGCTGCTCTTGGCTGCCCTCGGTACATATGCTGAGTAATTTGTGTGGCCGGTGGGGTCTTTTGCTGTGCCATACGGCGTGGAGCTCTCTGGTCTGCATATGGGGAGATGGAGTTTCCCACGTTTCTCTGGATGCAGCCATGCTGCTCACATGGAGCGGTGGGAGGGCTGCGGGGAGCTCACGCCTTTGCCAAGAAAGCGGGAGGACAGGGGCAGCTTGTGGGGCTGGAATATGGTTTCCCCAAGAAACACTGAACATGGCAGGATAGTAAGGGGGATTTTATTTCTCTAGCTAGGAAATTAAGTTTCCATAGCCCCTGACTGAGTTTTATACTATCAGCTGAAGATGATTAATCTAACTGTTTTCACATGACTTTAAAGCATCTCAGAAACAGAACACAATTTTTATATCTCCCCTTATTCAGCACTGTTTCTCTCTCTTCCAGCAAGACCTGGAAAAAATCCCACTAAAGACAAGGCAAACCTAAAGACCTATTGACTTCGATGGGAGCTGGATCTGGCCCTTTACAGAACAGCATCACAGGTCCCCGTGCTCAGAGCGCTGTTGTTAGAGAGTAGCAGTTCTCCTGCACTACATGCCAGAGAGCATTTCATTGTGAAGACGCTTTCCTCTGGACTTCCAGTGACAACGACAACACCTATCCACACATACACACACGTACATGCACAAAAGCCACGGAGAAGTCATCCATCTTAGAAAACGCGTTATGCCTTCTAAGCATTTCTAAATCAAAGACTGATAAATAAAACATGGGTTTGGTGCTAAAAGGAAAAAAGAGCCCTTTTAACAGATTAAAGTGCTCACAGTGCCTGACACTGTGAAATAAGAGTGTTGAGCAGCAGGGCAGTTAAGAAAAAAGACTGGTTTTGCTGACAGATACAAGCTGTTTTGTGTCCTGTAGTAGCCATTGGCAGAAAAAAGCCCAAAAGCAACTTTCCCAGCAAAGCCATCCCAGAAGGTGACAAACTGTAGCCATCTATAGCTGAAGTTTTGCATGTTCTCTAGCTCAACATTGTGAGACAAAGCTGTTATCTCTGAAGGAAGAGGAAGAAAAAAGTTTTTAAGCCCACAAAAATAAATAAGCAACAACAACAACAAAAAATCAGCATTCTTTCTATTGCTGTAATGGTTTGTTCCAGCAGATTGGAAGCCCTGCTTGTTTTTGCAGCATTTTTATTTTCTTAGTGTCCCAATTCTTATTAAAGTCCAGTGCACTGGCTTGGGTTCTCAGCTATATTTCAAATTGGTCTGCAGCAGTTGCAAAAGAAAGGTAGTAAAGCCCTGTTCACTTTCTCGCTCCTCCAGAACCACAAACAGGGGGGCCAGGACATCTAAAGGCTGCATTTTTTCAGGTGGACACATTTCTTCATTTAAAGTGGCGTTAACTAGCAACATTTATTTGGCTGACCAGAAAACCTGATCCTTAAGACTGATTTTTCTTCCATTCTTACCTTCTGAGCCTGGGGTATCTTGATGGAGGGGAGTCTTACAGTAGAGGTCACTGAAAATCCTCCTGAATATTTTATCAGTTCTGCTTCTTATGGCTTAGTCTACAAAGACAAACCCTTATGTGTGAAGGGCATGGAGCTGAGAGCAGGGGGAGGAGGGATAAACCTGTGTCTGCCCTTGCTTTGCTTTCTGAGCAGAACACAGAACACATTAGATGAGGAAGTGGCAAACAGAAAGAATTCGTGCACCATTAGGATCATGCTTGATACAAAGTATTGTTCTTATTAGCAAAAAGGAGCCTTAATCAATGTGGATGACCGCAAGATGATTTTGCTGTCAGGCTTGTAAGGCCTAGGTTGGAGCACAACCAGGCAAATCCGTGATGCCCTTTCCCTAACCCAGCTGTACAACCTGGCCGTGCAGTGCCCGCTGTGGTAAAGCCACGTTGCTGCCTCTGCCATTTGAAAACCATTTCAACACAGTCGTATAAGCCATCTCCAAAATGCCACGGACAGGAAGACACATGGCCAAAGGCAGGTGGGGGGAACCTATAAAATTAAATTGCATTACTTATTGGAGGGAGCTAAGTTCTATCTTGCCCTAGGACGTCATTATGCACCTCTGTTGTATGCTAATAATAGTCATGGGCAATCTCATATTGACTTTAATAGCTTTCTAAAATGATGATAATTTAACACCTTTATGAAAGAAACTCCTTTTTGACATACTGACACCCCTGACAGACCATGATGTTCATGCAAGTAGTCGAATGGGACTGCAGCCTGGCAAACCACCCTTGGTATCCCCTCAGAGAGGCAGACTTGGTTCTGTCAGCAAAGGGAAACACTAACTTCCCTGGGATGTGGCTTATGCAGGGTTTGGGGCCATCCTGGCACAGCAGCTGATGTTTAATCAGGGTCAAAAGGGAGGTGAACAGCAACACCATAACCATATGGGACTGCCACAGATATTGTCCTCTTCCTCCATGCAGCAGGGGAGGACGAAGTTTTGTGTCTGGCAGGCCAGCTGACTCTGTGTTCAGTGGTTCTTGCTTAATGTTATGATCCAGGCGAGTTTTCTGTTTGTCTTCCATTTATTTCATGTCACTAGTAATAAGCCTACTTCCAGCCTTAGCAGGTCAGAGCTTCTTATAGCGTTTCCCTGTATTTCAAAAATGATGGGAGAAGTAATGGGAAAAAAAATACTCCTGGTTGCAGGAAGCCATTCTGACCTTATTTTTTAGATAAGTGTCTTTTCCAAAATCCTGAAAGATGCTTTCACCTTGGTCTGAAAGACTTGGATTTTTCCATGATACTATTTAACTCAAGAGCATCTCCAGCACACTGGCTTTGGTGAGACACTTCAGCCATAACAGGCCTATCTACAGCTCACATGAAGCCTGGGACCTTTCACTTTTTATTTTTATTTAGTTATTTACTCATTTACTGTAGAATTAACAGCCTGCGGACTGATAGCTCAGGTTTGTCCACTCGGCACCTGCTGCAGGGTCCAGAGCATTCACTGTGGTTCTCTGCCCATGTGCTTGATCTCTGACACACAGCAAGCACCTCTCAGCCCCTGCTGACACTGACAATTAAGACCAATTACACCAGCAGTTTTGCAGGATGAACATTTACCCACTGGGAGCTTGAGACCAACTTGCTTCATACAGGCTACCTGATGGCCGTTAGATAATAATGATTTACTGACCACAGCTGGGCTCTGGCAGATGACCCAGATTTCATCAGTCTCCCCTGACACCTTCAGCCTACCAAACCTGGGACTTTTGAAGGAGTAAATGCCACCCACCATTGAGACTATGCCTTCCTTGTTTTAAAAAATGCTAGGAGATTTGTTTTGTAATCCTCCCCTTGCCCTGCCTTGGGAGACGAGTAGAATGGGATATCAGATCAATATCCCATGGAAATGACTCTTCCTCCACTGCACCTCCTAATCCTCTCCAGTTCCCTACAGTCAGACCAGTAGGAGTCATATGGCATTAAATAAAAACAGCAAACAAAGAACTGAGCCCCCATGTGCTACGTGTAGCACAGGCACAAGTTTATCCAGTGAAAACCAGCGTGAGCAGAGTCCAGGTCCCTCAGCGACAAGAGCCCTGATTTTAGGTGTATGCATAGCATCAGTGCAGCGGGGTACTGTCTGTGCTTTGGGATGGTAGATGCTAGCACCAATAAATAGAAATAAAAACAGTGTTCCTAAGTTGTGATGAAAACATGATGAAGGTTTGCCTGACTGCTAAAGCAGTAGCAACTTACAGTGTGTGGCTGCTGCTCTGTCTCAGCTCTCCGGGAGTAAAGAAGTCCTTTTTGCAGGAGTCTGGTGGTAGGCAATAGAAATCCCACCACCTGTAGCAAATTCTTTCTGTGAAGAAAAAAATGCCAAAACGCCTCCTCCCTCTAATTCTGAAAAAAAAGAGGATGCCAATTTTCCTATTTATCTAACTTAGTAAATTTGTCTTAGTGTACCGAGTGTGGAAACGCTAAGCCAGGGTTGTCAAACTCATTTTCACTGGGGGCCACCATCAGCCTCGTGGTTGCTTTCAAAGGGCCAAATGTAATTTTAGGACTGTATAAATGTAACTACTGCTAGTCCTAAAATTACATTTGGCCATTCGAAGGCAACCGCGAGGCTGATGTGGTCTCCAGTGAAAATGAGTTTGACATCCCTGCGCTAAGCCATTTCTAGCTGTGCTGACAAGTCTCCTTTCCCTAACACACCACTGTTTCTTTACATTTGCCTTATTCGTTTCCCAAGGGAACTTCTAGCAGGCCCATGTGCCCGTCAGAAGTAGGGAAATCTGTTGTGAGGTGCCAGACATACCTTCACCATGTGCAGCTGGATGGGTCCCAGGCCTCCTCCTTACACACTCTGGTGTTTTCACTTATCAGGCAGTGTTGCCTTTATGACTTCCTCTTTCCCCAAAGCAATCATCGATGCTTTTGGAGTTGATCTCCAGCCAGATGGAGTTTCAGGAGGGTAATAAAGAGGAGGGGGCCTTGTGGAAAGAGAGTGGGGAAGTTGCTCCAGAAGAAATGAGACAGAGGTGAGGGGCTGATGTGGGGGGAATGAGGAAGGGCAGCGGGAAGGGAAGCAGAGCCACTTCAAAGAGCTCAGACCTTGAAAGTCCAGGGCTAACATCAGTGAAGACAGGTTTGGGCTTTGACTCCACCCTGGCTGGATCTGTGTCACAAGACATCTTAGGGATCACCTCCAGCTGAGGGAGGTAATTTCTCCTTCAGACCAGTTCCTCCTACTCAGAAAATACTGAAACTTCATAAAAGAACAAACTGAAATAGATCTCCTACCCGCCAACAGACTTGAGTCTAACACAGTTGACAGAGAAAAACCTTGAGATTCTTTTTATTTCTCAAAATCAATTTGTTTTATGCTGTTTTGGTAATTTGTTGGACATTTTAATCCTAAGAGAGGAACGTTTGCTCTGCTGCTGAGTCCGTGCACAGCAGAGCACTGCAGAGCCCAGCAAAGTCAACAACCTCCATTCTCTCGTTTTGGATCTGTTCCTGAGGTCTGCAGGTTTCTTTTCTGAAGTCTGCCTTGTATTTGCCACCATAATCCAGGCAGAAGAGGCAGGTGTGGTAGAAAAAAAAAAAGGTGAGAACTAGGATGGCAATGAGAAAGAAGCTGTCCTGATGAAAGGCAATGCTAAAGCCAGCTAAAAAGCATATTCATTCCTCTTTGCCTCTCTCTGTCTCCCATAAGCATTTCATCTGCATGTGTGCTCTTCCTTTCCTCTTATTACAAATAAATGCTGTTGTCTGTGCCATGCTATTAACTATTTTAATATTCCATTTTAAAAATTAATGTATTTTTAATAAAATCTCCCAATAAAATTACTGTTTAGGGTGCAGAGCATATACTGGTGTAAAAAAGTAAATTTCTGACATTCTCCAGCTTCCACTACTGGGCCGCAATTTCTGTTTTAAAAATAATATTTCCTTTCTCAGCTACATTCTCACTTGTTGATGGTGAAATGATTTCTAGCAGAAATACATACAATGGTAACATTGTTATGTTTAACTGCTTATTTTAGGTCTAGGTCAGAGAGCTTTACATATTGTTATGGTAACAATATTGTTTGGCTTGCTCTTCCTTGGGTTTACACTTATTTTGGGGTGACTTCCTTTACCTTCTCTCTCTTTGTAATGAACATGTTTATTTTTGCAGCCAGTCATTCAAGTCACTGTTTAATTTCTGCCGAGTAGGAATTCTGGAAATTCAGCAATTCCTACAGTTTCTCATTTTCATTTTGCAGCTTAACAACCTACATTTGATATTGTCATCTCTCCACTTTTTACCTTCTTTTGCACCTATTTGCTGAAATGATGCTTAAAATGTGTTGATTTTTGTGGCAGGGCTGAGGCTGAGTACCTCAGCTTCCTCAAAAAGAATTGAGGAATCAGCTGTGATTCAAGCCAGTTTATACATTTCTCTCCTGCAAATGCCTTTCCTCCACCTCTGCTATATCAGACAAGTCCCTCTCCTATCATAAAATACCCCAGCATCTTCATTGAAAAGGGAAGAAAAAGTGGGCAAATGAAAGACTGTAACACCATGTTATATCAGAGGAGAATTTGTGCCTTGAATTGTCAGCAACGACTCAGAACATCCTCAGGGTCCCTCTGACCCACCTGAGGGGCACAAAGGCACTCTGATACCAGTTTCCTTCTCTCTTTTGTTATTCTGATTAAAATCTTACCATATACTTTGCATTATTTTAACAAGGAGTTCCCTTTTTGTTCTTGCTATTCAGAAAATTAATTTCTCCTGCTCATGGTTCTTCCTCTAGACTGAGCAAACTGAATTTCACTCCAAGTAACCAATTTCTGAAATTAAGAAAAATGCTTTAAGAAAAATGTCCGATGCATGAAATTAAAACTAGCTTTGCTGAATGAATTGATGAGTGAAGATGAAACACTCCTTTGTCTTCTGAGGGGACTAGTAAGCAGATCAGTAAGACTGACCTTTTGGCCTCCTGAGGCTGCTGATAAGGTTGCCCTACCAATATTACCTTTTTCTTCATGGAGCTTTCCCTATCTTAGACTAGATTTACAGTCCTCCTCGGGTTACTGGTAGGCAGTAAAGTCTTGTTTGATTGTGCAGACTAGGGATTACTTGAACCCTGCCCTGGTTATCATCTCACTAGGTCACTTCCGTGCTACATCAGCCTTTGGGTTTTTGGAGGAAGTTCTTTGCCCTAGGGAATATCTCACACTATGTGACGATACAATGCCTGATGCCAGCAGGTACTAAGCAGACTTCAGATGAGGGTCTCTTGACACTTACAGTGTTGAAAATACCAGTAAAAAACCTACATCAGCCTCCACCTATATCCTTAAATATGAATGTCTTCTGGCTGGACTACCGCGTGTTGCATAATGATGTTGCTCTGCAGAATTAGAGGCTGCTCTGGAGATCCCTACCTAGCCATCTCAGCCGAATCCTGGTAGGACTAATTCTTTGGATATTGTTTTGTGTTGTCATTGGCAAAATTTCTCAAAACAGGACAAGCAAATTCACAGATCTTGCAATTTCCTGAAAAGGACGTTTCCAGAAGCTTGGGGGGAAAAAAAAAAAAAAAAGGAGTCTTGACAGGCTGGGCAGGATTCTGTTTGCAAAATCCAGCTACGGACTTTCAATATGGCCCCGTGTTACCTTGAAGACTGAAAAAACCTTACAACCTGATAGGCACTTTCTGAGTTGTACAGATTTGGGAGAGAAGGGGTGACAAAAATAATTTCTTACAAGAAGAATGGAAGAAATCAAGAAAGGAGACCAACAACATTAATGGTCCCTTCTGTTGTTGTGTTCCCAAATATATAACCAATGTTGTTGACACTCCACACCTTCCCTTTTCAAATTCATAATTTCATCTGAAAAGATATATACCTAAAATATTGAAAAATCTCTAATTTGCAGCTAACCCATGCAAGTGGTTCTATCTGAAATCAAAGGCCCCTTTGTGCTTTGGCAGCATTCAGCCATAGCAGAATTCAGTCCATAAGCTGAATACTTCATAAATTAATAATGCAAGACAGACCAAACAGGTAAAGTGTGCAGGAGAAACAATTTTCCTGAGACCATACATAAAGTGGGTCACTGCCAGAGCCAGGCACAGAATCCACAGCCCTTCAACACCACTCTGCTACTTTCCCCTGTCCCATAATCACTCACATTCTGGGTGAAAAGAAATGTAATTTATTATGAATAGTGGTTTATTGTTTGTTTGCTTGTTTTTCTGCCCATACGGTTGGAATAATATCAAGTTACTAAATTCCACTTAAACATAAAAAATCGTCATTCCACACCAGCATACAACAGCAACAGAGTCTTCAATACAGAAACTCTTTTCAAAGTGCTTAGGCTGCTTAAATAAATGTGCTTTACTTATAGACCCTTTGTAGTTGTATTTGTTTTAAGAATAATTTTAAGTTGGCTGCATACAATTTACAGTTCTTCCTCAAAGGACAGAGCACTGAAACTATTTTTATTACCTTCTCTCCACGTTTCTATCCCCTTTCCACATCCACTTATTTGTTGAGCAGGCAAATGACTGCATTTTTGCTAATTTGCCATCTGACACACCCCGACTTGCAAATTGTCTGCCACCTCTTGGCATGAACAAATAAAGTGCTGAGTGGTTACTGCCTTTCCTTCCACATAGCACTAATCTGAGTTGCTGATCTCGGTCTCAGAGCCAAGTTTCACAAGCCTTTTAGGATGCTCTGTCCATCTGACAAATTCAGTTGAATGTGGCCAAATGTTACTAGGGGAAGGACTGGCAAGACACAGTGGGCATGCAGATGTCTTCACTATCAAAGCCGGGCTAAAAAAAAATGACTGATGGCAACTCTAAAATGCAGTTTGCGGGAAGGTAAGGATCTGTTCCATTTGAGGCACTGGAAAAAGAATCACAGATTATCCAAAGGCCATATGATGTCGAATTTTAGGCAAATGAGCACTGCTGAGGGGCCTTATAGGTAAAAGGGAGCCCTGTTGGACACAGCTAGAAAGTTATCTAAGAAAACCAACAACTCATGCAGACCACCAAACTGTCATCTAAGAGAAAACCAGCAACACCAGTTTAGGTTTGATTTGATATCTCATTCCTTGTGCATTTGATTCTTACAAATACATTTCATTGCCTTTGTTCATAGAAAATTAGTTTCAGGCTTGTCAATGACATTGTGTTCATAATATGATTTTTAAAAAAAAAAAAAAAAAGGATTTGTGACAGTGACGGTAGACTCTGAGCTGGAATTAATCCCAGCCAATTTCTCTGAAACAAGCAAGAACAAACCCCCATACTATTTCCTAGAATTGCTCCTTAGTCTGCTATTGTCAGAATTACCATGCTGAAGGAGAGGGAAGGTATTCACACTGTCACTGTGTGCCTGAAATAGGAGGATAGCCACCCTTAATTATTTTATATAGCCAGCTGAAAGAGAGATTCCTCCAAAAGCAAGTTCAGAGCACCCCAGGGTATGGCTGCACAGGGTCAAGTTAACAGATGGTTGATGCCACAGCAGCAACATGTGTCCCTTCTTCCCCACTCCCAGCAAGGCACTGCCTCACGTCAGCACTGCACTCAGCATCTCGCCCTCCGAGCTACATCAGTTGAGAAAAATGCTAAGCCACAAAGAGGAAGGATAAGCTGTTTTCCAAGTTAATTCGGCTTCCAGAAGGGGAAAGCAAAGGAGTGGCCAAAGAGGGGCAGCCCTCCTTCTCTGAGTCACACTAAGCTCTTTCACGGTCTGTGGGTCTGCAATTTTCCCAGGGAGCTCAAGGAGACCAGTTTATAACTCAGACATCTCAGTTCATTACCTACAATTAGAGACTCTGAATACGCTCCACTGCACCAGTAACACAGTTGTTAAAGCCATGCTAGAGCCTAAAGGTACGTCTTTGTTGACCCTCTCCCCATCGACTTGTCTTCTCCACAACAATCTCCACTCTCGCCCTTCCTGGCAATTTGACCCACAAGAAAGTCTTTACCTCTTCAGACAGGTCACTTTTTCTGGCCTCTGTATTTTAAAATACTTTCTTCTTTGAGCTTGTTTTTTGCATTTAATTATATTCTAAGCAGCTCTAAGCGTAGGGTTGATGCTGGTTCCCCTTATATCTATTGCTTGGTGGTTTTGCCTTCCCCCAAAGAGAGAATCAGTGCTGCACGAGATGTGTGGGTCCACCTGGAGGTACAGAAAAAATCACCGCAAAGCCTAGCGGGTGCATGATGGCAGTGTGCTCAGGGCTGAAATTCAGAGTGAGGAAGGACTCTACCTTCAAGTGAGATGGGCAGGTTCAATTGTCTCCTGTTCTCCCTCTCTTCAAGTATGTCCATGTTTTGAGCTTCTGTGTCACTGAGCAGATTTTTTGCTGGTGGGAGGAAAGGCAGTAGTGAGAGTCTTGCTCACCTTGCTCTCTTCTCACCATGTAGTATTTCTGTGAGGTTTGGTCTTCTGTTCATCAGAGGCCACTGGGGACTGTGTTGTGGTTTGTGCAGGCAGCATTTACAGTGAACTAAGCAATCTGCTCTGTGCTTGCAGAGACCTGCCTTCAAGGACCTTATCAGTCCATTCCTGTTTTATTTTCACATGCTCCCAAGAACTGCTAGGACATGTACTATGTATGCCAAGCACCCTGCTCACACACCACTTACCTGAGCTCTCAGTCACTTGCTTAATATCAGCCTGGTACTCATTGCACTCACACTTTTGTGAAAATCAGACTAACTTAGCAATGTCAGGAGTGATTCTGGATCTCAACTATGTATAAAATCAAAAAGTAGCTTATTCTGTTTAGATTATGTTGTGGGGTTTTTTTACTTTTTTTTTGATTGGTTGGTTGGTTGGTTGTTTTTGGGGGGTATTTTTCACATCAATCCTTTGACATTTTCCTGTGTAACCAGAAAGGGAGTTGAAAGTACCTTGTATATGTGTGTATTCACAGCCTCTTGCAGTCAGGAGGGGAGCAGTCCAAGGGTTTAATCTAGTGTCACTTTAGAGACCCTATGGTGTCTGAGATGTGCCTAAAGATTGGCAGGTACGATACGCAGGTTACCCAAGCCCCCTTGGAGTCGCAACAAGGGACAGGCAGGATAGCCTAAAGTGGCGCTAGATGCTTGTTGAGCTTGTTGAGCTCCATGAATTGTTCCCAAAATACCTTTCCAAGCCTCAAGGGAGTTGAGAAGAGGCCCAAACTCTCTGGAGAGGTACAGCAGCACCTCTCACATTAAAGTGAGCAAAAAACAGTGGTGGTATTAAAAGGAAGTCAGCTCTGGCTGACCTACTCCACCATTGATTTCCCATGCATTGAGATTTTTCATAGTAAATAGCAAAACATAGAGATCTTCTGCCTACCACTGAAGGATGCCTTTATTTACACCACCCAGGGGTATGACCAGCTCAGAGAGCAGTGCCAGCGATTTTGCTCAGCTGCAGTAACTAACTGACACATCTGTATCATTTCCAGAATGGTCTTTACATTACTTTCCTCAGCTCTTCCATCTGAAGGTCAGCTTTCCCCTGTCCTGCACTGGGGGTACAGCTTTTCTGAACTGGAAGCCCCCCTAGTGCTCCACAGTGCCTGTCTGCAAGGCATAAGTCCATGCTCAGCCCTGAAGTCCATAAAACACATTACAAGGTGCCTGGACAGAGAGAACTTCTTTTCTTAGAGAAGCTTACTCTTATTCGTCAGTATACTTGTACTTCCTGAATAAAGGCATTTTATATACCAAGAGAAGGTTAGTTCCCCCTCCTCTTTTCATTTAAGGGCTAATTCATACGCAAGCTAATTTGTTCTGGCTATTATCACAATTTATTTCAGTTGCTACAGGGCAGCCAATAACTTTAATAAAGGAGGTTCCAGTTACCCAATCTTCCCAGTTAATAAACTGCATTGAAATACCCAGAATGAATTGGCTCCAACATGCTACAAATACAGAAAATTACCATGCTGTAGTGTTATCACTACCACACAGGTACAATTAAATGTGTGTTATGCATAGAGCTGCACAGAACATTACCAGTAATGTCAAATGCAATTAAAAAGGGACTATTGTGTGACTTCATCTGAAAAATCAGCCTGCTTGTATGTACTTTACGCTGGATTACTCTCTGGATAGGGCAATATTGAATCACTTGGTGCTTGGGATTCACAGGAGAGAGCTAAGTAAACAAAGGAGCACAGCCTGCCACAGAGGTGGTTAATAGTGAGGAGTTGAGGCCTTCCACCTTGGGTGGAAGCATGAGATATTTATTTCTTGCATCAGTGGAACACTATTTGTTCGTTAATATTGACCTTATTGGCTGTAGGCACTGTTCAGAGGGTTGCAGGTTTTGTTCAGCCATGTGCACTATCCTTCTCCTACAGAAGTGACAGTTTCATACAAGTCCACTGCTCTGTTTAATAGATCATCTTTCCATCATGTTATGCTCTAGTTCTTCTCCCTTTATCTTCAAATCTTTACATCTCAACCTTCTTTTTATACTCCTGTCGGTCCTAAGACACCCCCAATCCAGGCAATTGCTGCAGTTAAATTGTTGGTATCTGCCTGTAACTCAGCTATTGAAAATAAAATCCTCTTGTGAGACCTATCACTATATTAAATAAATACGAGCTCAGTATTTTGATTCATTTTATTTTGTGGCTTCTTTTGCTCACAATGCAAAACTACAGTATCCTTGGACCAAATTCAGTGGTGACTGAAAGCTGAACAAAGTCTTACTAAGTTTCCCTAAGTTGCACTAACCATCCTTATTCCAATGCTTAGAGCTTTACCAAGTCAAGACAGTATTAGAGAGGGAACCTCTGAACCACAGATATCTTAAAACAGAAAACAAGATACTTTTTGGCGGTGGGTTGAGAATTTAGTATCTAAAATTCACTATCCACCTAATAGAGGATACTAGTGGGACAAAATATTTATTGGCTTTGAAGCTAACAGTATAAGCAGAGGAACACTGTTTGAGAGAAGACCTGCTGGGTCTCCAAGTGCCATTTACACAATTAGGGTTAGCATACCTCAGCATGATACTGACCTAATTGCAGCAATCTGTGTGTGTGCTTCCCCTTGCAAAGCAAAGTGAGACCAGGCACAGGTGTTACTCCATGATTTCTTATTAGTCCAGAATGTTTTTCCACCTGCTTTTTTGATTTAGGTCCTCAAATAAACACCACACCTCCTAAAAGGAAATCAAAGCATAATACGAACCTGCTACTGCCTTAAAATACTACATTGCATGTTTGTCCTGGTGCCAGGCTTTGCAATATTTCTAAGACCATGTTTTTGCACAGAACAAATCTGCCCAGCTCCATCCAGAACACTGGAGCTACAGCACCTTACTCCCATCAGTGTTGATCATGTGCTTTTATTTTTTCATTACAGAGTTCAGAACAATTTAAAGGGTGGTCTAAATGTCAAAACAACAGCTTTTCCATGAAATTATTCAAAATTCATTCCTTTTAGAAGGGCATGTTCGAGTGTTGTCTCTCAACCTGCTGAGGACTACAGTTCCCGTGCCCATGGGCTTCCTGGGGAGCATTCCTGGAGTCAGAGCAGCCCTTGCTGGATGTGAGTTTGGTAGCTAATTCTGAATCTCCTCGTGTTGGAGCTGTCGACTGAAATTTAGACCGAGAGCTCATCACCCCGTCCCTGGGACAGTGTGCTCATTACATAGCTGTTGCAGCATTTGGTAAGCAATGCCATCTGTAAAGCTGATGAGCTCTGTGTGAGGAAAGGCAGAACGGGGAGGGACGTGGGGGGTTGCCAGTTGCAAAGCACATGCTGACGTTGCTTAAAATGTCATGGTACTGTGGAGTTACAGTCATATCAAATGCATTGCATGCCATAATATTGGGTGGGAGCAATTACACCATGCATAATTACTGCCTTCGTTTCCCCCCACCTTTCTCCTTGGTCCAAGTTTCATGTGCACATGTTATCCTGTGGGTGAAAGCTAATATAATATGAATTAAAGAAAACTGCATGATTCTCTAACATCCACATCACACAGGTTGATTTGCATTTACTTGTAACTGAAAACACATGGGTAGTCACGGTTTAAGAAAAATAAAAAGGATTACAGCAACCCCAGACCATGACTGAAAGGAGTTATTCAGCCCCTGCATTGTATCATTTAGCTTCACAGTGGAGCAGATACCTAATCTAACATAAAACAGGCCATCTATAATCAGAGAGTTTGCTGCTCCCCGGCTGTCCTGGAACAATCGCTTAAGCATTTGGCATGACAAATATCCAAGGTTCGTTTGGTGAGGGGAAAGTAGCACCAAAGGGAAAACCCAGGTAGGAAAACCTTTAGGAGACTGATTGAAATTGCTGGTGACAAGGGGATTGATGGAAACGGCAATTAGGCAGCCCCTGGGAAGTAGATAACCATTAGAGATACAAAAGCTCGGTTCTATGTGGGATATTGCAGTCATCCCCTGGTCGAAAGAGTGACCTGCTCTCTCTCCGAGATGGCAGAGTGATTTCCAGCAGGGCTTCTGCGCTGCACTTCATTGTAATTCAGGAAAGCCCAGCGCTGAATATTTTCACTGTTCTCATACCCCAATAAGATTGTTCTGCCACAACGCAGTCAGTACAGTGCCTGAGAAAATTACTTTGTGAAATGCTGGGCTTCAAACCATTACCTTAAGTAGAATCTTAAGGCTGAATCTAAAGCATGATGCGATGCAGGTGTTTGTGTCCTTCCCTTTCCTTTTCTTTCTTGCTTGGTTTTGTTTTATTTCCTTTTAGAAATTCATTCAGACAGTGGATTGTTTGTTTTTCATAGTTCTGGGCTCATCAAATTGATGGATAACTCTAAGTAATGAATCCCATGACTGCACTATTGAAATTATCTCAACCACCAAAATGTCTGTTTAATCTACATCAGAGTGCCTGTGCTCCTTTTGTGCCCAGATAAAACAGCTAAGCATAACAAAGTACCTCCAACATTCATTTCCAAAGATCTGAAGAGCTGTTTGCTTGTCTTAGTGTAGTTGTACGGCTGGCAGCTATCTGGCAGTGTTTCTGACAAAAAAAACCCCGAAACACTGGGGGGTGTGGGGGAAGGAAACTTCCCTCTCTAAAAGAAAAGAATGATTTTATTAAAATCTGAGTTCTGGAGGTTTTTCTTGTTTTGTTTTAATTTCTATTGCCAGTCAATCAATATTTTCAGTGAAGCGAATGAAGATGCTTTTAGTAAAAAAAGCACGTTTCTTTTCTTCTTCTTTAGTTGTCCTTTTCTTCTGAGTGGACGGTATCAATCTGAGACAGCCAAAACCCCACAGGCGTGGGCAAACTTCCAGTCTTGCTGAAGTGAGGCCCAAACAGAAGAAACACTGCGAAAGCAACAGCAGTGCTGGTGTCTCCGTATGTGCTTGCACGAGTTCATGCTCCTGTCCAGGAGCAGCCGATTTCTGGAGTCAAATTTGCAGCTATGGCTTCCAGGAGAGGACAGCCCAGCCTCCTAGGGACCAGACCCGTGTGATGCTGAGCTGAAGCACGGCAGCACTTCTCCATCCCCTGCAGTGGTGGGGTTTGGTGTTCAGGCTCACCCAAAGCCATGACATTATGGGGAAGAGGCTGGGCATGGGGGACCCAGCCCCAGCTGAGCTGTGGCTCCCCGAGCTCCGCTGACCCAACAGGACCATCACACAGTCCTCACACCCGCCCTCCATCCTCAGCTGCGTTCCTGCAAGGCGGCCAATGCATCTGCCATACGTAAATTGGGGAGAGGTTTGTAACATGAAACAAATGACCTTTTAATCCTTCCAGGGGGCTGAACGGAACTAATAACAATGTCAGACTGGTTTCCACCAGAGTTAAGTTGTCTGGGTCTACATTTCTGGATTCTATTACTGATGGTAAGGAGGAAAAAAAAAAATAAATCCAGACAATGTTTTTTCTGCCTTTCATTTCTTGAGACAATGGAATAACATGCAATTGTCATTCGTTAAACAAATCTCTCTGTGCAGGATATAAAGGAACCACAAAAACTGGCAACCCCAAATGAAGAGATTCATTAAGCACAAACACAATGAATAATTATTTTTAAAAGAGGAAGCACGAAAGGCCTCAGAACATGGAGCGGACATAGCGGGACATAGCAGCTGGGAGCATTGCAGCCCTACCAGTGATGCCTTTCCCACTCAGAACAATCTTTCCCAGAATATGTCCTGGTGGGTTTTCTGTTTGTTTCAATATCCTGTTTGTTTGTTTGCCACTTAGAGCAGTCCAACTGGCTGTATTACTCAGTAGGATGCTAATAAAATTTAATAGCAAACTTTAAAAAATATTTATTGAATTGTACCATAGAAATGTTTGGTTAAACAAAAAATATTCCCCCCCATAGCCGCATGGTTTCCGTTTGAAGTGCTTTTGGACTGGACTCAAGGCATTTGGGAGTTTGCCAGAAAGGGATGTAAACAAGGGAGGCGTGGAGCTTTTATTCTTGAAGAATGTATGGCAGATCCAGGGTGCAGCAGTGCCAGGATATTTGTACTTTAAATTCAAATCAGACGCGCAAAAAAAAAAAAACAAAACACACCAAAAACCACACACACACAAAAAAACAATCCACAAACAACAACAAAAAAACCAACAAACAAAAAGCCATTACTTTTACTTGAGAAAGAGAAGTGCCGGGATCACCTTGTTGTTGAATTTAGATAAGAAAGGATTTATTAATTTGCATGGTTCATCTGCCTGCCAGAACAAGGTTGATCGGTATACACCTTCAGTATCCTAGTGTCTGCACTAATCTGAATTATTTCCAATTTCACCATTTTTTTTTTTTTCTGGAATATTATTTGTTATTTTAAGTGTCCTATGATCAGGAATATTTCATTATATAGCAAAAATAATTCAAATTTTATGCTACTGCTTTTATAAGTAGCTCTAATTCAAATAAATATTTGCTGAAGGCCATTTATTTTTCAAGAAAATATATCATGCTGCCAAGAAGCAGGGCTGGAAGGTCCGTGTGGAGAGTACGTAGTCTGTTTCTTCTCTACACCCCAAAGCAGAATCAACTCACTTCTTTTGTTTGCCTTATTCCTGAAAATCCAAAATGATGGAAATTTCAGTGCCTTTCATGGAAATGTCTTCTGTTACCCAGCTATTTATCACCTACATCTTTTTCCTGATGTTTACCCTACATCTCCTTTCCTGCAGGTTAGTCAATAAGTCATTAATCTTTGTCCACACCACAGAGGACAAAGAAAACCGTTCCTTCTGTCTTTGCAGCAAATTTTCATATCCTTGGTAATTGTGATCATATTGTTTCTAGTTGAAGCTACCCAGTTCTTCCAAAAGGGACCCATCTTCTAGACTGTTGAACTTTTTTGTCGCTCTTCGTTTGATACCTTTTCATTGGACAACCTCCTTTTTAAAGTACAGTGTCAAAGTTATCAGGTGAGAAGCACTGCCTTTGCGTAGCTGCATGGAAGCATTACTTCATGTGACTTTTATGTGCAACTCTCCTGTTTACACAGCCCATCATAATATTTTTTTTTGCAGTCGTGTGACAACGTTGACTCAAGTTCAGTCTGTGAACCTTTGTAACCTCCAGATCCTGTTTCATGGGGCTGATGCCCAGCAGACATTTTGCATCCGGTGTTTGTACAGTTAATTATCTCCACTTAGAAGCATTCATTTTTCTCTGTTTTTGTTGAACCACATCCAGTTTTTCTCAGCTCATCTCACCCATTTGTCAAGCAGATTTTAAATTCTAATCCTGTCCCTCAGAATGATTGCAGTTCCTCTGTGCTTGATATTCTCCCATTAAAGACCTGCCACCATGCCTCAAATTAGGGGGTAATCTTCCTAAGCCATAATCCATTTAACAACATATATGTCCAAGACCTACAAGACACCTGTCACACACCCTGGAAAGCTGACAGGAGGGTCAGTTTCAATCATGGCTCATACAGGTTTTCAAGAAGCCCAGTATCTCATTATCAAAATGACTTTGGCCATAGAGAGATGTGACAGCATTGTCCAAGCCTTTGGCTGTCAACTTCTCATCCAGAATTCAGGAATTTGTGTTACCCAGGAGCCACCATATCATCACAGCCCTGCTGCTGGTCACCCCACAGAGACGCAGACTGGGAGCTATGAGCTGTGCTCATGAAGCCACTGTAGTACAAGAACCACGTAACAACTGCCATGCATACATGTGAACATACTCGGATATGAGCGTGGGCTCGAACACATTGTTGAAGTCAATTAGGCCTCTATATGTTACATATTATACATTTGTGTTTGTTATATATGTATATATTTTACGTGTTAGGGGAAAAAAAAGAAAAATGTCTTGCTCATTTGACTTAAAGACCATTAATATTATACTATCTGTAACTCTGTAAGGAAAGTCATGGTACAAAGCACCCTGTTCTAACTCCAGCCAAATGCATATTGCATCTCCCTCTAGTGGTTTAATCTACGTGTCCATCCTCCAACAAGTCTTTGTATGGGTACTAACTCTTTCTTGACATGAACAGGAGCGTAGCTCACTCACACAGAAGAGAGCTCATTTATGAGTATATCTTTCTTTCGAGGTATCTTCTGCTTCTTTAGTTCCTGACAATGCTTAAAGTCTGCCTGAATTCTCTACTGCAACAGAGCCAAACTCTGTCTTTTTCATACAGAAAATCATTACATACATAAGGAGGAAAATGTGGATTTCCAGTCTAAAATTAGTTTGATGGTAAGCTAGCAGAAACAATGAGACAGAGACCAAAATTCAAGTCTGTCAGACAACCTTGTAATGTATATTTGTATTTTATTTAAAAGGCTGGAGACAACTCAGAGAACAAAATGGTTTTTAGGCTTTTGGGCACCAGACATGCACGGGGGAGCTCTACAGAGTTACAGCCAAAACTGCCTCTTTGTTGCACACACCAAAAATATAGGTGCCATATTTTGGATTTCTGGTTTCTGCTCAGATACTTGTTTAAATCACTCCCATTCAAGCTACTTGCTTTCAGACTTGCGGGTAAGTCATCATCTAGCTAATCAGCTATAAAATGCAGTGGTCATGACTCTCAGTAATTTCTCCCTTCTCTTCCCATCATTGAAATGTGCCATATGCCTCTGTGCACAACGTGAACACCCCATCTAAAAGCCAACAACTTAACTATTCTCTGTGTTCATTAGACATTCTGCGCCTCTCTCCAGCCCTGTGTCCTTCCTCCAGAAGACACATAAAACCAAGGTCTTGGGCACTTGTGTTAATTAACATTCCCATAGTCCTTTTTGCAAAACTGGAGATAATAGTCCTGGTGTGCTGGCCAACTTCCAGTGTGCAAATTACATTCGGCTTACCTCGAATTCCCCCGGCAGCTGGAGGTGGCTGAGGTATTCGGATGCTCTCCGACCTTTGCTGTGCCGTGCACGCAGAATGAGCCAGGCTGGGAGCTGAGCTGCAAGGAGGTGGGGAAGAGCTCTTCTTTTGAACGATGTACCAGCTGAAAGTACAGTCAAAGGTGAACACAATTACCACGAGCTTATCCACTGCTAATATGGAAAGCAAAGAGTTTATTTACTTCTCACTGACTAGTCTCTGGCAAAAAATTAGCAAATTTTCCCATTTTTCCTCATTTTTCAGTACACAGTTGTTCTTATAAATCACTAGCCATAAATCTGAGAGAGGAGTCTACAACAAAGCCATATGTAAGTCTTAAAATTCAGGTGTCATTTTATTAGTTTCTGAGTCTATATTCAAATTCTCCATGGTCCTAGACAAGACAGTTTCTTCTTATTCAAATGTCTTGTGTACATCTAGCTGAAAATTAAACGGGCTTTTTAAAACCATTTTATAATAAAGGGTGAGGCTCAAATACCTGCAGTTTAATTACCTTTTAAACATTTGTAGGAATACAAATTCTGTTTAAGATATTAATTTTTGCCCCCAAAGAGGTTGCTAAAGACTTTTTGCAGAGAACTTATTTATCTCGGAGTGAGAAATGCTGAACCAACACTTCACCAAGTACTTGCTTCAGTGTAGATTTTCCCAGTCTGCTTCTACGGCATCATAAATCTCTGTTTCAACCAGGGATGAACAGAGGACTTGAAGACTCTGGATGGACACTCTGGAGTACTTTTGAATGTTACCATGCCCCATCCATGATGCAGCTATTCCCCCACATCTGTCTGGGATACGTGTGGATGGCTCCCTAAAGCCTCAGCATCCAAATCCAAGGAGTCATATTGTAAAATCCCAGCAACACATTCCTTTCTCTCATGTGATCTGGAGAACTCAATGCAGTTACTAGATTACAGAAGATATATATCTTTGATGACGATTTTATAAGCCTCCTGGTTCTTTTGCCTGCTGCAGAGATTCTTTAATTTTAAGAGGTTCCTTAAAGGCTGAGAGCTGGGACTTTTTAGCCTAGAGAAGGCTGAGCGGGGAATCTTATTAATGTATATAAATACCTGAACGGAAGGTGCAAAGAGGAAGGAGCCAGGCTTTTTTCAGTGGTTCTCAGTGACATGACCAGAGACAATGGGCACGATCTGAAATGCAGGAGGTTCCTTCTGAACATCAGGACACATTTTTTTACTGTGAGAGTGACCAAGCACTGTCACAGGTTGCCCAGGGAAGTTGTGGGGTCTCCATACTTTGATATGTTCAAAAGTTGTCCTAACACAGTCCTGGGCAGCCTGCTCTAAGTGATCCTGCTTCAACAGGGCATTTGGACCAGATGATATCCAGAGATCTCTCCCAGCCTCAACTATGCTGTGATTCTGTGAATTTTCACCTCATTCCACACTGTTGAGGTTTAGGGTCCAGAAGTAATAACCAGATGTAAGTCTGGCAAAGAGCTGGCAGGAGACAACTTGTAGTTTCACTGTCAACATGCTGACCTTGTCTAAGTGCAAAAGGGGAAACTGAATGTGGGCCAGCATTTCAAAGAGGATATTGGTGGGTCATATCAAATGCTCATCTAGCCCTATCTGTTGTCTCTGTTAGTAATGATGCTAATGTTTTAGGAAGAGATAATAAGAAGTGTAAAACAACGATTTCTTTCTCTTATTCACTCATCAGTCTGAAGATACATGGTTTGCACAGTGCCAACCCAGCAGAGAGGGAGGACATGATGCAGCACAAGTCCAACACAAAATTATTTTGCAAGAACTCAGAGTGAATATTCCAGATTTAACCCTGAGATATTTGGAGGCCTGGGTCTCTGTCAAAATCATGGAGTCCTTTTGCTTCAAGGCAACAGATTGATACAGATATAAAATATTCTGATTGTTTGGGGTTTTTTTAATTAAGAAGTGAAATTAACAGATTCTAGAGGACAGAAAAGCTGCTTCCCAAGTGAGATCCCCAAGACTTCTTCACTCAATGGTTAATTCTTTCATTGGAGTCTTATCTCACATCTTTTTTCTCAGAAGGTAGCAGGACAGGACACCTGCTAACTTGTTTTTGGTTTGTTCATTAGACCATCAATGAAGACTAGTATTGTTTTGCTTGAAGTTTTAGATCACTGCTTATTTCAAACTGGAATGGAATTTTCAATCCCTGGTATGAGCTTTTCAAACAAAGTGATATTTATGATAGTCTTCTGTATTTATCTGCAAGATGACTTTATTTGTCCTAGGCTGTGGATCCCTGCTCAATCTTAGATTATTATGATTTGTTTGTTTTATGTGTTTCTCAGAGATTTATATTCTGAAACTCCTCCAGTGACATTAACAAAGATTTGATAGCCCATGTGATAAACCAGTTCTGCTTTTAAGTTTCTTATAAAATTTCATTACGAGTGAAATTAATCACTGTAGATTTTAATGTGAAGAGAAGACAGAGGCGGTTATTTGATGGACTGTGTTCAAAAAGCTGGGTAAGCTTTATATCACTCTATATGATAATAAAAAATTATGGTGGAAGACCAAGGTCATATCATAACACATGAGCAATAGCACCGTGTGCACATGATGCACTGACAAAGGATGCTTGTTCAGCTTTATAGCTCTTACTGTAACCTTTCTCTACTTCATACATACTCCAAATACATTTGCAGTTCAGCTACCCACCTGAAAATAAACAACATTTTAGGAATAGATGGTTGCACTTAGTTCCAGTTAATTCAAGAAAAGCCTGTCTTACACGCCTACATTAATTTGGGATTTTCAGAAGTACAGGGCCTGTCCTAGATCTATGTTCAACTAAAGTTGATGATGTGGTTACTTGTATATATTATCATTTATATTCTTATTTATCTATCTTGCTCGATGTTCTGAAATCCCTCAAAAGCTCCAGAAATAAAATAGATTCTGCAGGCAAAAGAGAACAGCATGGTTTGTTATGTTCAGAAATCCTGAGTCAATGGGAAAGGGTAATCATATTGAGAAGCTGTTCTGCTTGGTATTGGAAATGAATATATCACTTTTCTTTTGTTTATTTATTTGTTCAGAACAGGAAAATACGTGCTAAATAAAATATTTCCAGCTTGTATCTATTGGTGCATGAAAGGCTGTAGTATAGGCTTGTCTGGAATGAGCTGAAGGAGGAATGTGTCCCACTGCCGTTCTGAAGCAGGGAATGAGAATTGTTTAATAGTGCCCCTCTTCCTGAATGCCCACGGAGCACTCAAGCACAAAGAGTCACTTACACTTTCACATAGTCACCCATCTACTTAATTCTACCTTGCAATCCTGGGAAATTAATATTACACAGCTGAGACCTGAATGGAGGTTTCCTGGCCTGGTAAATAGAAGTCATTGGACCATAAATATAAACAGATGTTTGCACATGTGTGTGATTCACTCAAAGTAGCTAGCTGGGTTTGCAGATGTAGCTTACAAATACATAGAGGATGAAATTATGAAATTACAGTAGGAAATTAATTATCTCTGATTCTGCCAAAAGACATCCTGTTCTTTATAATTTTTAAAACCTTGAGTCTTCTCATTTTGGTAATGTTAAATTGAGACTGTACTAAAAATAACCATTATTTCACCACTAAATAACTATCAGTTATAACAGTGAACAAGATATACACTGTCCCTTTCAATGTTGTCACTAAGGCCAGACTCTAAGCAGGTGGAAAAGGTGAATCTCTGCAACTACAACACTTTGCAACAGAAAAGCTTGACCGCTTAATGCTGTGGACGTACAGTGGGAATCAGCAATTAGAGACAAATAAAGTTGTGTTCAGCTGATTTGATGCAACACACATACTGTATCTCATCACAATCACATACTGTATCAGGGGGATTGGACTAGACGATCTTTTGAGGTCCCTTCCAATCCCTAGCATACTGTGATACTGTGATCTCTTTCAGTAAGACGAGAACAGATTTCAAGGTCTCAGTCGTAAAACAGGAATTTAAGTGATAAAAATATTCCAACGTGAGCAGCACCACAGCAAGTCTTTACAGCTGCTTGCAGAGTAATTTCACGCAGTCATGGGTGAATGTGTTGGTTTTTTTTTTTTCTCTGAACATGCAGGAGGAGATGACAGATTTAAGTGCTTCATGTGATTAAGTAGACAAGGTGGCCATTTTTCTACATTTATGCAGAAGCAATAAAAATGCGTGGTCATGCACCAAATCCTAGGGTCGAAACTGCAGTTACAACTCAGGCAAAACTCCCATTGACATCTGTAGCTTTTATCGAATGTGGGCAGGGAGCCTTCATTCTTGCACTTATTCTGTCCCCACATATTCTTAAATAGCACCATCAGGTGGCTAAGTGCGGGAGGAAAAAAGGCAATGATTCATGCAGCCATTCGAATGCCTAAAAACTGTAGATGATCTTTTTCGCACTCCAAAACCCGTGAGAGTTCAGCATAGCAGCCAAGAGCTCATTAGGACGGTCTGACCCATGAGCTGGAGCCTTGCAGGAGGATCTCTGCTGAGACAAACCACACTGCTCTGGGTGAAGGCATTCCATTAAGTTTTGGGCTTGTTTACCTTTTTGACCCATTTGTGGCTTAAAACAGCAAGCAGCTCAGCATAGTGCAGCTGCACAGAGCACGAGCTGAAGTGCTAAAGCTTGAACCTTTAGATGATCATGCTATAAAAGCAAAGTTGCATATACTCTGGTGTCATATGCCTGCTCACCAACTTTGCTATAGGTGGTGGGTGAAGAGAGGAGGGGGTGAGCCCATTACGTTCTGTTTCATGCTGAACTTTAAGCTGAATGGCCCCTATCTATTAAAATTAATGTTAGAAGTGGGAAATATTTTTTTCACATCTAACCCTTTTTTGCAAACTCAATTCCCACACCAGAGAGAGCGGGGATACACGGGAAAATGCTCTCAACGAAATGTGCCCCCCACTCCACAGAGCGTCGCAGTTGTAACTAACTCTTTGGTGTCCAAAGGAGTCACACACACCAAAGTACAGCACAGTGCTCTGAGCCTGCTGATGCTTGCACTGGCTAAATTCTGACTTGAATAATAACAATGAAACATGATTGAGCTGCTTGACATTTACAAAAAGGTGCTTGTTAAAAACAGTTCCTCCCAACTTAATTAACACTAAAAACCGTTTAGGTGTTCCACCAAGTACATATTAAAACAGCTGTCCTTTTCCCTGAAATGGAAGTAAACTAGAAGTGAGCTTCAATAAAACCAATGGACTATGACTTCTTCCAAGCACAATTGTAATGAAATGTTACTGCTGTAATATCCAGCTAAATAAAGACTGGTGAGCGGGCTTGGCCAGCTGCAGTGGCAGATGCAGACAGGATCATGAGCTTTAAACAATGCTATCACTGAATAAACACAGACAAGGTGATAGCATTTCTACACCTCCCCACTTTCCATGAAATTAGTTTTTGTTATTCTAAACCCAAAAGCTGATAATCCTCTCAGTATTAAACGAATGGCGGCAATTGTTCCATAAATGGTATCATAAACTACCATTAGTCATTAGTCAGGAACATTTGGAATTATGTGGCACCCAGCACTGGAAATATTTGGCACCTAGCACTGCATATTTGAGGAGACTTGGTGCTTTGGTTGGTGAGAGAGATCACCCGTTGTTTTACAGTTTTTTACCTGTATGCCATGCTTTCCTTCTTAAAATCGCTAACGCATGATGTAGTGGCCACATCCAAAAGGAATCCTTTCGTATGGAAATACCCCAGTAAATACCAAGTTAAGAATGGGCTAAAGGACTAAGTTAACCACTTCAATACAAATTTGGGTTTTCTGTGTTAGATCTGAACAAAAAGAGAGAATGTGCATCCTATATGATCTACTAAGGTTTTGAAATTAAACACCATGCCAAATTGAGGTCAAAGTTCAAAAATTTTTCTGATTTGTCCATTGGATATGATACCATCTAACAGCATCAACATGAAAAAGAAAAACAAACAACAAAATGAGAACAAAACCAAACAAAAAATAAACCAAAAACATTAACAAAAAACTAACCAAACAAACAAACAAAAAACAGAAGGCAATCGTGAAATATTTAAATCTTAACAGTATTTTCCAAAGAAAAAAAATACTATTTAGTGTTACCAGTCACTTGACCAGGCACATCCAACAGAACATAAATGCCAAGTAAGTATCAATATTTACCTTACATCCAAATTTAAGTGTCAAAACATGTAATGGTCCAAGCTCAGAGCCTTCCAGCATCCTGTAGTCCCACTGATGTTCAAAGACTGGGTTCAGATGCATATCTGATCCTTTTAGCATTTGTTTTACTTTATCCTCCTTAAAACTGAACCTTTCAACCCATTAAAATCGTCTTGGCAAGATAAGAATCTATGTGGCTACAGGATATAATAATGTGTTTAATAACAATGGGGATAATTTGGTTACACTTGCTCATATTAGGTAACAGCATTTTACCCAACAAGAAGTTCCACTGAAGTCAAAAGGCCACTTGGCATTTGGGTAATAAAGAGCTTCCATGCCACAATGAAGATTAGTTCGTCCTACCTCTTTGCATTTTATTGGATACTATTTGGCCAGCATCTGAACAGACTAAGTACTACTATTGTGGAAGATAAATCATCACAAATTCACCATGTCATCTAAGCTCATTTTTATAGCATTTGCACAGAAGGAGCTTTAAGCTCAGATAAATATTGAAGATGACACTTTCACTGAAAATAACCAGGCACTGGGAAATAAATGAAATGTGCATAGATATTGCTTTTAAAGGTAAACTTGGTTGCAAGGTTTTTAAGGGTGCACTGAAAACAAACCAAAACGAAACTCAGTTTATTTTTCAGGATTTCACACAGAGCCTGTGAAAGAGCACCATGAAGATTTGTGGGTATCCATGGGGCCTTCAGAAGCCAATGGCCAAGCTACACAAGCAGGAACAGGAGGAGGCTGCAAGTGTGAGAAAGGCTTTCTCAGTCCCGTTGTTGCTGTTTCATATCCTGCATCTTCCTCCTCTGTTTGCACCAAAGAAACTTCATCTAGCTGTAACATCCCCATCTTCTTGCTGGGGAAATGATAAAAGCTCTATGAAGTATTAATACCTTTTAATATAAATGAATAGGAGAAAGCAATGGAGTAGCAGAAGAGACCCCATTGTCTAACATAACTACTCTATAGCAATCAATTTGGGACAAGAGGCAAAGCACCTGAAGGGTAAATATTTTTATTACCTTTTGGGCCAGACACAACAGTTTATCTTGACGAACAAACTCAAGAGAATGCTTCCTTCCCTCCCTAGCATCTTATTACTGTATTATAAGAGGGGAGTGATTGCTTACCATTGCTTATAACACATCACCAAACAATTAAGCCTCCTTCAACTAACATGATGGATTTGTAATGAATTTGCTTAGCAAAGTAACTCATGCATAGATCCCTACCAGATATCAGTTACCTGTTTCACAAGGTCCAGGGCATCCATCAGTCAAAAGGATACAGAATGTTGTCAATATAGAGGCAAATATTTCTACTTAAGCAGATTTTTTTGATAAAAGAATTTAGGGACACCAAAGCAAAGCACATAGCCCCAGACTTTTCATAGAAGCAAGGAATGGTTTGGAACCTTTCAAGATCATATAGTCCATTCATTCCTGCTTTAGGAATTCACTTAGTTGCTTGATCATATAATAAAATTATATCTCTCAATAGCAACATTGCAGTTTTTCACCATGGAAATGAATATATGACCTCACAAATTCTTTGTTGCAGGCTGAAAAGCAACTGACATTTCCTTAACCTCAGCTTTCATAATGAGATATCAGCTGTGTTGAGAGCAGTGATTAAGAACCACACAAATGTAACAAACAGTTACTTCGATTTTATGCACTATAATTTCTTAATCCACTATTTCCAGGGAAAGATGACCTGGTATTGAAGAGGCTAACCTAAATCTTGAGAGAGACAGATTTGGTTCCTGATTCTTTCTCTCTGAGTCCAACCTTGTAGCTTGTCTGAACATTTTTTTTTCCCCCCCCTTAATAAAGCAACAGAACCAGACAAAAAGAAAGAAAACAGCTCTCAATTTATGTTAACCAACTCTAGTAGTACTGCAGCATAAAGCAGTGAAACTGCTGCTTTCCCTGTACTGCTAATACTGCCTGTTTCTAGTCAAGAAGAAGTACTAATAAACAGAACACTTATTTATTTCCATCAGTCATTATAAGCTAAGTTCAGGCAGTTTTGGGCTGGTTTCATGTGTGCATTACCTGACAGGCCAAAGGCCGATTTACATCCGCAGCTGTGCACATGCATATCCTCACAGCTCAGAGCAAAGCAAGAGGATAATCTTGAGCTGACACACACTGGTAAGACCATGCTGAGGTGCTGGGAAACCCTGAACAGATTTGCTAACTGGAGAGAGTTTAGTAAATCACAAGTTATCCAGCTTCATCCAAATTACATCAAGGGATCATGCAGCGTTGTCAGTTTAAGAGTCAACTGCATACTGCTATGCTCCCTCCATTGCTGATAAAACCTAAAAGCATTTTTTGGTTTTTTTTCTCATTTTTCAATTTTCATAATTATTTTCAGAAATACACCAGGATTGTAATTTTTTCTGCTTTGTCTTCATACATAGATTGACTGTTTGTTCCTCCCAAGGACATTTCCCTTGCTGCCAGACAATAACAGGATCAAATAAGGGGGGTTTAGACCCTTTTGCTTCCTTACAATTAGCGAAGAGGCTGAAAATGGAAACAAAGGATCTTATTTATTCCTTTCTTTCCCCTATTACAGCAGCTTTCAGACATGCCAAACAAAGCATTTTTAGCACTTCATGTAATTATCGTTGTGCTTAATGAAATTATGGAAATTTGTTAAAGAGCTGCCAGTGTCTGGCTACTGTAGTTCATATTGCAAGTGATGAGTAGCCACATACAAAGGAAGCTCATTCGAAGCTGCAGTTCTGTATTAGCCACCTCTGCGCTGGGGCCAATTTTGAAAAGGCAATTGGGGTACATGTTGCAAGTGTTCAGTATCTGCAGGAAGGACCAGATATCTGTAAGTACTTAATAGATCCATTTATGCACCATATGAGCAGCCTTTGAAAAAGTCTTGGTGTCCTTTGAATATATTCTTCTGAATATCAAACCCATTATTTAGACAGTGACTTGAGCCATTCTGAACAACATGGCCAGAAAAGTCATTTTGCAGTTCCCATATGGCTTGTGCTGGGGTGAAAATATCAGAGAAACCACAGAGCAACTAAGGGAAATGCTTTACACTGACAGCACAGTTACCTGACTTATGGGAAACAGAATATATATTGCAGGAATATTACCGTCAAGCTGAAGCCAACAGCATGGCTGGAAAGTTTGGGCTCAGCATGCCTGAGCCTGCCCTTTGCCTCACGGTGTGGGTAGACCCAAAAAAATTCCTGTTACAAAAATGAAAGTTGCTGAAACATCCTTTCCAACTCCAGTTTCTTCATCTTATGCCCTCCCAGGTGTGCTACTTCAGCATATGTGAGTAGCACATCAGAATGTAACAGAAAGTGAATTTATTTCTCTATGATGCTCCTGAGACAATATCAGTAATCCTTCTCTTTCTTATTTATTGTACTGGTGTTGTATTTCTCTATATTGAACTTACCATCATCTGCTCAGAGAAGTATGGAAGAGCTCATCTCTCATAAAATAAGTAAAATTATGGCTATGTTTTCCTTCTGCTGTCCCTCCCTAATGGGACTGTTGCCATTTTGAGTAATGAACCTCTACTTTAATTCCTCCTTCTTTTCTGCAACAACAAAAGAAGCTGGACTATAAATCATTCAGAAAAATAAATAACTTCTTTGTCTGTTATGCCTGATTAAGTGTTTTTTATGCTTATGCCCTTCTCAGGAAAAATAAAATAAAATCTGGATTAGCGCTTGAGCTGAGTTCATCATTTGTTTTGATTTGTGAAGTCATGAAAAGAAAGGGTTATTGAAGAGGTAGCCAGATACCCTTGGAGAAGGGTCAGGCTGCAGGCCTCTCCAGTCCATAATTCAGCTAAGCAGGACCAGAAGCCAGTCAAAAGTCAAGTAATCAAACAATAGTACTGAGACATATTTTTGCAATGCAGTATGATCAATGGATATTACTGCACAGAAAATATCTAGCCTGAAAAAAACCCAAATGAACAAATAAGCACACAAAATATGGAAACCTGATTACTATGAAGGCAAAGTGTTATGGTTGTGTTTGAAATCATCTGTGAAAAGTTGCTTGGGGGGAAAAAGAAAAAGAGAAAATGTTTATAAAAGAGCATTCACCTAAATCTAGCTACATCCATCTCTTTCAAATTCTCAATCTTTGAAAAAAGAAGAATCACAATAAAAGAGAAACGCACCAAATTTCTGCCTTAGATCAGCAGCAAGTTTCTGTTTCAATTGAATTGAAATCTGGATTTTCAAGCGCTCAGGTTTCCAAATGGGCCTTTTGCACCTTAATATGGTAACTTACTCCCTCAAATGTGAATTCTACACATCCAGATATCATTGTTCAGCGTGTTACACCAGGGAAATGCCTTTGGGGTGTTCATTGCAGTCCCTGAGATACAGGTCTGAGGGCCACTGCTACATGTGGGCCTTCCACCTTGGCAGGGAATATCACCATCACCACTTGTGGCAGGTGCATTTCCCCTCTCCCTCAAAAGCACCAGAAGCTTCTAGACCAATAGAGTGCTATGGTCATGTACATACCCATTGGTCAACAGACAGAGTCCTTGACCAATGAAATGCATTGGTTGACAGAGTTTCTAGAACACTACCAAAAATGAGCACAAGCTCGTTTTTAGCTATACTATAAATGGAGCCCAATGGAGAGCCCCTTTGAATTGGTCTTCGTCAAAGCAGTCCTTCTGAAGCTGAAGGCTCCTCTGCTTAGATCCAGAATGCTGTCTATGGAAACTTCCTTGAGGACTGAGACACCTTGCCTTATTGGTGAGTGATTATATCTTCTGGGTACCTTGAGAGTCCTCACTTTTATGAGTGGGTAGATGCACATTTTGAATCATCATTCTAAAGTTTTGGCATCCATGGAGTCTGAATCGGCTATGTAGTAATTGAACTCCTAACTGGTAGCCAAATCAGTATTTTTTTAATGTCGTGGGAGTGCTAAATGACTTTGAATAAACTTCATTTCTCTGCTAAACAATTCTGGTGAGAATAAAGTCTGTTTGGAGCTTACCACCTGCCTAAATTGCTTTTTGGACTGCTTCCATGACACCAGTGTGAGGGATCTCTGGAGTTGCTTCCCTACTGGAAGAGAGACAGCAGAGCACATCAAGGTAGTGTTCCTACATCTGCTTTGGCTTGGTACTGCTGCTGCCTGAGGGGGAAGAAAGGTTCACTAAGCCCATAGACAGCAGCCCATGGCAGTGCAGCTTGGGACTGATGCCAGGTGAGGTGTCCTGCAGCCTTAGCTGGTTCAAAGGAGAGTAAAGAATAACTACATTCATTCAATACCCACAGTTTAACAGTATAGAAACAACTGAAAGGAGATATTCTCTGAGGAGTGGTAGATACCTATATACTCTTCTTCCTCTCTTCTTCAGGTATCTTAATGCTTGCTTGATAACAACGTAGCTCTGTGACAGCAAATGAGTATGTTCCCAGCCAACTCATAACCTAAATTCAATTGGATTATTTTGACTTGAATGCTATGTAACTGATGTGATTTGAACCCTGTCCTGCATCCAGTTTGCCAGAGCAAGAAGAGATTCTCATCGTCTCATTGAGGTGGACATTGCAAGGCCTTACATGCATCACTAGAGAAGCCAGCACAGTGGGTAGAGGGGCTGAACCACACTGCACGTTGACCTGGCTGCGAGACCATCTTGTGTGGTCAACCTTAGCAGCCACTCGCACGTCAAACATGCAAGCACAAGCTCACCCTGGGTCAGGCAACATTGTGAGGGCAGGCTGGGCCCCAAGAGTCTGAATGTGCATGGTGGGGTTGGTTTCTCACAGAACCAGGCAGGGCTGCCGTGGTGACAGGTCATCCATGAGGCTGTATCTGGAGAGGAGGCAGATCATGCAGTGCCTCCTTCCCCTACAGAGGCAGAATGTGGAGCTGCATAGTCATGAACAGAGAGTTGCTGTCTCCATTGTTACCTTTCATGGGAAATCTTCTATACACTTCTCCTGGAATATGATCAGCCTTCACTTTAAGAAGGTCTTTTGATTCTGGTTATTTGCAAAAAAAAAAAAACACCACCAAAAAAAACACCCCACAGTGAATAATACTATTCACTAATGAGCTTGCTTGTTTGTTTGTTTTTAAAAAAAGAAAAAAGTAGGCAGTTTGCTGCTTTCAGTGAGCTATCATTCCTGAGATGTTTCATTTACAAGCTATTTGTCTGATTGGCCTGAACTCAGAGCTTCAGCTGGGCTGTGATCACTATTAAGCTATCATATGCAAAATACAGCATGTTTTTGTCAGTTCCTCTCAGCCGCTGAGATAGATCCTTTCCTGATAAAACACGCAATGAGCTTTGACAATCATGTAGTCAAATGTTTACCCACTTGTCCACATATCAGTTTACTTAAATATCTTTATGCTCACTGTATCTCCAGGCATGTTTGTTAAGTAGGATACACTGCTGTGCAGATGGATTATTCTATCATCTGCAAAATATATGGAAGATGGAAGGTTTAAACCATAGGTTAATGAATAGCTATAAACTCTGAGACTCGATTTGATAGCTTAGAACGGAACCCTTGGCCCCATGGCTAAGTGTATACCTAAAGGGAAATGAAGTCAAGACCAAGAAGGCTTAAGATTGCATTCGAAGCCCTAGGGAAAGGGCATTGCTTCTGTTTGCACTTAAAACTACCCGATGAAGGCTGTTATTTTCCCCAAATTTCATTAGTATAATTTAGCAACTTGTTAGTGAGGGAAGAAGCTCATTTGCAGTGCAGTTACTGCTCTGATCGCATTAGGTATCTTGTAATTCTAGGCAGCCACTAAGTGTACAGAGGATCCATTTGGCCTAGTTCCAGGCACAGATATCAAGAAACACTTGAAAACAGAAAACATCCTAAATTGTGTGGGAAGAGGTTATTCTATCAAACTTACTTAGTTTGGTCATGACAAGTAATGGAGACCTAAGAGTTTCAGTAAATGTGAACATTTTCCTTGACCACCTAAAGAGAGTGTTATTCCAGTAAATATTGTTCAGTGGTATTTTTGGTTATCTTTCTCTTCAGTTGCTCAGTTTCTGAGAAAATTTGTGTATACTGGTTGACTTTTTAAGAACATTTCTATAGTGCCACATGAAATTGAAATGGGAAAAATGAGGGATTAATAGAGCAATTATATTGTTTTTATTTTAGAAAGAAATGTTGAGATTTCACCTGGAATAAAATTTCTGACTAGTGCTCAAGAGAAATTCAATCTGAACTAGGTGATTAGAGAAATTGCTAAGATGGTATGGAAAAGTCCATCGTAGAGAAAAGCATGCTTAGTGCACTAAAACGAAGACTGACAAGTAGGTAGGATTGCTCACTGTAAAAATAAAATGCTAAGAAAGAAAGTGAGTGATTTAAGGCAAAGGGCAGTGTTGCACAAGAAGTGTAATAATGAAATCGAAAGAAGCAGCCTAAATGAAACACACTCCAAACTCAGGATTTCTCATCTATCCAAGAAAGCAAATTCCTCACAAGCCATGTAGTGAGATGGNCTGAATGAGACTCCATGATACAATGTCTGGAAGATCAGAGGATGGACTCAGTGATCCAAACATTTCATATAGTTATGTTCCCAGTTTTTTGTCCACCACACAGCAAAATATATTAAGGCTGCTCATGTTTGCAGGGGATGGGGCAGGGGTTATGGGTAGGAATATAATGAGGGAACAGAGACAATCAGCAATTATTTAAATGATCAGACCCGTAGTGCCAATATTGAATGCTTGCACAATGCCTCAGAGGAAATGGATTTTGTATCAGCTATATATGCAAATATGCCCCTACAAAAGTTTCATCTGGCAGTGGCAAATGACTTAGGTGAGTATTTTAAAAAGTCACCTTAAAACTATACATTTAGTGAGTAAATTATTCAGTATGGATTGTTCATGCAGCTCTTCTTATGATGTGTGAGAAGAATGAATTTAAATGTTTTGAAACTGCATACGTGCTCCTTTTTTAATCAGTGAAGTTCCAGAGATAATAGAATTTATTCATGAAATTTACACTTCAGTGGTGTAAGAAAATAGTACAAAATCATAAATGCAAGATCACAGAAAATATTGAAGCAAGTACTGGCCTGTAACTCAGCTGAAGATTTTGTTTACATCATAAGCCACCATAAACTGAAGATACAGTTGCTGTATCTCAGTGACGTGGGTAGCATTTGGAGGGGCCCACATTTCCATGTTGGTACTTTACAGAATGACTGGTGAAGCCACTGTCCTGGGGATCCCCCTTTAAAAGGCTGGCCCATAGACCAGTGAAGAAGATGGAAAAACTCTTTCTAATTCCTATGGACTTCGAACAGTGCCTTTAATATTGTATGACAGTTGAAGGAATTTTATTGAATTTCAGAAATGGTGTTCACTTCTGTAGCAAGATGGAGATGCAGGAGTTGGTCCTATTTAATATTTGAAGAAAAACACCCCCAAGCAGACTTCATAGATTATGAATCAAAAGGTATCTTGCAGTCTGGCCTTGAGCAAACTACTGGCCATGAGACTTCTTGTATGACCCACTCCTTTAGAAAGATGTGATTATATTGTTTCTCAGTGACAAGGAGTCAAGAACAAACCTTGCAAGTTGTTACAGTGAATAATGCACATCTCATCATATACTTTACTTCAAACATGAATTTCTCTAGTATCCACCTGGATTGCTAGAGTATATCCAGTATTTCAGTAATCTCCAGTTACTCTATGTACCCATACAGGGAGTACTCTGGCCCTTTTGCCACAGCCCCTGCTGTTGTCATGTCGTCATTTGTCATAATCATGGAGCCATTTTTAAAGACTGCATCCCAGTGTTGAAGCAGAACCTTCGTTCTTCACTAATAAATGTGTTGTTTACTTGTTTTCAGCATCAAAACACTTAGCTTTTTTATGGTAACGGACTTATCATGCTATCCAGATCACTCCCTATCACTAATTTGTCATCTTTGTTATTCATCATGTTCCCATTCTGCGTGTCATCTGCAAATCCTATCAGCAATGATTTTAAGTTTTCAGATCATCAACAATGTTCCAGAGTTTACAAAGATGAACAGCTCTCAGCAGCCTCTCAACAGAAACTCATGTACTCACTAATGATTCCTAATCCATAATCATACTGTGAGACAGCCATTTATATCCATTTTAGGTGTGTTTTCACTTACCAAATGATGCAAATCCCAAGCCAAATGCCTTATGAAGCCTGAGTACCTGATACACGACCAAGCCCTGATGAAGCCACGTTATGGAAGGGGTGACTGGAGTCATGTTTTAACTACCATGTAGCATGTTTGGCTGTGTTACTAGAGGATCTACAGCCAAACTACAGTCCTTTGAACATCTAGACATGATGCGTTGTATCAACATTGTGACCTCCATCAACCAAGTTTATAGAGTCATAAGCTTGTAGTCAGTTTGACAAGACTCCTTTCCCACTAACTCAGCATTGTTATTTTAGCCTCCTTTCTTTCTAAGTTAATTGAAACCAATACTAGCCAGCCATTATTCTGCTTGGGAAGAATGTCAGGGTCGTATCACCCACTCTACTCCAAATATTAGACTAGCATTAGTTTTCCTTCACCCTTCTGGATCTTCTCAATCAACAATGTAACAACCTCTTCAGACAGCTCTTTTAAGATTTTGGCTTGCAAGTAATCCAGATGCAGTATTCAAATTTGATTTAATTTAATGCCTTTTTTACTAATTGACAGAAAAGACTTTCCTCCTCATTGGATGAAATTATCCTTTGTCTCATTTCTATCTAGTAAAGTAGCAGCACCATCATTAGTATTTCTTTTTTTCTGATTAGCCTTAATTATGCAGGCTATGTATTTATTATCTTCCTCTTCTTACTGGTATTCTGTAATCCCCAGTTTCTAATTTCTATTCTTTTCTAGCAAATCCTCAACATTTCCATCTGTTGTAAAATTAGGTTTATTAAAATATATATTTGCTTCCCAACTAACAGACTGTTTATATATTTTTTAGTAGAGGGCCTACACTGCGCTGTGGATTGCACAAATATTTGGAAAACAGTTGCCGCTTTAAAGCAGTGAGGTTCTCAGACCTTTTTTTCGGGTGTCCTGACCAGGGTATGTCCAGTTCAGGTCATTTCCCCACTCTTTTTCCTCTCTCCTGCAGTACTGGGTGAGCAGTTCTCCCACTGGATCACTGGGAACCGAGTGGAGAAGGAGGCTGAAGGAAATGTGTAGGCAGGACTTGGACTGAGGCACAGGGCAGCAAAATTGGGAGACCAGGGCTGTGATGAGTTGTCCCACTAATATTTCCAAGCCATAAGCCTGTAGTAATTATTGCATAGTCCCATTCCAGTCAGTTCTTTCTGGCCAAATCCATGCTCTGCTTCCCATAGCGAATGTCCCCCAAATGTCCTCAGGCAGAGTCACTTTTAATTTGACACGGTGGCTACGATACTATATGAAAGGGAGAAGTTCTCCCAAGGTACTCTCTCAATATTGGGAATCATTTAAAGTCAGTCATAGAGCCAAACACAGTTTAAATCCATGTGACTCGAAGCTCAAGGAAATGTTCATACAAATCTCTGCGAAAGCAAACCACCATGATTTGTGTGTGACTTTTCCCAGCTGCTTGTAAGGGAACAAGTTTTATGACCAGCTTGGTTTTCCTTTGTGCAGGAGGAGGCTCCTCTCCTTTTTTCTTCCTCCAAAGAGACCCAGTAGAGAGAAAGAGCGTGTCCTTCTGGGGAAGGAGGGACCTGTGGGCAGAAGGGCAGCTGGAGTACAGATATGATGTCAGATGTGTTTTAACACAGCTGGCGGAATGCTATAAAACAGGACTTTTAGTGTTTGAGGAGGTATTTGCATGAATTCCAGATGTTGACTATATGATCAATCTTGCTATGTACACAAGAAGCGTGTCCCCACGCGCGTGTAAAACAAAGCCTGCCTAACCTAGGGAGTGAATAAGGGCACGCTTGCTTTCCTGGAAGTCTTTTGTTTGCTTTTACGTTCAGATCTCGTGTGTCAGGTCATACACAGTTTCTGTCAGGCTCATGAGATTAATACTGAACTTTATGGCCACTGTGATGATGTAATACCTTGATTTCCCTGAAATCGATTTCAGAATCTGTACATAGGAAAATGAAGTTAAAATGACAATGACTAGAAGTAACCTATCTGAGCCTTTAGAGATGGACACAGATGCTTGTATTTCAAGGCACAAACCAACCTTTGAACTGGAGGTTAGGAAGGAGTCTTCGCTATAGGCAGGTCACGCTGTAATTGTTTCTAAAGCTTTGCTTGTCACATCCTCTAATGTAACTGCTGCTGGTGAGGGTCATAGGCAGCACTGCAAGAGCTGGATTCCTGGCTTGAAATGGTGCAGAAATTCCTGAGTTCTTGTCAGTCACTATTAGTTTACTTCATTATAAATAAGATTGGGATCAGGCCCTTCATATTTCACAGGGAGCAATGGTTCTACTCTTTCCAAAAGCATCAGCGTTTTAGTGTTAAAAAGCCTAATGCCCCCTGTAGTCCCAACAAAAGCTATACATAAGGACTATTCTCTGTGGACTAAGCCTTTTATTTTCATTCTCTGCAAGCAATAGTACAGCTTAAAGCTACTTACAATACAGAAAGGTGACTAGTCAATGAAACAGAAGCTGGGAGCTGTAAAGTACTGGGATTAAAGCCATCAGATTTAGCTGGAAGGCTTCAGGAAACCAAAGCAGATTTTATTTGTTTGGGCTCACTGACTCTGAAGCTGGAGCACAGAAGAGGGCACTGGATTTGTTTCTCACCCCCCCAGGAGTTATTGCACTTGAAACTGAAAGACACTAGTCTTTCAAGCCAAATATTCCAACTGTTGAAGACTTAGCATTCAAAGGTATCTCCATCAGCTCCAGCTGTAGTCAGATTTTAGAAACACACCCTTGCCTAATCACATTATAGCAAAAATTATCGTCAAAGGCTGGAAATGGTGGGCCCTGTTTGAAGGCTGACTCTGCTGTGATCTGCCGAGAACCACAAAAAGTGCCAAATCTTCACATACATTTTAACCTTGATGTGGAGACAGACAGGGTCTGGGTAGTAATTCTGGAACTGGAAGACTTGTCTGAAGTGAACTTAACCAGATATCTCCAAAGTAGCCAGGGTGTTGGCAGAGACAGCATTGGCATTGAGCTGGGAACGAGCTCCCCAGGCTGGTACCAAGCCCATAAGCCTTGCTGGGAGGCTGGGTTCACTCACTGGTGCCCAGCACCCCTCGGGCACAGCTCGGCTGCTCCTGGTGCAGCAGCCACAGCAGCAAGTGGACAAACCGTGGGTTGAGTCTGTTTGCCATGCCATTGCCAGGTGCTGTAGGTATGGCCTCAATTTCATCTTCCCAGAGGGACCAGAAATCCGAAAAACAACTTACTATAGTGGAGAAACAGGAATTAGTATTTTTGCACTTATTTGTGATTTCATGGTGGCTCGGGTTAACTCGCTGAACTAGAGTGATTCAAATTACTCAACAATAAAATGCAAATTACCATTCCTCACAGGAATGCAGTGAGATTCCTCTCACCCTTTTCTATTCCTTAGCAATCCCCACATTAAGGCATTTATTTCAGTGCAGGTACTTTCTGGGTGGTGGTTGTCTGAATGAGATGCAAGCAAGATTTGTTTTGTTCAACATTCACTGTCATACTACTTCAAAATCTCAGTCTGGTTTTACCAACTGCCTATTATTTTTCTTCATGCAGGAAGAACATCCTGAATACCAAATAGTCCATGAAGTGTGTTTAAGCACAGCATTACTTGAACAAAATTGCTGCATCATTTGTGAATTTTCCCATGGGGAAACAAAACGCCAAAGCTGCAATAAATCTGCAGGTAAATCTTACTTTAGTGGAGATCAGTCAGAGACATCCTTCATTCAGAGGCAACTAATTTATTCCTAAACCAAATAGAAAATATTGCTATCAGTTCCCGGACTTTGCAGAGGCTGAGGAAGTTACTATAGTTGAACAAAAGTAAGTTTTAGCACTCTAATGACAAAACAAAATGGCACTGTTGTTCATGCTGGCTGCAAGGGAAACACTGAGCAAGTAAGAGACCTCTTGGTGTCTCTGTAAGAGCAAAATATTCCTTATTGTAAGAGGATGTATTTGATTCTACACAGTGACAAGGAGGAGAGTCTCACTCTTCTTAGGGTGTTGTCTGGATGGTCTCTTCTTTCTGTGGGTAGTTGAATGAAGGGTTTAGAAATGAGAAAGGGAAAAATTGCTTATACTGAATTATGCCCAGCAGGTGGAAGGTTTGTGTTTAATGTGATTTTTCATTGTTGATCCTTACCATAAGATAATGTAACTAGTTCTGAGCAACACACTTTTTTTCTGACCAGTTTTAAAGTTGAGAACTCCTGAGCCAAAAAGCTGTGATTTCCAAATGAAAACAACACAGAGGGCACTGCTATGCTTCAGACCCCCAATGAAAAGGTCATTCTATTATACTATGCTTGCTACTGACTGCATTTGCATAGAGGACAAGATTCATCTCATCTGTTTGCAGGTGGCTATAATACAGTTGTCTACATCGCAGCTTGGTTTTCTGAGGTCCTATCTAGTCAATTCAGTCAAAGACGACAGTGATCCAGCTCACCCCAAAGAAGGCACCTGTGTTTCATCGTATGAATCACACGTTAACTCTCCTGAATACATTGACCAGGACTTATTTGGCTGCAGTAAGAGCTCAGTATGATATGCTTGGGTTGGACACCTTCAGATACCTGCAGTGACCTAGATTTCAGCAAGATGGAGCACATCCAAAATGCCTGATACTGGTGATGGTGACAGACTAGCTGAGAACTGCCCCTCTCCTGCAGAAGTTATGCAACTGAATCTGCCCTGGATGGGAACTGGAGTTAATCAAAGCTCCTCAACATGTTGCACCCAAAGACGAAGTGCCAGCTTGTTCCATCTACATATACACCACGGGGAAGGGGCAGAGCTGAAGCATAAGAAGAGTTACCACCTCATATCCAAGGCACAGAGTGTGGGAGGTGGCTATCACTGTTGGGCAAAATCCTTCCTCTCCTCATTGGGTGTCGATGCTTTATGCACTCCAACCCCTCCATACACAAAACAAAGAATACAGTGGGTCCGAGGTCACATTTGCAATCCCCACACATGCCCCAGGTCAGTTCTTCATGTGCCTTCCTACCCTGCTAATGCTGGTGCAAACACTGTGAAGAACACTTAATGCGCTGTGGTCAAACAAGTTTCAGCAGCTGCTTCAACATATGCAGCTTCATGCCACGGGAAAAGGTATGCAGAAAGTACCATCTACTGGGAAAAAAAACAAAACCAGCACATCCTGAATATTTCCATTGGGAAGGGGGAAGCTGAAGTAAAAAAGAAGAAAAAAAAAAAAAGTTACATTAAAAAATATATACAGTTTTGAAGTTTTTTTGTAATCTTTCATATTAATCTTCTGGCTTGGATCCTTTTTTGGGGAGGGGAGGTAGGGAACTAAAGCAGCAGCATTGCACCTGAATCACAAAATCTAGTTCCTTTCCTTTATTAGCTCTCTTGTCTTATCATGCTTTAGGAAACAGGCTCGATAAGGCCTCAAATTGTCATAATCTTGTCCTTTCAGATTGTCATACAATTTAATTAATATTGAAGAACCAATTTGGATTATCAGTTACGATGGTGTATATCCAGAGTAGCTTCTCCCGTGTCAATGACATTGCAGCAGTATATGACTACAGTGAACTCAGAATGAGCCTTGAAGCCTTTGTTATTCCCTGAAAAATGCAATTTCTATTCATTTACCTCATTCTGAATTTCAATGAAGCCTTTAGCATTATCTCTCAATTCCAGTTTTAAGTATTGATAGCAACCTGCTCTGTGACATATATAATAGCCAGCATTGTCTCTTGCACCATATGAATCAGTTTCCACTAAATAGAAATGAACTTGAGGTAATCTTTGAAAGTGTGCATTCAGTTGGTCTAGAGGGCATTTTGTGCTTAATGTCTGTAACTGTCTTAGACTTGGCGTCAAATCCAAATAAATTCTGCTTCATACCAATTCCTTTGGTAATTTGCCTATATCATAAGACATCAGTGCTACATAGATACATGACAACACAATGAGGAGAGCCCAGAATTTAGGTGATTTATAGAAATGGTAGATTTAGTATTGGTGCAAATGACATTTTTGTTTAGGCTTTGCTATTGCCTTCCAGTGCTATAAAACCGAGTACGTGCGCTGTTTCTCTGCTCCTGTGATTATGCTTTCATGAAAGAGGCAAGTGGGTGGGAAGTTTAAATGCACAAAGCCTAAAGAATAAATCCTTGACTTGGTACGTCTCTGTTAAAAGTTCTTACAGCCATATTCAGATCTCCTTTTGAGAGTTGCAATTCCATTAGTGTCATTTAAGGATGTATTTGAAAGTACAAAGAATCTCCTCTTTGGATTGCCTTTTTAACACAGCATCTTGATTTTAAAGAGCATTTTGAGAAACTGTGAGTCCACATCCAGAATTACATTGCCAGTAGCAACTCTGAAATGTCAGGACAGATAACTTTCAATCTGACATATTGTTAAGTTTGGATCACTCCTGTGTCAGTGAGACTGAACTTCTTTGCAAAGCGTCATTAGCTTGTGTCTCACACTGTAGGCAGAAGCAATGAGAGCTTTATGTTTTTCAGGATAAGAAAACAGTAGTAATGACCAGGAACATTTGCAGAAAAAAACAGCCTACTGTGTTTACAATAAGGAACACTAACTTCTTTAGTAGCATACTTGATCCTTTAGAGACTTGGCCACAGACAAGGCCATTAATGAAGACTGCAAGTAGAGTCTTTGTATCTTGACTTATCTGTTCTGATTTTCTTATATTGCATTGATCAAATCTCTGCATATCAAAGAGAAGGTGGAAGAAAGTGCTATGTAACCTTTACGAAAATGCAAACAGCATAATTACGCCAGGCAGTAGCAGAAGCACAGCGCTGTCACTTCTCCAAATCAGTGAAAATGAGAAGAGAGGAAGGGACACAAGCAAGCAAACAAAAAAGAGAAAAAAATGAAAAGGAAAATATCCTCCTACCTCTCTGCTTTTAACATTTTTAAAGAGGGAAAATTCTTCAACTCCAAAGCTGTTAATTTGTATCTCATAATTAGTGCCAGCCATATCTGTTCAGGCAGATATTACTCTAATGCATAGGCATAAAGACTATGATGCCTCTGGTAATAAATGTGACTGAAACAGGAATATCATTATCTGTTGATTTATATTTACTATTTCTTGACCAGGTGCTTCCCTCCTCTGTTAAATAAACTAGGGATTATATGCAAAATTGTGCAACTTAATGGGCTGAAGAAGTTTGATGACAACACTTAAATTGCCACTATTTTTCCAGGGTTCCTCCCGCAGATGATCTGTTGCTATTCACAGGGGTGTTTTCTAATAAAGCAGTTGCAGAAGTTCTAACTTTGCAAGGTCCTTCACAGCAAGGGTAACTTTTCAGTTCTAGGAAAGATAATAAAGGAAAAAGCTACTGTTAATATGTTTGCAGTGAAAGGAAAGTCTAAAAACAAAAGAAAGAAAGGATCCTGGCAAGTTTTTATGTATTTCTACATATTTGATGCAACCAAATCACTGGAGGACTAACGTTCTTATTTGAGGGACATTCAAACTCATCGTCAGCAGTTCAGGACACATCCAGATCCCAATGAAGTCAGTACAAAAACTCAGCTGAATCAGAATGTCACTGTACTGGGGCTGCAAGTAACCAGCCCAATATGATCTAATTACAAAATTTAAGAGATTATTACTGCAAATCTTCTGGAAGTCTCAATGTACATCATTCTAACCTTCTCCAATCACAAGGTGAAATACAGCATGAATCTCTTTCAATGATATGTAAGGGAAATACATGAGAAGCTGCTTAGATGATGGGCAGTAACCCATTACACATCTGCAATTCAGTTGCTTTTATTGGTGCATTCAAATCCTGGTCACTGGTTTTTGTCTAATAAGTGTTAAAACACAAAAGTGGAAGTCTACCATGGCAAAAGTTAAATTCAGAACCACTTTGTTGAGGAAATGAGGCAGGTGGACACTGAGAGGTTCAGCCTCCTGGAATCAATGACAAAGTACTAACAGTAAAGAAATACAAACTTCAAAACTCCTTTAAAAAAGGGTTCCAAATATAACCACATTATCTCAGGTGTCTCTGTCTTTCTGGTGGTGTGTCAGTGAGCAGTGATGTGTTGCATCACATTGCCACATCCCAGGTACTGGATGTCGCATCACATAAGTGCAATGCAGCCTAGCGAACGTCAGACTTAAAATGATTCATCACCCTGAACAATCAGCATGTTGAAACTCTCTGCAATCTGTGCTTAAAAATATGCAAGTGGTGTTTCTTTTTTTCCTCTGATCCATAGCTGTAGAATGGAAACCAACATCTCAAATGTGAAATATGTTGGAGATAAGCCAGATGGTGGAGGGAAAAGAGGTTTTAAAAGCAATAAACTCACAGAGATTTTTCAGTCTTTAGGAATAAAATTTAATTATCTTTCCAGGTGGAAGCATAAGCTGGTATGTCAGCTGTGACAGTGGAGTAGAAGGAACTGATCTGTCCCTCTCTTCCACAAATGTCCCATGTGTGCCTCAGGTTTCCCCACATGGATATAATATTTTAGTGCATCACAAGTAGACAAGGAAAATAAATACATTAGTGAATGTGAAGTGCTTGGATCCTGTGCCAAAGATTGTGCAGACAAATGGGCAGAAATTCAGGTTGAAAACTGTACATGTGTGTCTTAGATTGTTTCTTACTTTGAATAAATAAGCAAAAAACCCCTGAGCTGATACTGCATTGATGTGTTTTCTGTCAAGCTACTGTGAGCTTGAGAAGTAATAAGTGTCTTTGTCCCCTTGTGCCAGGAACAAACTTGTTGGTTTGGGGTGATTTGACAGTAGCATCAGTTCAGGCTAAAGAAACCAAGATGTTTCCCTTTCCCAAAGCTGCAGAGCATGTGAAACTGACTTAACCAGAAACGATCCTTATGCCAAAGAGAAAATCAGTTGGGCATTAAAGAGCCTGCACTGCTCACTGTTTGCCAAGCAACCTGCTCAGTGGTGTGAGAATTACAAGTGGAATTTACTAAGGATTTATTTACATCAGAATGTAGTCTACTACTAGGACATGTTTTGGGGACTACAGAACATGTAGGGATGTTTTTATTTCTTGAATATTTTCTTTCAATGAGCTGATAGAATACGGTTTTACAACAGTCCCACAGCATGTGCTGATATCTATTAATACAATCATTGCTACATTTTCACTATTAGCCTGGATTAATAATTAATTACATGAATTAATTTCTTAGTAATTTGTTACACTTAAAAATCCTGTAGATTTTAAAATTAGGAAAAAGAATAAGCTTAATTAAGGATTTGGAATCAGATGGTGTAAAGCTAAATTAAAGTGTGTGCTAAAGAGCACTGCAACCATGACTTAAAGTCAAAATAAAAGGGAAGGAAACCAGAAATCATTTCCTGGCTCCTGTTGCAACAGATCAACTCATAAAGATTTGCAAGTATATTTTAATTAAGAGTAATTTCAAGGAACTATGAGTGCTGAGAGTGTCATAGCTGTCTCCCAGTGTTTATAATGCATTAAGAAATACTATGTTCAGTTGCCCTTGTCTGTGTCATACAGCCTATATTTAAGAGTTGCTCAGTATAACAACTGACAGTCTTTCCCCTTGAATAGGACACTCTCGATCACCTCAGAACTGACTGCAGAGAAGTACACATCCAGAAGGGGGAATTACCATTCCAGACTGACCACAAAAAGTGCTTTTTAGTGAAAGGCAGATTTTTTTACAGGTGCAGGGGCAGGCTGCACTTTCGGTACACATGAGGGCATGAGACAGAAGCAAACACCTTTCTGCTCAGTGTCAGAGATGTCTCTCTTGAGCCCTTTTGCCCCAGATGGGGTGGAGGTGACCTCATGTGAGGTTTGTGAATGAACCTCGCAGTCCTGGAGGATACAGGTGCTGAATGAACATGGATCAGCATTCGCTGCAGTGACACTAGTGCACAGAGTCACAAAATAAACCAGAAGTTTTTGTCTGCTCTCTACTTGTGAGCTTCAAAATAACAACTGGAGTCCACTTAGCAAACTAGGGATAAATGCCAAACAATGTCATTAAACAAACAACAGCGGAATCAACAAATCTGTTCTCTGCAAACTCTTGTGTTGGGTTAGTGCATGAGGGAGACAAAACAACCATACTAATGATTTGGGGCAAAGGGTTGTTTTTCCAGTAATTGCTTTTGCTGGTATCTTGAAGACTTTGAAATGACTGCAGCAGCTGTATTTCATGGTGCACACTGGTACAGTAGTGCTTCCATTTATTATTCATATCCATTTGCCTTCCTTTCACATTATTTTGTGTTAATATTTATTTTGGCTTCAGAGGCAATGTCCCTGGTTTTGGAAGCCGCCAGATTCCTAAATCCACCTAAGGCCAGGAAGTTCCTCACACTCATTTTCTCCCTTGGTTTAGCATTGTAAATAGAAGTAGAACAAAAAATCATAAAGTAATTTCACTTGGATGGGACCTCCAGTGGTCTTCTGATCCAATCTTCTGCTTAAAGTCAGTCCAAGTTTGAAGGTAAATTGAACTGTCATGCCAGATCAGGCTTTTCTTTGTCAATTTTTGAGCATCTTTGCTTATGGAGTTTTCACATCTTCTCTGGGCTCCTATTCCAGTGGTTAACCACCTTAATCTGAGAAAAAAAAAAAAGAAAATCCTAATATCTAATCATAATTTCTCTTGTAACAAATTGTGACTGTTGCAATGTGTCCCTTAGCTGTGGTATTCAGCCTCCTATTAGGGAATTAAAACACAGAAATAAGAAAATCTCTTAAGCCTTCTCTTCCTGAGGCAGAACAAACTCAGTTTGGACCACCTCTCCTTTGCTGTATCACATGCTTTGTCATTTCAGTGCCTGCTTTCTGGACTCTGCATTTCTATGTCTTTCTTGTACTGGAGAGTCCCATACTGGGACTGGTTCTTTAATCAGGAGGGATGTGCCTGACCAGCATCACATCCGTAAGCTTTAACTCCCAATGTTTTCCATCAAGGTCAAACTAAGTTTTGGCCAGAATCTACAGTGAAGTTGGAATTCATGCCTGTAGGTACAAAATGAGAGGCTTTCACTCCTGCACATAATGATTGATGAGGTGAAAAAATATTTGTGTTAGAAACAGACCTGACTGGTTTTTGTTTTTTTTTTTTTCTTTCACAGAACCAAAGGTCTTAGCACTGTGTGGGCTTACAAATGCAAATCAGATTCTAGAAATTGGAACCACTCTACGTTTGAGCACAAAAGGAAAGGACGATGTGAGTACCAGCGTAGAGTGATTATTGCTTTCCTTTTCCATTGCTGGCTATTTAGAGTGCTTTTAAGTTTTGTAAATCTACAGCCAAGTTGACACATTCTAATGCTTTTCTTCTCCCCATAATCAGTGCAGACAGATACTAGCAGAGCTGACTCCAAAAAGCTTAGGTCACCTTCATGCAAAAGTCACATTTAAAATGCAGTATGCAAAATGCATTTACATTGAGATAGCTGTGCTAGGATCCTGGGACTCAGCTGGGAGATAGCCACCAGAAAAGCTGCCACGGTGAGCATTTGACCTCATTCTTCTCTAGAGCACAGAGCTTCCAAACATGTCCTCGGCAGCCCACAGAGCTCCTTGGCAATAGGCATTCTCAAGGAAAACCAAAAGACTAATCTTCAACAGGTAGATAAAGTGGCTGGATAATGAAAGACTGAATAGCGAGACCAGAAGACCCATTAGCATTTGGGATACATTAGGTAGAATCTTGGAGGTCTTCTTGTGTTTTAGTTTTTTCTGAAGAGAGTTTGGTTTGCATAGTCCAACACTGCTCTGTAGTGTAAACTAAAGTGCTCATAAGTGGGGATGATGGGACTATTCACTTCAAAAGCACTCACCTGATCAGAACTGAAGTGCTAAGGTAGAAGCAGCAAAGTGCATCACCATTCCACCTCCAGTCCACAGATATGGATATATCTGCAAGAGGAGCAGAAGGATACTCCCATTCTGTTAAGACTGGACACAGTTATCTGGCAGAAAACATCATGGTTCATATTTTCATCATGAAAAGGAAGAAAGTGTGCTTTAGAGGCTCATCGAATATGTTCTAATCTGCTTCTAGTGTGCAATATAAACTATCTTCTGCACTAAGGAAGATCATGTAAAAGATGTCCAGGTCTGTTCCTTACATCATACAAATTTCTCGGCTTTTGGGATCCAGTGTAAAATGTGCCTTACCAATTTTACTTGTTGATTGGGGTCAGTAGCTGGGTATGTGTTTGTTATTCTAGGCTCAGAAATTGGTGATGACTTGGGATGTTTTGTTTATATGTTTTTAATGTTAATACATGGGGCTGTATATTGTCCTGATAGACAGGACACAACACATATTAAACACCACTGCTCATCACAATGTGCTGTTTGGAAGCATAAAATGTCATTCCTCTAGATTGCCTACTATTCATTAAAATTAAGGTCTCTAAATACTGCTAGGAACTTGAGTCTTACTCCTGTTGTTGCAATATATTATCGCCCTAGCTTCCACTGTGTGAAACACTGTGACAAAAACATAAAGCAATACATCAGAGCGATTATATGAGGGACATACTTTTAATGATCAGGTATTGTTCCTCCTATACAGAATATCTGTTCAGAATAGATGTGCAGACCCTAGAGACAAGATCGGTGAATCACTGAACTCTGTATTTCTTCCAGTCTCTCTGCAGGATGCTAAGGGACACCTGTATACACTTGTAAATAACTCTGACATCAGCTCTGTTCTTCTCACGGATGAGGAGAAAGAGAGCGAGGACAGATGTCAGGGAACTGCAGTTTTTGCTAAGGAACAACTGAACCGGGCAAAAAATTACTCTAATTTTCTTTTGTAGAAGTGGATGAATAGATTCACCACGAACAGTTTATGATTCTCTCAAATGTTTTCGTTCCACTAGACACAAAATAATGTCAGTGAATAGTCCTCGTTCAGTCAGGAGGGGTCCACTGTGTTGACTGTTTCAGCTGCTTTGTGTAGCACATGGGTCAGATACTGTTATTGTGTACCCCAGACTCGCCACAAGCTTTCCTCTGTAAACATCACCACTGGTCAGTGCATACACACATTGTGTTCCAGGACACTTCCAGTTGATTCACAGGATATACTGAATCCATTGCAAATCGTATCCACAGAGGTCGGTCTTCTACCTGATTGTAAGTAGAAGTACCTTAGTTTTAGCTGTGAAGTTTCACGGGTTTTGTGGCGATCCCTGCTTAGCTAGCCCCTGTGGGATACTCTCCAGCTGACCTGCCTGCTCTCCCACCAGCTTTCTGACCAGTCCCGCTTCATCTGACAGATATAACCCTCAGTGGTGGCCATAAGGCCAATATGCCACTGATGACTCTGAGCTGGGCTTTCTGCTAGTGACGTGCAACATGTCGGTCTGAGTCCCCGCTTCTCTGAGTGGATGCTGCATTTGAAAGCCAGACAGCATTAAGTCTAGAATTCATATAACAAAGAGAATGATTGTGTTTCATAAAGTTAAAAAAGCAATAATGCAAAGATGTCGAACTAGGAACAAATCCACATTGGGCTTATCTGTTGGCCAGCTTTCCTTACTTTAATAGCTTTATTTTGCTATTGTGTAAGCTACTATATTGCAGTAGTTTCTGTAGCTGTCACAGGAACGGCAGGTGTTTTTGCTCCTCAGGGATGATACTCATCCTTCTGTCTGTCTCTTAATATACTAATATAGCTCCATTCATACTGTACCTTGTAATCTTTAGTGTAGTTCCCCTTACAACATCCTTGGAAGGTAAGCAAGTACCGGGAGGTAAGTGGTTTTCCCATTTTACAGGAGGAGTGCGACAGGAAATAAATACAGGACAGCTGGGTTTTTACAGCACATATGCGTCTATTTATCATTTAGGAGAAAAATAACACCTCTGCAGTACCTTTTCTGATTCATGCGTGCAGGCTGTGCTAGATCAAGGAGGTGAACCCTGACGAGCCACCTTCAGCCTTCAGAGTGAGCTTCTCCTGGGGACACCACAACGCTCCCTCTCCAGTCAGAGGGTAGTTCAGCCTGGCTGGCAATGGTTTTCCATTTCAGCTTGGCACATCATCAACAATAGGCCTCTAATATACAAAGATTTCCTCCTAGAGGGCTCAGTTACATATCACTTTCTCTTCCAAATAAATCAACACAGATTCTTCAGACAGGACTGCCTTCTCTAGCTTAAACTTGATCACGAAGAAAATAACTAAAAGGAAGAAAGAAGAACTATAGGAAAAACATGTGCAAAAGCCATTCAGAAGTAATCAACATTATTCAATCCTCCATCGAGTGGCAACCTAACTAGCTTCATTCTGTTTTGCTAAAAGGTATTTTTTAAATGTTCAGATGAGCCATGGTTGTCTAATTTAGAATTTTTTTCCTTCAGACTAGTTATCCATTTATATCTTTAGATAAATCGTAGATCCAGTAAAAAATACTCTGAGGGTCTGCTTTAGCAGCTGAATATGTCCGGCTCTTCCTGTGGAAGTCAAACATTTCTCTATCAAGTAATAAAGGAATTTTGATAGACTGAAATGTTCAATTTATGAGCACAAAGCTCTTCTTTGTTCTAATTCAAATTGCGTTGTGTAGCAGATGATGACATCATGCAAAGAGAAAATGAGAAGATAATAAGATAGATTAAAATAAGTGCAGGAATCCTGCATTTCAGCTTTGCAGATCTTGTGTGTTGGTTTAGGTTTTGTTTTGACCAAGGTATGAACAGATATTGGAGTGAAAGCATTTTCCCACTGGATAGCAGAACCTTTGTTTATAACACCCCCCAGTAGGAAAAAAGGGTTTTCTCCTTCTGTGGTGATTCTCTTAAAGTTTAGGTTTGCCTCTGAGGATCTTTTGTTTAATTGAACTGAGGAGAACTTAGAGCAGGATTATATATTAAATAAAATTCTGCCCAGGAGACAGTTTCAAGTTTTTACCTTTCTCAAAGAGCAGTTTTAAACTTCCCCCTTCTCTGAAATTGATTCTAGACATATGAACTCTAGTCATTCAGCAACCAGGTTTTCATCTCTAAGTAACCATGAGCTTACAACTGTTATGTGTTCTACACGTTTGAGTCTAGTCTGAAACGTACCTTGGAAATAAATAACAGATGTTATAGAAAGCCCTCTGTTCCATTGCCCCTGCTGTTTCACTGACATGAATTGACAACAATTGTGGAGATTTCACCATTGCTTTCAATTGCATCATCTCTCCTCATCCAGGTAACAGAGAACAGCATTGCAGTAAATTGTAGCTTATTAAAAGGTTGCATAGTTGCATATACTGCACAGTTCCCAGGGGATATTTCTGGTTTTGTGAGTACACGGTGCCGTTGTTGAATACGTTTATGTCATTTACACTAATAACAGTGTTACTACAGTCAGTAAACACATGACTATTTTCCAGTCAAAATGAAATAGTGATATGATATACCTCATTTTTGTATTCTGTTATAACAAAGTGGTAATGACATTTGAAGGTAACAGTCAAAATCTATGTACAGCTCCAGGTTAGGAGCCGAGCTGGATCGATGTTACTGCTCACAAAGTTAGTGAATTCTTGATTTTTGAACACACTTAAGGTGGTTTTGTTTATCTACATTCCTTCAACAGTTGCTGACTTCGCTGTTCTTTGCATTATGAGGAAAAAGTGATGGCAGAGACTTCATCCTCTGAGCAGATAACAACAAGGAGGAAAGGAATTATGATTTTCCACAGATCCATAAGGGAACATTAACCTTTGAATTAAGAGACTTTGCCAAATGAATAAAGGTGGGGTGGGAAGCTACTTTTGTAAGAAGAATTGAACCCTGATCTAACTCTGTACCCTGATTCCTCTATCGATTACACTTGAACACTTAAGCAATGACTTTGCTGAGGCACAGGACACCAAAGCAGTGCATATGAAGTGTGTATTAGATGATAACTGAAGAAATGAACTTCAGGTGTTTGCTGTGTGCTTAGGTTATCACTGTCTATAGTTAAGGCTGCCTGGCAAATTCCATCAAAAGATCTTTCTTTAGCGTTCAGAGCAAACAAGTTCAGGATGCAATTTCTGTTGCCAGAAGTGCCCTGAGGCTGATTTTTTTTGAGAAAGCTTTAGCTCAAAATAGTTCTTACATTTCTGAGAACAAAGGGAAAGAGAAAAATATACTTTAATTTTGCCTGTGAGTAAAAAAAAATAATTTACGTCTGTTCCGCTGGCAAACTGCTGTTCTACTACACGTGGGAAAAGGGACTTGAAAATTGGGTTGAATTCTCCGGTGACAGGGACGCACTTTTTATTTACCTGGTGATTATTGATTTTTTAATTCAGTCAATATGTGTTCCTAAAAGCCTTGTTAGTGGTTGGAAGCTAAATTATTTGAAGAGCCCATCTGCCCTGAGCATAGCCCTGTCTTTTACCTGCTAGATAAATAGTATATGCAGCTCCATGGAGTAACTGAGTGTTGTTATCATGGCTGTAATGGCTGAGTAGAATTTCCCTACAGTCTGCTTCAGCTCACAGCTGGAAACTATGGTGGTAGAAAGGTTAGAAACTCAAATAAAAGAGATCTGTGTTCTTTACTACTGGTAATGCCCATGCAATGCAGAAAAAGAAAGGAAAATAGAGAGAAGATAGGGACATTTTGCAGATAAAGGTGTGGGAAAGAACAGGGAGGGATAAAAGAAAAAAAAAAGAAGCTGTAATGTGATTAGGACAGGGCTTCATTCCTATGTAAAACTGATACGACTTTTCCTGATGTGTGCATGTGTGATGCGCAACAGGACAGGATCAGATTCAATGGGAACCATGCTCCATCCAAACACTTGGTTGTAATGTTAATACTTGTTCAGTTGATTGCTTGGGATGTTGGTCTGTGTCTGTGGCTACAGGCCTGCTCCAGTGCTTTATCCTTCCTCAACACACATAAAAATAAATAACATTAAAACAAAAAATTAGATGTTAACGATGTCTAATGAAAACTTCTTATATGTTTAGTTTTGAGTACTGAATAGAAAAAAACAGCTGCTTATGAGCAAATATTCACAGAAGTATCTGGGGCGTTATTTCAAACAGAAATGGTAGCATCCTGTAATTTAACCTTCCTCTTAGCAAATGCGCTTTTGGTATCTTGCTGGACCAGCTGAATGCATGACTATTCTGAGATGCTCAGTATTTTCGTTGTAACAGTGTATCAGTTACACAATAAGCACCAACTGTCTTAATTAAATAACAATAATTTGTAAAATCTTGATGGTGCAGGATCACCTGGATCCTAAAGCCTTAAGAATCAGGAGTTGCAAAGGCAAATTCTGATTTACTGGAGATCAATAAACAACAAAGGAAAATTCAGACTTACCTGAATCTCTTCAACAAATTGTTTAGTTGGTTTTTGGCTTTGAGTTTGTTTTTGTTCATTTGTTTGTTTGTTCGTTCATTTTTTGTTTTGGTTTTATTTTTGTTTTTGTTGTCGTTTTTTAAATAGGCCATGGTGACGTTACTGAGGCCTGTGCATATTTCTGTCTCCAGAATTCTTCTCCTAAAGAGATAAAGTACTCCTGCATTTTATCCTGCTCAAGCCACCATAATATCCTTCCCTGAAAAGAATGCTCAGTGAAAGCATTCATTTTTGTCTTGCAGAAGGATGACTCCATTTTATTTTCTTCTTCTACTTCTTCTTTGATCTGTTCTGCAGATGGCGTAGCAAAATTCATTATGGAAGTTGAGATTTTCCCTGCCAGTTCTATATTCACAAATAAACATTTAATTAGACAATCAGTACAAAGTACATTGTAAAAGGTGATTTTACATGATCAGAAGCAGCTTATTCATGTTTGAGATTAAAGCAGGCTGATGATGGAAAAGTACGAGTCTATTGTTCTGAGGTAACGCTATATCGTAGCCAATGTACACTAACTGCTATCTGATTAACAGGCACTCCCACCCAGAACTGTTAACATAAAGTAGTTGGCAGATTTTTGTTATTTTCAGCATGCACTTCTTCACATGACATGGGTATGTCAGCCAGCGAGATGTGCACTCACACACACCGTTTGTGTTACCTGATCCACACTACCTTTATACGTTTCCAAAGTCTATCTTTTTCCTTTACTGATGGCAACAATGTGGATGACCCCAGAGGAAGCATTCTATGAACTAGCTTTCAGATGGTTCTTGTTATTTTCTATATGTTTAAAGCAGCAGCTTATGCTATGCATTTTCAGTGGTGAAACTAGGAGGGCATGTCCCAGTTTGTCCCATCCTCATATCCAAAAGCTACATGAGCACATTCCACAAAGCAGAAGACCTTGTGGAATAGCAAGGTTTTTTCTCTTTTTGCTTTTACCAGTATTTTAAGATTCATGTCTATACTTCCAAAGGCCTATTTTGACCATTCATTGTAGACATATGTATGTAACTGTCTGAAATCTCCACTAAATTTCCTGTAAAAATCCAACTAGGCAGTTTCCCAGATTACATGGCTCTGTTTTAGGCAGCTGCTCCAGGCTAGATGTACATCCAAAGGGCACTGCTTTAAATTTCAAAGCCCTCATCCAGCTCTCCTATAGCTTGCCTTACATAGCCAAACAGCTACAGACTTAGAGAACGCTGTCGCTTTGTATTCACTGTAAATCCCCACCTGAGCCTCCTCGCCTCTTTTTCCTGCTTCTAGACAACACTACACTCATCCATCCTAACTTAAGAAAGTTACCTAAAAAACTAGCTTGTGTGTACCACCACCTGTCATGCTTCTGCCAGTTCCTATGCATCAAGAAGGCCAGAAAACTCTAGTGATTCTGAGCAGACAAAACAAAAGATCAGTCCCTTGACTCACTGATTACTTTCTCTTGTAAAGCTAGGCCAGGGTCCTGATGGTGAACTTTACACCTTGGCCTTTGCAGATTGAGCATCAGAGATAGGTCACTCAGTTTTATTCTCTGGCTACCAAGTGTCTGATGCTATGTCTGCAATTTGTGCTGTTGGGTCTTGGTTTTATCTTTCCCTAAGGTCACTGCAAGAAGTACAGATAATTTTCACTGATAACACAATGTCATGTCAACCATCTTTAAGAAAATAGCTCATTGCTCTCATTCTGAAGTGGGTTTCAGTGTGCATCATCCACTGCTGCCTCCTCTGTCCTCCCCCATGATGTACACTGCACTTTTGGAAGGATCCCAATGATGTGGTAGCCAGTCTCTTGAGTGTTCAATGCCTGTAGTTTTTATTCTCTTGGCTCCAACCCAACAACACACTGGAGAGGTTATACGTAGCATATTGTCAGCATCACAAAAAGTTGTACCTCAAGTATTCTTTGGTGTTCCTTGATCTGGTCACTGCTGACTGTGCAGTCTGTAGCACGTTCTCTCTGGAATCCCTGATTCTGCAGTTTTTGCTAGTTCGTGAAATTTGGTTTTCCTCCAAGTGCTCAGATTACCCACTTTTGAGGAAAACAAATTTCTGGTTTTTGAGTGCATCTTTGTCATCTCCTTGTGGCTAGAGCACAGTGGGAGCTATGGGCTAGCAGTAATGGCAGCACCTCTCCTTTTCCTTGCCTCTGCTTCCAGCCACAGTTTCTCATGCTTTGCTCTGGAAAGTGGAACCAGGCATCTGACGGATCATCCTATCCCTGAGGTGACCAAGCCTCTCTGGTGCATCATCTCTAGAGAGGAAAAAAGTTGCTAAGGTCTATCAGTCCCAGGCCTGCGATGTTTCTTCTTGAGTACAGAAGTCTGTTGTGTGCACTGGATGATAGATATGTTCCTTGGCTGCCTTTCAGTTGCTGTCATCCAAGGAGATGAGGGTGGTCTCGTACAAATGTGACCTCTGGCACAGGGAATGCATTCGGTATTTGCAGGTTTAGCTGCTCACCCGACCCCCTCCAGTCCATAGCTTAGCTCAGAAGTAAGGTCTGGTTTCAAAGTTCCATCTGCTCATTCATCCACATACCAAACTAAATCTCTGGCTCATCTGAGGCATGTTTAGCCTTTTGTGCCTAGTTTTCAGCCTTCATAGTTGTTAAATCTGTTAAAAAGTTATTGATGTGAAATCCACAGCACTTTGGAGCTTGCATTTCCAGACCACAGAGCCTGAAATCAGACGCTGTTGAACTGAGGTGGTAGATTGTTGCAACTCAGTAGTTACTCGGTAGGGTTAAAGAGTCTTCAAATGCCAGTGGTGTCATTTTGTTCCCACAATACAAACCGTCCCATTCAGGCCCCAGCTTGCAGATTAGCTGACCAGCTGAGTAAAAGCAGGAGACACTGGGTCACCAGCTCTACCCTGACATGATAACGAGTGTTAGCCCATCTGACAGTGAAGTACCGTAAGGATGGTCACAAAACCCTCTTTCACTCTTGACTGATATCTGCTTGCCAGCATGTCTCACTTGTTCAGGACCTGTGGGCTGGGAATTAGGGTAGGCCAGCATTCTTCAGTGTTCTGTGGAATCCTTCTTTTGACCAACCGTGGGATAATCAGCTTTGATCACCCCTGCGTATTCATTAATGAGATACCAGAACCCCTTGCTTTTCATCTCTTGCACATCCTTAATAACCTTCTTGGCCAATATTTGAGTCTCAAATCAGGCATCTCCACTGGCCTTTCTTTTAAGCCTAACTTGGCCAGCAAAAGGATAATAGTGGTTTTCCACCTGCCTTTTTAGGTTTTACAGACCTCTAGGGTATATGGAATTTTTCCTAGGTATACATCTCTTCTGTATTTTCCAGGATTATTGACTTTCATCTATTTGTTTCAAAAAGCTGTTGTATTCATAGGAATACTCTCCTTACTGCCCATTTCTTCACCCAGGACTGTCCAGGTCTCACTTTGTGCTGGCTGGCCCACTCCTTGTTCTTGCTGGTGGTGAGGGATGACTGTGTTTGTCTCTCTTCAGCCTTATGTCTGGCTACCCTGGTGCCCAAGCACAGAAGACATTCATTTTCCTGACCCTTCTCCTTTGGGTTCTTCTGGTCCCCTGTCTTTTTAATGTCACCCTCTTTCTAATGGGTCACTTTTATTTTGGCATCTTTTACTGTGCAAAGCCATGCAAAAAGGGTTTCACAGAACAGATGAGTTATGACTGACATCCAGAACAGAGCAGAACAGCTCAAGTCGTAGCATAACACTAAATCCTCCACTGTCATGAAGTCTGAGCATTTTGAATTGCACAAAGAAAGATCTAGTCAGATGAGCACCAAGATAGGAAAACAAACAAACAAACAAAAAACCCCCACACCAAATAGAAAAAACAAACAAACAAACCAAAACAAATCAAAACAAAAACCAGCAGAGACCTAGGTGGCAATGTTTCCTTCTATAGAGGAAATTTTAAACAAGAGTATTTGACTAATGTTTCCAGAGATGAGACTGATAGAATGCCAAAACACAGTTTTCATAACCTTTAAACCTGAACAGTGTAATTGTTGCCTGAATCAAACGAAAAAGCAGTGACAGGTAGGAACAAAGAAAATCTATCAGTTATGTGGAAAAAGGAAAGATTTATGTTGTAAGTAACAGAGCAAAAAGAGTTGGAGGAGTTAGGCTGAAGCCAAAAAAATAATACTAATAATGTTGAAATTAAATTATTTCCCTAGGTTAAAAAGAAATTTCAGTTATAATTAAAAAGCCTATACGCATGTGACCTGCTGTCATCTAGAAACAATTATAATCCTTCAGTGGCTGAGAAAACAGATGCAGTCACTCTGTATAGCTAAATTAAACCTGGTTCTTTCTCCCCCTTTGATAAGACATCCCAAAGTGAGCCAGCATACAAAGCTATTACACACTAATTAGTGAGACAAGGCACAGTCTCAGATTACCAAGCAACCAAGCTGCCACATGGCCGTAGCCCATTTCTGCCTATGTGCCCACTTGCAGCTTTTACTGTTAGAGTAAAGTACTAGTGCAGAAGCAGCCACAGTAGTCTAAAGAGGCAAATTTAATAGAGGAAAGTAATATCTTTATGTATCTTTATATAGTTGGAAAAACTGAGCAGACTTTCAGGCCCTTTAATCTTTCCCAAAGGCTCATGTGCCCAACATCTTGTCCTTTTTCCCAACTGTGTCTGTTACTTTAATAAAAGATTTGGTCTCTCCCCACAACCTTACCTCGTTTATATCAGAGCCAGGACAGTCTGAGTCCTTTAACTCCCTGGTTAATCCGTGGGGTAAGAGTAACTATTCTACAGTTTTATCAACCAGTATGATAGGAGGAAGAGAGCTGAACTGACACTCTACATTTGTTGCATTTCAAATGTAAATGCCTTGCTGAGCTCTGGCAATGTTAAAATAACCTTTTGGCTGTCAGAGGCTGCCCATAGGACTATCATTTTGTAGCACAGACTGAAAGTGAAACGAGATGACCCTGAGATGGGAGCAAGGGCCTGAAGTCATTTCTCTTACACCATAAAGCTGCTGAAAAGATTAGTAATTGGAAACTGCACTTAGGAGGTTGTTAATAGGATTCACCTCTCTAACCAGTGTGGTAGCTGGTAGGGTTACCTCTGAGGTCATTAATTAGTCGCTACTTTAAATGAACCTTTCTCCATGTAACTTAATCTCACTAAGCTCTGTAACTTCAGCATTGTCTCCATTTCAGGCATATGGCTTTCCCTCAGTGAGGCTGTTAGCATGGTAATTCCCCCCTTGCAACTGCAATCAAGAAGTGATAAAACAATTTGGAATCTTTATTCATACATTAGACCTTCCTATCAAATAGATATATTTGCATCTTAAATGTAGATTATTAAAAAGCTGATGATTTCAGAATGATGTCAAATTTAGTGAATAACACAGTGCACTTACTTCTAAGGCTCATCTCTGCTTAGCTTCTTTTCCAGAGGCTTAGAAAGACAGAGTCACTTAATGAACCTTTGTTAATATGCACATTTATATAATCTGATTGGCCCCTGCAGCAGCCTAGGAAAATCTGTGAAAAGACAGCTGCTGAAGTTACCAAAGAAACCCGCTAATTGGAATTATTAATTGTTTACAGTTACATTTACTACAAAGAGAAAAATAAAAGGCAGTGATAGAAAACCCCTCTGTTTTTAGAGCAAGGCAGGCTGCTAACAAAATGAGAGTAACAACAGTTATCTGACATATGATCAAGTTCTAATGATGTGCACTTTTTACATCAGTCCTACAGGCAGGATCAAAGTACATACTTCCTAGGAGATTTAATGTTTTCCGCCTCAGGAGCCCTTTCTGCTTGGTGCAGGACAGACAGGTAGGTGGGTGCCTACACAGGGTGTAGTCCAGACGAGTGACATAGACCTCAGCCCCGCTGGGCGACACTTCAAACATGTGATTAATCCTACAAACTTCAGCATTTCCTAAGCCTTCCTTTAAGCCTTTGCTGAGTTGGAGGCAAGGGTTATTGGAAAGGACCTGATGCAGGATAGAAGAATATTCAGAGCCATCAGTGCAGCTGGGAACCGTGTCCAGGGCTGCATCGCAAGCCAGCCCCTTATTTACAAGGTTACCCTTCCCTCCACTGTTAGCTCTTCCTACTCAAAATACATGGGGATGAATTTCTTAAATGAAAAATAAAATCTGATGATGAAAAATACAGAAGTCTTGGAAAAAGCTGGGGGTTTTGCTCATGGGGGAAGGGACTGTGGCTCCAGCTGGGCTTGACCCAGAGGATAGGCAGGAGATGCTCTGAACTGCTATGCAGGGATGGCAGTCAGGACTGAGAAAAAGCCTCTGCTCCCTGGAAGGGATGCCTGAGGGGGAAAATGAGTCTTTTGCGTGTCTTTTGAAGTGGGAGACCCAAACTTCAGAGTGCTGAGGGCTGCTTTGGCAATTTGCCAAGAGCCCAAGGGCTGTCCCTAATCTGCATAGGCATTTGCATAAGTGGTTTTTGTTGTGATTTCTGGGGTTTCAGGTTTTTGTTTGTTTAGTTTGGGTTTAGTTTTGGTTTGGTTTGGTTTTTTTGGGGGGGAGGAGCGTTTTGTTTGGGTTTTTGTTTGCTTTTGTTTGTTTGTTTGTTGGTTGGTTGGTTTGGTTTTGTTTTGTTTTAATCAACAGTAGGGATACAACCGGAATACAACCTTGCTCCAGATTTTTTTTAAGTTCTAAATTCCTGGAAATGCTCTTGTTATGTTGACATGGTTTTACACTGCAGACAGTCCCAGTGCAACTCTTGCATCTAGGTTTGAGGGGAAGAAAGCAGCGCACAGTTCCAGCACTTCTCCCCCGCTGCCATTTGCCAGCCTGCTCTGGTACAGCTCTTCCCAAGAAGCAAAAGCCCTTGTGCACCCCAAAGGGAGATCTTCTCTAGGGTTCAATGTGTAGGAATCACATTTCAGGGCAGTAGAATAACTCTTAAATACGTGGTCTGGAGTGAATATTGTAAAATGCAACACAGACTGAAAATGTATATCCTGGACTCAGAAATTATAGGAAACAGTGTGGGGCTGAGGAGAGGTTCAAACATGTCAGATGTTTTGACTGTTCCTATGCCTGTATGTTTCTCAGTGCTTCTGTGACTTCAAGGAAGGAGAATACTTCTCAGTATATCCATGCTCCTAAGCAATCTCTCAGCATATAAATCAGCTATTCTGGCTGTTTGTTGGAGATAGGAATTGTCTATTTGCCTGCGTTTGTTTTATCTTCCAGAAGAGATGATTAGAAACTGCTTGTTGATTGTTTAGCTGATCAGCTTTTTCCTCACTATGTAATACAGGGAGGAGTTCAAGAAAATTGCCTCATAAACTTTAAGTACTGGGCAAAATATGATGTTTTGTCTGCTGGATTCATTTGAGCACGATAAGCACACTGTAGGAAGTCCCACATCACTGAGATCTGCCTAGGTTGTGCTCAAGTCAAAATAAGTCTTCATTTCTAGATACTTACAGCAACTTGGCATTTGCAAGCCCTGCAATGTGATGGCAGCATGACTGGGTGGGTAGGAAATAGGGCCAAGGAGAGCCATCATACTTGGTTCTCATTTCTGCCATGGATTTCTTCTATGTCTTTGAATGGTCTTCTGTGATCCTTGAAAATTGGCAGCTCCATGATGTGCCTGGCAATGAACCACTGATCCTCCCTTAGGTTCCTATGGTTTTGCAGGGGATATCTCGGAGTTTCTGCAATGCAAAGGCCTTTTCCTGCGAAGGGGGAGGTCAAAGAAAGGACGTTTCTGGGCAAGATGGTAGGAGCTGGAGAGTTTGGCGGTGATGGGAATAAGGGAGAGCATGACCTGGTAAAGTTCAGTGACAAACCACATCCTTGCCTCTCAGGCAGTAATGGAAATTATCCCTTCTTTTAAGTTGCAGCCCAAAGCCACTGTGGTTTTACTTGTGTGTGGTCAGTGAGGGAGGTTTGGACAAGGCAACGCTTCAGTGCACAAGTCATAAAAGCTCATTAACCACCCAAATAAAACATTGAAATGAGCAAATGAAAGAAAATCCACCAATGTGTATATTTCAATGTCATGTTAAACCCATTTCATAGTTTGAAGGAAGGCAGGAAGATGAGTAATGGCAAATAGATGCTTGGGACTGGCAAAACAGAGACTTTTTGTCTGTTTAAAAATTTAATTCCAAGGTCATCCTCCCTGCATTGCTTTTCCAAAGTGATATGTCCAGGTTGCAAGCCCTGCCAGCTCTGAGCATGCAGGAGCTCTGCGGACTGCCTGACCTTGTCTGAGCAGCAGAGGGACCTCCACAACACAAGAGGTGTGGAGCACAGTTGCCCAAAGAAGCTCTTGCCCTCCCTGAGCAGCTCCATGTACACTGCTGGGCAGCTGTACCTATGAGACCTCCACTACCAGATGACCTTTCTGCTGAACAGACTTACATGGCGTGGGTTGAGTGTTTGTGCTTTTCTGATGTTTGTGCCCATGAAGACTGTGAATGTTATATACTCCAATCCTGACTGAATTTCGGGCTCGAAGCTCTGCTGAAGAGACATCCCTGAACAATGCCAGGCAGCACTGTGGAGTGTGTAATACAGATCATCAGCCAGCTGGGAGGAGGTCTGAAAGTCCAGATTTCATTTAGACTTGGACAATCTTACAGAGAGTTTCAATGTAGGCTTATGTTCAGTTGTTCTTTGAAAGCACTTTTAACATTTTGCCTTTCCCAAGGCTTTAATGCTGTGGTGATTGTGACTCAAGGCAAGTAGAACAAAAATACTACATTGCACAAAGCTGTGGCAGAGTCCCAGGGGAAGACACTGAGACCACCACTTCTCTTTCTGCAGGCTTCTCCAGAAACTCTTCAGTCTGAGAATGTTCCTTATGCATATTCAAGGCCAGAAAGGCCTGTGCTATTGGAAAATAAATGCCCCTCTTTACACCAGCAGTCCCATAGAAATGCACAGCTAGAACTGCTGCAGCTGCAGTTTCAGGGAGTCTGGGGTGCAGAGTGGGTCTCAGAACTAATTCAACATCCAGTATGAGAGCATAGAGCTGAGGAAATACATCTTTAACACATACAGCTCCAATGTGTCTGCATATCTTTTAAAAGCCTGTTTCGTAACCAACTTGGAATAAAAGTGCTGGGACAGCCCATCGATGGTCACCAGTGACTCTAGATGCCATAACTCTTATGTTCCTATACACTGGCAGATGCAGGCAGCCTTTTCTCTCCTGCACAGGCTGCTGGCACAGAGCTGGTGTGCATGAGGTAAAGCACTGCAAGCAGACATGAATGACAATGTTGCTGACAAGTCTGACAGTCTGGAACACACGTAACTTTGGATTATTCTGCCAGGAGAGATGACAGTGAACATTTTTGTTTCAGTTGCCTGCGCCTTCCTAAAGACCTGACTCCGACAGACTTGAGAGGTCTTTGGGGGGGTTCCATGGTTCTGGGCTTCTGACCCTTCGAAGTCTGCCTTCATTACGTTATTTCTGTCTTAAGCATTCCTCTTCAAGAAGGAACCAGCTGAAAGACATGGTGCCAGATGTTCTTTCAACCTGGATTCACACTCCTATGGTACACGTGGGGTGAAATTGTCTGATGGCTGTAGGGGAAGACAGTCATTTCTGGCATGTTCCATAAAACTACTCTTGGTGATAAGCCTTCCTGTGCAAGCTAGACATGCACATAGCTTTACAACTACAAGCATGGGTCACCTATCTACAACTTGTCCAGCCCTAAGGAGGTTCAAGATCCCATCTTGATTAACTGAAAATAAAGGCTAATAAAGAGAGGAACTCACTTCTTATTTCTTTGGGCGTGCAATGACATCTGTGACTTGAAAACCTGTCCTTCCTTGTTGCTTAGTTCCTTAAAATAACTATTACCTCGTAAGGTTACCTGCCACATTCCTTCTTTATCTTATATAAGGTCCCTTTTCCTCTTCACCTCCCTCTCTCTGAAGTAGGAGCTGCCTGCCTGTCCTTCTCACAGATAATCACCTCCTTATCTCTATTGGTATACCTTGTTTTCCTAGACCATCTGGGGCCTACAGCCCTACAGATATGTCCCTCTTTTGTTTCCTGCTACCCACACATTCCTACTAGTGGCCTGAACATTCTGACTGGCTCTCCTGTGTTTACCTGGCTTCTGGCAGTGTGGCATAGGCTTTTAGCCTCAACAATACACTTACTATTGAGAATTAGATCCTATTAAGGATCATATTCTATCTGCAACCACAGCATGCCATTTTGCATACAATTGCAGTGTATTTTCTTTGCAAATTAGCAATGCAACACCATGATCTATGTGTAAATCAGTAACAGATTTATTAGCCACCCACCTTGCCTTAGATTGTAATGGCTCTGATCTCATCATTGGAAGCCCAAAAGAATAAATCACAGATGTCTTGGAGGTTGTGAGTTCAGTTTTTCACTGCGTTTAGAGGGTGAAACGGATTTATTAATACTTTGACAGTACAGATTAAAAGCTGGAATTCATTGATAGTAAGAGCTGGTTTATTGTATAGGGCTGTAATGATCACTGGTATTGGTTAAGGATCTGGACAGTATTTGTATTGTTTCCCATGTGTTCTAGCAAAAATGTACACAGTGTATCTATAGATATATTGAGATGTCTTTCCTGTGGCATTAATAATACATTAGCCTCTGAGAATGAACTTTTACTGCACTTTAGTAGGTAAGTGGCTGCAGATTTTAAGTTTCTCAATTTGAGAGCAAGAATGATCGACTCCTGGAAGAAACAACATATGGTTTATTACAGTTAAGCATACGACTGTTTGTTGTTGTTGGGAGGAACCTTCCAACCCCTTTAAATTATATGTTAGAGGAGCTGCTTTGAACTGATCAACCTATTTAAAGAGAAACTGATGTTTGACTTATTATTATGTGGCATCTGTACACACAGTGTCAATCAAAAAGTCCACCAGTAGGACGAGCTTGTTCCTACCCTTGAACTGCTTTAGTATACCAATTTTTTCCTCTAATATGGTCAAAATATTCTACAGTCCCCATATTCTCACACTCAAGTAAATACCCCTTCAGAAATTACAGTTTCCACATAAAAAGTTTGAATTGCAGTCCATCAAAGAAGCCAGTGAAGTTGATGAAAAGGTGACTTCAATGACCTTCATTAACAGACCTTCGTGTGAGAGCCAGACTGCGAGAGCCAGACTGCATGGTGGGTTGGGAGCATCGGTATCTCCAAGTGCAGCAATGGATATTGCAGTGTGTCGTGTAAGAAGGGGACAGCGGGGCAATCCCTGCTCTCCTCTGCCCCTATCTGAGTGAGACAAGCTGAGATCTGCTTCAGCAAACCTGAAACTCCAAATACAAGCAGCAGAGCCTGTGCCCCTGTGGCAAACTGACATCTCCAGGAGTAGAGGCATTTCCTTATCTTATAAGGAGGACATATGCACCTCTGTATTCTTGTCACACAGTCCCACCAGGGCTTTTCTGGTATCTCTGTATTTCCCTAGCCCTTGTACTTCCAACTCTGCCTGAGCCTTGCCTGGCTTCTCAGTCACAATCTTGGGTGTAGACATTTATAGCAGCTGGTAAGCTGGTAAATAAATTTTTCTTACACCTGTTTTCAAAGACTTAACTAGAAAAGACCCCTCAGGAAAAAGTGAAGTTTGTTTTGAAGTATATTATTCAGAACCATTCTTTTTTTGCGCTGTTGCTGGACAGGAAAAGCATAGGCATTACAATGCAGTTTGCTGATTAGGTCTGAAAAGTCGATCTCACACTCAAAGATGAAAAGGTTCATTGTCATGATCTTAAGAGACTAAATGGTATTTCATCCCAAATGGATATGTGAGATTTTAACAACCCAAGAGATGCAAAACCTAATCCCAGTAAAAGGGAAAGGAAATAAAGTGAGAAGATTCTTGACTTTTGACAGGACTTGTGTGGTAAATTATTCAGCTTTCACTGCTAGAGCTCATGTAGCTTTGTGAAGACATTTTTTGCAGCCTACCGCATCAGTGCAATCTTGTCATGTGATTATCACTTGCAGTGTATTCGTGACATTTGCACAGTGGCTATACCTCATACACATTTCCTGTTTAATACTCTGTTGCCACAGTGTCATACCAGGGTGTGAGAGGTTAGTGATGGGATGAGCAGTCACCTGCTAGCCGTGGTTTTGGGGTGGTGAAAACAGTCTGGCAGTATTTGTTTAGCATTGAAATCCTGACCGATGCTCTCACTGACTGATGGAAATAACAGCTCTGGGCTTGGACTCCAGTTCTGCGAATTCTTAGATACAGAGAAGAATAAGGCTGGAAGAACTCACCCAGTGCATCCCCCTGCCTCAAGGCAGGCAGAATTGCACCTCAGACATTCCTGATAGCTGTTTGTCTCATCTACCCTTAAAAATGCTGGAGACTACACAATCTTGCCAGACAATCTGTTGCTGTGCTTCACTGTCCTTGCCACTGAAAGTATGATATTATCTGCCAGGCATTTCACAGAGGACACTTTCTTCCAGTCTTTAATTTAGGACATGGGCCAGGGTTGAGAAGGTCATCCCAAAGTGTTCATTCCCAAATATTCTAGGTGCCCCAAATGCTGCTCTGCTGTCCCTTAGTGAAGGCAAACATATATTGTTCATTCTGTGAACTCTTGCATACTTCATGGGAAGAGCTACAGCACACTCTGTTAGCAGACCCTCTGGTCACTTCCAAACATTGCACAAAGCAGCCCTGAATAAATAGGAAAACCAGAAGGCTGGGCTTACTCCCACACTACCCTTTGCTAAGCATGCCACATCAGGTTCCTCTACACTTTCCTGTGTCTGGCACCAGATCCCTTTTCCTTAGGATATCAGTTTTACCTTGCCATGAGGCTGCCGTTGCTCAGCTGGTTACTTCTTGCTCCTCACAAACCTTTCCTGCCAAGAGTATGTGTTTGAACTCTCGTGGTCCTGCAGTTCTCACGTGTGAGGAATTGGGCTACATGATGGAAGCCTGATGATTGTATTCTAAGGTTATGGATGGAGAAAGACTATGGTGCTGCACAGTGCCTCTGCTTCTTCCCTTGAGCCAAGGTTTGGGCCCACTCATGGATCTAGGGAGCAGCCGTACAAGGACATGTGAGGACAACAGGAGTGAATTGAGAGTCTAGAATAAGAGTGGGTCCCATGCTCAGTTTGTAAGCCATGTACAAATATTAAACTGTATTTAGAGCTGTGGACAGTTTAGCCTTTATCTGGCCTTTTTGTTCCCAGTATGGTGAGGAACATCATTTCTTCTTGCCATAAGATGTTTTTCCACAATTATAAGTCAGACCATTTGACCCTTTAGTTGTCAGAAGCCAGGGAAATAGCTTGGAAGTTCGACAAGATATAAATATCTTCCTCTTTACCCAGAATTACTAGGATTATATACAGGGTTGTGCAACAAGGATTATCACATGAATGGGGGTCTTAATTTTGCTGGCTGTATGTGCAATTCTGTCACTTGTCTCCCTGGAATAGTACTGTCATTTTTATAAAGTGTCAGCAGTTTAGAGGTCATAATAAGCAACTGAAAAGTAAGAATTGATTAAAGTCTGTTTCAAAATGCCATGGATGTCATATGACTCCAAAAATCCTCTTCTATTTTCATTTCCAAACTGAGGGGAGGAGGTATTAAATTATGTAAATCAAGCAGAAGTTGCTAAACTTTTCCATGACTGCACCATAACTGGGGAGGACAAAATAAATCCCCTATCAGCAACAGAAGAGCAAACTCTTCTGGGGAGTTCCAGGTGACGCTGCTTACCCCATCCAGTGTGGTTGTGGAAATTGCTGTTTGTGAACTGCCACTCTTTCAGTGCGGCTCATCTCATCCCAGGGCTTAGAGCTGCACAAAACATTCAACATGCTTCAAAGGCATCAATGTGGAAAGCACCATATTCGCTGCATTCTGTCACTGCATCCGCATGGCTGTGCATTAGTAATTACTGATGACAGCTAATAAAATCAAATAAGCACATGTGCAAATGCTGATGGAGGAAAATAAAGCTAAATAATAATAAAATAACACCTTGCCAGGCCCTGATTACCTTGATCTTGGCTTGCTGTCATACTAACCTGTCCTCACTGGGGGAAAGATGTGAAGTTCTACAATCTCTTTAGCAGGTAAGGTATACATAAAGGGTTTTTCATAGGTAATTATTTAAAAATTCCCTGCAACCATGCTGCTTCTGTTGTTTTTATTAACCTAATAAAATATATTATCTGGAGAAAAGCTTGGTGTATATAGCAGTTAAATTTATATGTGCTATTCTAGTATGACAAATATTTTGTTATAGTTTGCTAGCAATTATTCAGAATAACACAAACAGCTTGGGATGATTGTAGCCTTGCGAATTGACATTTGAAATATTTATAAGTACAGCCATCCTGCCATATGGACCCTCTTTGGAGTTATCAGTCACCACATCCTACTGCTTCTGTAACTTGGGTTCACATTCTAATGCTGTCTGATTCTGTAACTCAAAGGAGCGCAGCTATGGGCAGCACAATGTGCACCACTCCTTTAGCCATAGCTGTCAGCTTCGACAAAGGAGATGAAGGCTCGTGGTGCACATTACTTGCTGAGGCGTTCTGTAAACACCTGCTTAATGCTTGCTTGTGCTGTTTAATGTCATGTGGTTCATGCAGCATAATGGGTCTCTCTGAAAGTGAGTTTTAAATGCAAAAACACCCATCACTGATCTTTCACTTTGAATGGTGTTATTATACAGTGAGGAAACCGAGACCATCTTTCCTTGACCTGCTGGTTTACAGGGTCTCTCCTTATCATGTAAAATGCATGCGATGGCCTGGATAGCAAAAGCAGGATGTGTCATGTCATTGTTTTCCCCTAGAACGAGCCTTTCCTCTCTCACGTCCGGCAGCTTATGAACAAATAGCTGGTATTTACCCATCTAACAGGGACTCACATCCGTGCAAAACTATTGCCTGCAGTGAAATTACATTCAAGGAAATGATGATTTGGTATGTTCTGAGCAGAGCCAGGCACAAAAACATACATTCTGTAGTCTTTCTTTGACTAATTAGTAGTATGTATGAAATCTTTCATGTCAAAGAAGAAGGTGGGAATTCCTCCTAGTGAATTCATTAGGGTCAGGGTTTCGGTCTTGGGAATTCAAACAAGTGCAAGGATCATTGGAAACTCGAGGTGGGTGAGGAGGTAGGAAAAACAGAAAAAGGAAAAGAGAAAAGAGGGATTAAAAGAGGAAAGAAAAAAGAGAAACGTAAAAAAGATATTTTCTATAGACATGAAGACTATTCCCATTTTAAATCCTGGTTTGCCTAGTACAGAGTGATGATATTTGGTGACTTACACATTTTGTGTGTGCAAAGGAGAACAAACCCCAGAGGATTCTCAGGCTCTGTTTATCTACAAAGGGCAGAAGTAGGGTAGGAAAGGGAAAATAATTTTTTGCTGGCTCTGGGGAATTACTTCAGGCAAACTGGGTGAACAGCTCAGAGAATTAAGCTCCCAAAGGCGTATTTTCTCCTGCGAGCGCAAAGGACTTTACTGAACAATTGACAACTCCATCTGCCCCTTGTCTGCACAGTGCTCACAACAGCGCAGAAGAGTTAATGTAAGCAAGATGGGTTGGTGTTGGATAGACAGCTTCCCAAATGAGACAGTGAAAGTGGATGCCGAGGTAGAGTTTGCATGACAGGGAGTCTGAGTTATCTCCACCAAAGGGGGGACTAATTGTTTTTTCTATGCTGTGGGTCAGGAAGGTGTGAACTCTGCATTTTCATATTTCTTATCTTTATTTGATGACAAAGCTAGTTCTCTTCAAAATGATAGAACTAATGACACTCTGGTCAAAACATCTTCAGCCATGGAGCAGCCAGAGGGAGCAGACCTATCAAGAGCCAGAACTTCTTTCTTTCTCTTTACTTCTCCTTTGCTGGTCACCTTACACTCAGTGTTCAAAACAATCTTGGTGAAAGACTTCCAAAAATTGCCCAAGAAGGTCGTACTGGACCTCAATGGCCAGGAATATTTGCTTTTCAGAATATATCTTAAGAAGAACATGTCAGAAAAGCTTATGTTGCTAGCTGTGGTTTTGGCCACATTGCTCATATTGTGTTAGACGCTTTTACAATTTCTCCATTTCTAAATAAATACACATCATACAGAGGGCAGCAAAAGAAAGCGGAGAGGATTTTCTCTTCAGGGCAGCTCTTCAGTCTCTCTGGCCAAGCCACCAATAGGAAAGGCCCTGGGCATGTCTCCTGAAATAGAGGAGACAAATGTGAAATAAGAGCTTTGTTCAGAATAAAAAGCAGATGAGGCTCAAAGGCACTAAAGCACAAAAGGATTAGGACACAGCACAGTCTTTCATTTGTCATGGACTGCTCAGCTGTGATCCAAACAACCCCTTAGATGCCTCCTACTTTTCGTCTTAAAGGAAATCCCAGAGCCTCCCTCCAATTCATACGTTAAAGGATGTTGACAGAGAGTCATGTTTGGAGACAGGTGGCTTTTTGTCCCAGATAACGAATCCCTTTGTATGGGCTGACTGTCACAACAAAAAGGACAAATTGAGCAATGTGCATCTTCTATCTATGCAAAAGGATCCACTACCTAGATAGGATGCCGGAGGGCTAAGGGTAAATAGGAGGATGTGGCAGGGACAACTGGCAAAACGGTGCTGGATCTGGTTAACTTTTATCCGTGAGTGGCTCTGGGATGCCGCTGTCAGCCAGAGAGGCACGTCTGAGCTGAAAGCCCCCTTTAAAATTCCCCCTGGCTTTCTCAAATGAGGGCATGGCTGCTTGCCGGAGAGGCCGAAAGCCGCTGTGCTCCAGGGGAGCTCCGAGCTGGCTCAAGACTTCTGGTGCTCATTACGCTGGTCAGCCAGCCTGTTCTGTTCTGTTCTGGTTGCACAATAGACTGAACAAAGCATCTTATAAAAGGAGTGTCCCAAGAGGTATTTTTTTATACAGCCGTCTTAATCAACAACCTCTAGGAAGATTTTCAGCTGGTGTAAACCAGCATTTGCCCTGCTGACACTGAGGAAATTACTTCCATTTTCACTTTTTTGTGGATGGAACCCTTAGTTGGTTATATTTTCCCATCATACTACATGCATAGGAGTTTACAAAGCCTGTATCTATTAGTTGCTCCCCAGACCGTTTAGACAGAAATATCTTGATCTTCATTTGCTTCTCTGCTGTGAGGCAGGAGCAATCCCAAAGAAGCAGGTGGAATTCCAGTGCTATAAAAGTGGTGGAAGCCATAGCAGAATCGGTAATCAAAAAGTCTCATTGATCATTGCTCACAGTGATCTTTTAGCTACCCTTATCAAATATTAACAATAATGATTTATTTATATAGCACTAACTACGAGCTAGGTGCAAGAGGATAGGCATCAGTCCCAGAGAACTAACAAACTAAATAATAAATACTTATCAATCTACAATAATAAATAATAAATCTCATATTCCAAAGTAGCTTTATTTTTTTTTTCCTCAGAGGTGTTTGCCCTCACTTTTTCTGATCAGCAGGAGGCCTTGGTTAAAAAGATCGGATTAGAAATTAATCTCTTTGATGTTTACAAAGGCAATAGGGCTTTCACACCTTTCCAAGTGCAATTCAGCTGCAGGTAAAGAACTCTGCAGCCTGTGGAAGTGCTAATTAAAGCCAATAAAAACACGATTCACCTCCAACCCTGCTCTGAAGTGCCTGGTGGTTTTTTTTTCCAGAAGATGTTGCATCTCCAGGGCACTATGTTTGACGAGCTCTCTTGTTTCAAGGGATCTGCAATGTAGAAACCATTTGGACTAGAAGGGGAGGGAGCAAAGTTTAAATCAATCCTTGTCATAGGATCCCACTGTTTATTGATATCCTGAAGGTGAAAGGTTAATGCTTTACTCAGGAAACCACTCATCCTCCAAAATGCTATTATTGTTTATCTTGCTGAAATCTATTTTTATATTTCCCAAGACATTTTTATTTAATTTCTGCTCCAGGTTGTCTTTACTGTGTTTTCATAGTATCACTGTACAAACTTAATCCTTTTCCAATCTGATAGTGCAAGTTGTGATGGAAAATGCCAAGTGTCTGGTATTCTTTTAAACAGAAAGATTAGCAGAAAGAAAAATTATTAACTTCAGGCTACTTATTTTAGCAGAACATGAGTTATCAGGGACTCCAATCAAGCACTGATGTTGAATGTAACAGATCAACTAGAGTAAACACTTGTCCCCAGGAATAATATGTCTTGTCACTTTAGCGGCTTGGAACATGTTCTCATTTATCCAGCCATTTTCTTGCCACAGCAATTATAAAATGGCCAGTTTGAAAAGAGCTCTGTTTCCATTGATTTTTTTTCTCAGCTTTTATTTTTTATTATTTTAAGTCTTTGTACCTTCTGGTTAATAAAAGAGCAAGGAGGTGAAAGGTACATAAATCTGCAACATACACAAATAGCATTTCATGGGGACAGTTTTGCCTGTGGAATTCAATGCTGAAGGAGCTTCAGGTGAAACACTGAATAACCAGACTGTAAATAACCACTAACATGCATGATAATGCCAGTAAGTGAATATGTTGCTTCAGAACAGAACTGGTGCCTGTGATGCACATGCAGCAATAATTGTCTTGTTCTCCACCTGTTTTCAGGATTTAGGTTCTTCCTCTCCTCATGGATGTTGTTAGGTACTGGAAATGGTTAATAAATTCCTAGCCTGATGTAGGTCGGCAAATACTCTCTAACTATATTAATGTACCTGGAATTACAGGAATATAGTAATCAAAAACATGAATCAAGTTTATCTCACAAAAGGAATCTGGGAGAACTCAAAGCAAATACTTCATTTGTTAGAACTGACATAAATCCTATGTTATTAAGAGCATAGAAAATACCAAGGTCCAACCATAGCTACTGTGAAGTTTTAGAGAGGCTTTTGTTGTATGACCATTTAAAAAATATGGTTAAAAGTGAAAAAAATCGTAATGTTCTTGTAGTTTTTAATGCCTACTGATTTTTCCTGTATTAAAGTAGAGTCTGCAAATGCTATTCAAACGAACTAAGAAAGCTCTTCCGAATTAGAATTCTTCATTTAATGAATTTGTCTGCATCCTGAAGGATGTTTCTTCCCCACTGTTTAGCTTGGACCCACCTGACCTTGTCTGTCAGCATTTTGATTGATGGTCAAGATTGGTTTTAACCCAAAGAGGTACATTTCCACACCCAGTTTTGCCTGGACAGAGTTGTCTGGGAAAAGCCTTCTCAGAGGTGGTTCTGCTGGCTCTTTCCCTGTGAGAACCACGAGCTCAGAGGTACTGAGAGACTTTTCATGACCGGAGGTTGATTAAGCGGTCTGCTCGATATTGTTCAGGGCAGTAGTGTCTGGCTCAGAATTAGAAGCTGCTATTTAGACCCTCCCCTCAGAAAATACAGCTCTTGGATTTTCATGGGAGACTTAGAATTGGATGAATGCATGTCAACTTAAATTAAACAAAACAAACAATTTGTGATCGCTGATTAGTCTCCTGACATGAAGTACAGCCAGAAACTCACAGTTCAGGCTTCATTTATCGCTCTCATCTTCCCTGGTTTGGCCACTCATGCTCTTTCCTCCTCCCCTTGCTGGGAAACTCTCATCCTCTGCAGACAGGGATGCAAGTACTCACCTTCCTGCACATAGTAAATCCTCACAAAGCAGCCTGCAATATATCAGTGTTCTAATAGTCACAGCAGGCAAAGGGTTCTTCAGTTTGGGTGCAGAATTGTGGAAAGGAATGAAAATAAATCAAATTTTATTTGCCAAGGGGCAAATTTTTGCCTGCAAGTCACTGGTCCTGAACAGATGATTTACGGAGGGCAAGCATGAAGTGATGTAGTCCTTGAACCAAATCCTGTTTGCCCCTAGAATCTCAAAGGTGGAAGCCAGTAAACGGCCCTCTTCTAAGTTCTTCATTTGATGACTTTGCTGACAGCCATAAGCATCCCATGGAAGCTGTGCAGGCAATGGTTCCCTGGACAACTGCTGGCAAGTGCGTTTTTTTATGAGTTGTTCATTAAATTCATTTCCACTGCTGAGAAGGAGCCATTACTTCTCCTTTCCTGCAATCCTGGCAGTTAAACTTTGTCATTCGTATTTCCATCTTCCCAGTGGTTCTCAGCCACTTCCCACTGAGGCTGACTCTTCTCTCTGGTCTGTGAAGCAGATCACTGCTGCTACAAATGCAGACCTCAGACATGAACCCCATCCAAGGCAGATCTGGGAAAAATAGCTGTTAAGATGAGAGATATTTTCCATACTGGCAAACTGTGCTTCACCCTACTGCTCCTTCTCACTCCCAAGGGTTGTTCCATGTATTTCTTAGTTCAGGCAAAGCTCTTCCTCCTCTTCCTCCTGCTCATCTTCACATCTAGGTGTGTGCGCACATGGCCACAGGTGCCTTCCCAGCAAGTAGAATGTCAATGAGCCCAGGTTTAGCATGTGTTGATGGGCACTTAGAGTACTGCTGGACACGTTCCTGGCAGAAAAGGCCCTTCCAAAACCCGAATCCACAGAGATCACAAAAAGGACAGTAGAAGTTTTACCTTGTTTGAGGTTTGATTCTAGAGTGCTTGTGCGTTTTCATTCTCATGCAGTAACATAGGCAGGAAGGAGCTGTCTGCATAATTGATCGTTATTAGGCATAAGCTTTGCTGTCTGTCCTGAGTGAGGCTTTAATCTGTAACAATGCAACACAGCAGCAAAACACTTGCAGCATAGCCAAGGAGGCAGAGGCCCTGAGCAACTGTTTTTCCCCGTGTTTCAGGAAGTGGGAGTCACTCAAACTACCCAAAACAAGCAATCTTGCCGTCTACTGGAGTTTTTGCTGTGACTGTTGGTCCCAGAGGACTGGCGGTATGTGGGTCAGCAGTTATTTAGAGCAGGGCTTTGGAAATGACAAATTAAGTGAGGGTGATTGTATATTTGGGGTAGGATGTGATCAGGGTCCTGTGCCCAAAGAGAATGAGTAAGAACAGTGCCCCTCCTTTATTTAATCCCTTCCCTGTAACAAATCCCAAGCGCTTTCCAGTTCCCCTCTCCAGCCACCCTGCTAATATTTCCCACCTTCCCCTAAATGTCCCAGTTGCATCACAACCTACCTCTCAAGATTTATTTTGCAAGAAAGCAAAGTATTTACATTTGCCAGTGATAGCTCCAAATGTTGGTTTCCAAATATTGGATTATTTCAAGAAAGCAAATGTGTATACACATTTTCTCATTAGGGAAAGAAAAAAGGAATGATCAACTCCTAAATGCTGCTCACAGTTGCTATTCTAATTCAAGCACAGCATGTAATACAAGCGACTGCGGTAGGCTATAACATTATAAATGACACCTCATTGGTGATGGAGACAAATCAGATTACGTGTGAGTAGGTTATTGATTGTGCTTAGATTTCTTAATCTCTTAAATCAATGAAAGAATAGTAGATAAAAGAGAGAATGTGTGCTTGGAGGGCAAAGCATCTTTTAATACCTAGTTTTTAATGAGCATTTTTTAATACTCAGTAATATCTTAACTGGAAAGACAGCCAGCTTGAAATATAGGTTAGTACTTATTACCAAGATGCCTCAATCTAGATTTCTCTCTCAGTGTTTGTACTACACATCAATTCTGATTTACCTCTTGTTGAGCTAATGAAAACGTGTTATGCAGTTTTATTAAAGAAAATAAAGTCTTCAATTGACTGTCTCTGAAACAGTACAACAAATTCTGAGGAGATTAACATAAGGATTAAACATACAGATTTTGTTGCAGGAGTTGTTTTCATGAATACAGTCTTAATTGATTGTAGCAAAACAAATATGCACTTTGGTAATGCATGCTGAGTCTCCAATTCAGCATTATTTTAATTAAGTCTTTTGAATGATGAATTTCAATACAGCAGATGTTCTTGAGTATTCAGGTATATAAATATAACCAGTGTCAGTATCTGATAAGCCCGCAATTTGAGAGTTTAAACACATGTGAAACTGGGCCAATTGTTGAGAGTTGAAAAAAGAAGGGATTTGCTAAACCACTGCTTGCACCTGTTTTGCATTATGATGTTATTCCCTCCATGCTAACCTCGGGGGAAAGAAGGGAAGTCTTGTGTGCAATGCCAGAACATGGGGAAGGAGATGTATTCATTCCTCTTTTGCATTTTCTCATTAACCAATCACAGCAGCTGATCCTGGGGAAGAGCAAATTTCAGTACATTTTACTTACTGAGTATTTTATTCAACAGCTCTCTCTGCATGAACACAAGTATTTCATTATGGAATTGCAGGTGAATAAAAAAGTGCCAAACCCTATGAATGAGTGATTTTGAGATTGAAATTATGTCTCCTCACAAATAAAGGATTATGGTAGGCAGTTGTTTGACTTTCAAATAACAACTGATTTGACAGGAAGTGTCTAATGAATCTAAAAATGTTTTATGTCACCTTGGATTTTAAATGACATTGTAAATATTATTGGTCTTCAAAGTATTTGGGTGTGTTCTCTGTAAATTTTCGTATAGGCTTGTAGTCAGAGGACATTTCCCTGCATATGGAGTTCTTGCACCTCAGCTCCCGGTCATTCAGAGCCATCACCCTTTGCAATGAGAAATATATTGATAAATGGCCTTGGCTTTCTTCAGTAACCTGAAATTTTTGTCTTTCTCTACCTTAGAAGACATACGAGCAGAAAAGCCATCCCTGTTTTGACCATGTCCAGACTTCCATGGAAAAGCAGCAGAGCCTCTCAGCTGTGTGTGAGAGACTGAGGAAACACAAGGGTGAAAAGGAAACTCAAAAGGCACAAAGAGCTTCTGCTGAATAACACCTGCTTTCTGAGAGCACTTCTCTATCAAGAGAACTTTTAGGCACTGAGACTTACGAGTAAAGATGATTTCAAGTCACCAGCCAATGCATCCATGTTTAATATATTTATCAGAGTCAAATAAAACTGTGAAAGAATATGAGAGAGGAAATCAGGCAGGATGCTGTATCTGAGTCATTTTAGAAAAGCAGGATGGCAACCTGGAGTTGTTATCAGACTGTAGGCTGAATTATATGTGTTTGTTCGCAGGTCTTCAATCTGGCATCTGAAGTGTGACATGAGGGACAGCCAACCTGAGGGTACGTGTCGTGAGTAAGAAAGTCACCTCAGCTGTCACCAGCACTGCCACGCTACCATGCATTGCCCAGCCAAATTTCCGTGCGACCAGCACTGCCCATGAGAGGCCACAGAGACCTCATGAGAATTCTGGATACTGACCCTATTACCTGTCTGTCATCCCGTTTTTCTGTCCCTTTCAGTTTCTGAGCCCCAGTTCTATTTCTGGGGAAACCTGAGGGTGTGTTCCATCTTCAGGAGTAGCTTTTAACACAGATACTTTTCTGTGTTACAGGAGCCACACTGGCAAGGGCTGAGATGAACGAATTAGTGCAGCTTGGTGAGACACAGCTTCCTGGCCTGGGCTCTGCCTGGGCTCACCCCAAGGTGTAGAGACTGTGGTTGTCTTTTCCAGTACATCAAAATTAGGAAACTAGACTCTATCTGTGGATCTGAATCCCCCTTGGCCCCCCTCAGATTCACAGCTGAATACATATCTTCAATATTTCACTAGAAACACATCAGTGTCTTGTTTTATATTATGTCCTGCTTCAGGGTGGATTTCAGGGCCAATTCTATGTGTGTCTGAAAATCTTCCTTTCTGATACTCGTTTTCACATCTTCCTCCATCCTTTCGTCCCTTTCGTTCTCATCGCTGAGCTTTGCTGGCTCTGGAAGCCAAAGAGAGCCATCCATCACAGATTATTTGACATGAAGGCATTTCACAGTCTCTCAGCTCCTGGCATGTGGACAAGTCTGTTGGAGTATGACCTAACATTTAAATAATGATTCACCATTGAATATTATGAGAAATTGGCTGACAATTTCAAGGTAATGCCCTTCCAAAGATGTACAGTATTAATTCTTTATTATCATATAACTGTATGTTCACTTGGAGAATCTTAAATTTAGTTTACATTTTGCAATTAATTTAGTGAAATTCTGAGTTAAATTACTTGCTATAAAAATATTAAACATATTACAACTGTCTGGACGTGGTCTTCTAAATGAAAGGGAGGTCTAATTATTTTAGAAGAGAAATATAAACAGTGTCAAGATTTAACCACTGTTCAATTTAATATAACTTCTGCCTAATTTTACAAATGGTTATTTATACACTTAACATGCATAAAAAAATAATAAATGACCTCCGTAATATTGCTTTTGGTATAGTTAGTAGTGTAGGCAATTATTACAGTAACGTTGAAAACATCCACCAGGGAAATCTGTACTTGCTTCCCAAACACGAGAATAATGGAAAGGGGAAGAAAAAGGTAGCAAAAAGCATACAAAAAGGAGTTTCACCAAGCAAACCTTAGCTGTGAAGTCACCCTTGCACCTCTCCTGCAAAAAGAAGAGAGAGAACTTGAAATCATGGCCTTGGGAAGGTGCAGGATGTGCAAGCAGAGAGAGTGGTGCCCTCACGAAGAGCAGCTCCAGGACAAAATGAGAGCAGGAACCCGCTCCCAGCCAGCTTGCTGTGCTTACGGTGGTGAAGACTCCAGGGTCACTGGGAGCTCTGGCCAAAACCCAGTCAAAGAACTAATGCTACAAACTGCCTTATACAGAGGGGAGCACCAGAGACCATCAAATGCTCTTTCTACCTAGGAAGTTTCCACCAGGAGCCATCTGGCATCCCCAGAGAAGTGCAGGCAGGGTACAGGAAGGACTGGGCAACCGGTACAGAAATTATTGCTCTCTTTTTCCATACTCTAGCGGTTTTCATCGGTGGTCTGTGGGGTATTTCTAAGGGTCCAAGGAAGACAATTAGCAAAAGCAAGTTTTCTGCTAGCAGACTTACACGTATTCTGAATACAGTGCCCCCTTAGAGCAGGGGTCCATAGAGTGAGTATTCAAAGGCTAAAAATCTCTGTGAGAGAAATAAGCGTTACAAGGAGGCTTCCATAGTACAGCCTCCCTGTCTCCAGAGGCTGTAACGGACAGGGCTGCAGTGGCTTTAACAGGCCGCTAATACGGCCAGATGCATCAAAACAGTACAGAGGAAATCCTGAAGTTAGCAGGAGTTTCAGCAAGCACACGTCCCTCAAGCTTTGTTCATAAATGCATGCTGGATTTTCAAACGGTGTGAATTTTCAAGTACGCATACTACTTAAAACTTTGTCTTCTACTAGCAGAATACTATATTCCCTTCATTCCTTCCTTCTAACTTTTAAACTTTCACATCTTGCTGTTTCACATCTGGAAGTGTTAGCTGCTATATTTGGAAACATCCATGTACAGTAATTACTTAATTTCTTTACAGAAAGAAAGGAAGAAGGCAGGCAGGACTGAATGCAGATAACATTTTGAATATTTCATTACAGCAGCACACCCAAGTGATCTGATCCCATCCTTATTCTCAACAAGAAATAAAGAAAGAGAAGGGGAGAAACTTATTGTACCTTCTTCTAAAGCATGATGTAAAATAAGAAAAGATCAGAAGTGGGTACTGAGCTATCACAGGGGCTGCTTCAATACCACAGTGCTTCAAAGATGCCTGTTTGTCAGAGCCCTAGGTGGTACTTCTCTGTATTTGCAGGATGAAACTCAGCCAATAAAACAACTGTGCAGCACTCTTATTCTCCTTTATTAAAAGGTTTCTTGCAGATAGTAGAATGCTATCTCTTCAGACACTGCAGAGAGGTTTTACTACACTAGACAATATAATAAAATATATTTGCTCTTCTGTAAAGTTATTACGGGTATTTTTAAAATATTCTTTCAGAAGGACAGCTGGCTGAGTCCCCAAACATCCCTAAGCAATGTTATATGCAGGTTCACCTCCAAGTCATCTTAAGAAGTGGAAAGACTTTCCACAGCCATTAATATAGAAAAGATTCAAACTATTTCCTGGGGAAAAAAATCAGGACTGTTCTTTGGCCTATAACCTGCATCGTTCTGCAATGTTGATTTTTTTGTTGACTGAGTGAGCTGAGCTGACTTGCTGAGTTGTCACAGGAGCCGGAGCACCAGAAGGAGATGGGGACCAGGGAAAGAAGGAGGAAAGAGGCATGCAGGGAGATGTCCAACTGTGTGGAATCTTATCTTGAATCAATAGATGCTTTACCATTGATTTCTATGGAGGCCAAGAGTGTCAGGGAGCAATGTGGAGAAAGTCTGACGTCCAGGAATTTCCCAGTTCCACACAGAGAAAACAAATCACGAAAGTCCCTGATTCTCCTACTTTCTCTCCCTTTCTTGACATTAACTTCCCAGACCAGCTCAGCTGGATTCCGCTTCACTGTTTCTTCATTACTGAAGGCAGTTGAGAAAACCAAGCATCACTTGCAAGTGTGGATTAGTGAGATTCATCAAGGCTTTGCTTTAGTTTATCAGAAACTCTGAGACACGCTGGGCTGTGCCAGTTAAGATCCAGCCATTATTCTTAATGGCACCTGGCAATGAAATACCAGGATATGCTGCCTGCATTCCTATGTATACACAGGAGCAAGAACGTTTTCATTTGCAAAAACTATTGTGTACATCCCAGGGCATCAATAAAAGAAGTTTATGCACCAAAAAGCCTGTCTTTAGCCTGGAAAACCACAGCTACATTTGGTTGCTCTCTCTACACAAGCTTATATTTCAGCTGAGAGAGATACACTGTGATTTAGTGAACTGCCTGGTCTCTATCAAAACCAATATCTCTTTATGTTTTAAGTTCAGGAGGGTATTCCATCATCACAGTTTGTTGGTGCTTTATATTGTGCTGTGCTACAAGCCAACTTACATGAAACGTTCTCTCCTTGCACCTCCTGCCTTTCACACTTCCCAGCACTGACTAGTGAAGTCTGACACGAAGTCCTGGATCCAGCATGTTTGGGAGACTTAGAACCCAGCTCAGCTCCATATTTTGCAATGAATCTGTTATGTCTCAAATAGCTCAAAGCAGAACCACAGATCCTCTTAATCTGTAAGCTTTGGCATGTTTCAAACCCAGGTTTTAACCAGTGTGCCAAGACTGCGAATAGGATGAATCATATGAGGCACAGTCTGAGAACTTAAGTGGGTGTTGTTAAGGTTGTTAGAAGTCCTTCAAATCATCTAAGAGTCATAGGCCTTCTGTGTTCATCATATTGGATAAATCCTGACAAAAAGGTGCCAGTTGAACATACTCGCTCTGGACTATTTCGTAACTGAGCATCCTCTTTCATTAGCTCCAGCAGTGAACTTTTTGTGTCATTCCACATAAAGGAGATGAATATAGCTAGCAAATATTAACCTCCCCTCAGACAGTGTTCTGAAAGCTTCCAAGATCACTGCTATAGAACAATAGTATCTTTCGAACATACAAAATACAGCAGTAACAAATCAACCATCTCTGGCATGGTCTGTTTCTTGGAATTTGTTTTAATTGTCCTAAATGCGTTATCAGATGTTGACAGTAATAAAGTCTCTTTGTGTAGAGGAGATGGGTTACAGTCCCATCTCCTTTAAATGTTTATGCCTTGGCTGCTTCTAAGGGCAAAGAACTGAGTTAGTTGACCCAAGTAGTCCCTTCCAGTTCCGTGTTCTTTATTAGGAAGTTCTCACTAGTCAGTGTGTCATTTCTTTTAGGTGTGCTCTTACTAAGGACACAACTATTTCCTGCCTAAACTTTGCCCTAGGTTGATATTTCTTTTTTTCATATCTCCATGTGTGAGATTAAGGTGCTTGTACTTGCTCCTTCTGCAGCTGACTTGAAGCCTCCAACTTCCGTAGGCTTCTGATCAATGACCACTTAGCTTGGTATTTCTAAGGCGGCAAAACTGGCTGAGGTATAAAAACCCACAAGAGAGTGCACAGAATAGGTCATCGCGTGTATATGTACCTAGTGGGATGTAAATTCAGCTCTGTCTGCACATGCAAGTGCAAGGGTTTGCAGACAGAAGGAATGCAGGAGCCTTTGGGGTACTGCTGTCCTATTTTCATCTCCTGTTGCTACCAGTCTGGCCACGACTTGAACTTGGGAATGAGCAGTGAAGTTTATGAGTAGTGAAGGTTCTCCTCTCCTATATTAAAATTGCTTCTGCCTTATCTTGTCAAAGTTGTATAATTTGTGTCACCACATCACCAGCCAACCCACAAACAGACCTTCCAAACTATGAGCTCAGCTCACAAATCACACTCATTAAAGCTTCACATTTTTGCAGAGTACAAATAAGGAACTTTCTAAGTTCATTTATGCCTGTGTATGAAACCTTTACAATTCAGTCATAGTTCCAAAAGCTATCTCAGACAGATTTACAGAAGTTGGCACTTCTGCAATAGTAAATGAATCACTGAGGATAACATCTTTATTAAGTTTATACATCTTGGCCCTAAAATAGCAGTGCTATGTGTAAAATCAAGGTCTCAGAGAGCAATAGAAGTGTTTTCACTGGTTTCTGCACGATCCAAGAGGATAAGGGTGATTGTAACACCAATAATCTACTTCAGCAACGGCAAAATAAAGATGAGTGTTAATCTTTAGAGGAGCACATGGCTTGCATCTCCCCCCATCAAAAACATTAAAAATTCAATGTTTTATTAAATAGGTTTCTGCAGGGGAAAATGCTGTGTTGTTAATTAGGAATGAAATATTAGTGTAAAACAAGCAAGCTTAGTATAAGTTAACGTTTGCAAATTCTCACTTGCCTAGTAAGAAAGGTTAGTTAGACGTAAGTCTAAAGACTGATTAGGTGTGTAATCGTGGTGTTATTATGTTAATGGACTTGTTTGTTGCTGTGTTATCAACAAAAGATTAAGCAAATCCCTACATGAAAGGTAGAGGTGAAGCAGTCTGCTGGAGAAGGTATTTGGGTAGCAAATCTATGTATTATCATCACTTATTTGTGGAGCAATTATTGCTGTGCTGGGCGCTTTTCTCTCAGTTCTCACAGGTGGCAAAACCACAGAAGTTGCTGAGCAGTTTTGCTTACAGCTGGTGTTGCTCCTTGGACTGACTTGGTTTAAGAAGGCTGGTTATTGCAGCAGAGCTTGATTCACCAGTTAAACCACTGACAAGGGCAGCGAGAAACATCTTTTCACGCAGACAGGCATCTTCGTCTAAAGAAACAGCCTTGGGCTAGGTAAGTTTTTTCTTAATACTTCAAGCCTGAAAGGTCTCACAAGTATGGGCCACTTGTGCTGGACTTGATTGAACTATGTGGCTGGGCGCATTTCGAAGGCATGCTGCCCAGGAGCCAGGCGTCTCTGCTGTGCTATGGACTCGCCATTACGCTGCAAGCAGTCCTGCTTCTGCAGGCTGCTGGGCTCAAATCTGAGCCTCCTAAAACAGGGCATGTAAATGAGGTGGGTGGCTGGAGGGCCCTTGCAATGAATTGCCTCTGCCACATCAGCATGTGGCCAATAACTCAATCACGTCTGTGCAACAGTACGCACCAGGCCAGGAGGAGGAAAAAATGCCGTTTGCATTCTGATGCAAACAACGTGCTCAGACTGCATCTGCGGGGTGATGAACATATCTTGCAAAAATTGATGTCTTGTGCCTGTTCCATCCTGGTACGATCCACTCGGGTTCCTCAGAGGTTTGCATTTTTCTGGTTTTGTTTTTGTTTTTTTTCTTTTGAGGGCTTTATTTTATTTTTTTTCCCACTTCTTCCTACACCCATTGGTTTTAAATCTTCAGCTTTTAGGATGTATGGCTTACAGAATGCTTCCTGCAGAGTTCTCGTTAAACACAGCTGGGCAGAGTATTGGATATTTCAGTCTACAATCACATAAAATGCTATGACAGCAATGGGTTTGGGGTGGGGGTTGTTCAGTTACCACCATGGTTGCCCAAAAGAACTGAAGCAAGATTTAAGTTCTTTGGCTGTGTAAACTCTCATAGCTTTCTTGAAATCAATGCAATGCTGAATTTTGCAAGGTCTGAATCTGATCCTCCATGTTTACTGAGTAGACATCAAAACAATCTCTCATATGACAGTGTCTAGAGCTGCTCAGAGTTATTTGATAGAAAGTGTCATGTCAGTGGAATGGAGTTTTCATATAGAAAGACTTTACCACTTCACTCTGGGAAAATAATAATAAAAAATTGGACTAATTTTAATTTTTGCATTGAGATGTGTTTTAGAACATTTTGGGGTTTCATAATAAAATTAATTTCACTTTCAAAGTGTTTTCTATTTTATTTTGCAAAAAATATCTCAGTCTATATAATATTTTTTTTAAAATATGAGGGTCTTAAGCACTTTGAAACGAAGCAAATATCAAGATTACAGCAGGCCCCTTCCAGAATTCTAGCTCAATGCATGCTGAAGACCTCATCTATGCATCATGACATGAAAGAAAAACAGACCTATATAGAGAACACAAACATTGAACTAATCATGAAGCTAATTATGTTACCTCAGTGGGATGTAAATGTGCTTAATTTTGAGCACACTATCTAGAGGTTTGCTGAGTAGGCAAACTGAGTAACTTGATGGATATCTGCAAGCTCCAAATAAAGTAACAACAACAACAACATGCTGAAGGAAGGAGTAAAGGCATCACTGGGAGCCACTGAAACCTCTGTGTTGTTCACTGAAGCAGTAGTCCCAGCCACAGTATATTTTATTTTTCCATGCCAATGACAATAATAGCTTGAGTGACTCACAGTTTATTGCACACTATATTAACAAAAAATGATATTTAGCACAAAATTATCCATCCTGAGCTTAATTTCCAGTCCGTTTCCAGTTCACTTCCATGTTCTTATGATGAGGTTCTTGTCAGTCCAGGTTGGAACACAATTTGAGCTTGGTTTTGGTAGGTTTTGCTGGTTTTAATTTAAAATCTCATATCAGTTTTGCCCCGTGTAGGAATACCTGATGTGCAGAGCCTTAGAGGTGACTTCTGGCTGCCAAACTTGTGGAAGGAGGACAGGGAGATTGCAAAGGCTGGCTCTGTAACCAGGGCGAGACAATTCCAGACCTCTGGGGAAACCGTGAAGACGGTGCCAAGTGCAACGTGGCTTTTAGTCATCATAATTGTATTTATAAAGCCACCAGGCCACCTGCTCAAGTGCTTGAGTTGCTGCTCAGCCGATTAAAACACAGTAGCCAGGTCATAAAATATGTATTAGAAGAGCCAGACAAAGTGTTAACTCATGACATGGCTAGGAAGCAAGCCACGCCCTTGAGCAAATACAAGCAAACAGAAAACCTGCAGGTTGCCCCAAATCTGGCAGCATCACTGTCATAAGACAGGGGATGCCAAATCAAAGGGTGCATCGGAGCTGTGGCTGAGCAGGACTCAGCTCTCAGGTGCTGGGAGCTGCCAGCCCACAGTGCTCCAGGGCTTTCATCAGACAACAGCCCTGACCATCAATGGTCTGCACTGCATCTGGTGACTCACTAGGAAAGGTCTTCTGACACCCTCTCGCCCCCACTGCAAATAGTCCTGAGGATATACATATGCTACTCTGCTGCAAAATTATAACATCTGATCTTTCTCCCCAGTCACCATAGTTACCTTTTGATCTGAATGAAGGATTTTGTGCTGCACAGGGTTTGTTTGTGTTTGTTTGTTTTTCAAAGGAAACTCAGTCAAGACTAAGCACTGATTCAGTTCTGAACTCAACCTCATCTTTCTCGTGGCTCATTAACAGCCTGTGAGATCTTCTCAAGCTTTTCTTTCTCTGTTCATTTAGTAACTGAAAGCTTTAACAGTTACTCATATATGAAGTCTTGATGCATTTTGGTTGTTTTCCACTAGGTGCCTTAAGTGCAGGAACAGTTCTTCAGCAAGCAACACCCCACCTTTTCCTAAGCAGCTACACAACTGGTTTACCAGAAAATGGAATCTTAATATTCTCAAATTTACTGTAAGTTCAGAATTGACAAAACCCCTTTGCAAACAGAGCATTGGCTGTGAGCTTTATTTATTACAAGCACTGGCCAGTACAGGAAATCTGAAAAAGGAAACGAAAAGGAAAATGAAAAGGAAAAAAGCCCCACATTTAATTGGTTAGGTGCTCTGGGTTTATTACTTTCTGGGAGTGCTAATTCTGAGGAAAAAAAAAAAAAAAAAAAAGGATCTCTGCTTTGGTTTTGTGGCAGGTGGGGACATGAAGAAGGAGAAAGAATACAAAAAATTAAATATAATTAGGAATGTTCTTTATTCGTGACAATAAGTGGGAATCTTCCCGACCAAAAATAAATAGTTAACATTCATTTAAAGGAAAGGAACTTGAAGAAGTAGTTCATCATAGACAAAAATGAAAAACAAGATATAAAAGTAACTCTTATGTATATGGAAGAGGATTGTTCTTGGAAAGAGTGTGACTCAGTAGGTCAGTCTCTGACATTGTCCTATGCCCTTTGCTTTGGGAAACCAAGGAAGGGCTACCTGGAAATTTCTGTTGCATCAGGGACTCCTCAGGTGGCAGAAAGATTAAATCAGACCCATTTTCCCTACATGTGCCCCTTCTGGGTAGAGAAAGTGAGGGGATGCCAAAGCACCAAATTTTGGCTGGCAACATATACTCTGAAATCCAGCTGAGTCTGGCATCACTTTCAGTGCCCTTGAGGTTTCTCTAATACATGTGGCCAACTCCCTCAAACACTTGTCACCTTTGTTTCAGTCCTTTCAGTGTTATGCCAGTAAACTAGTCCTAGAAAAATGCAAGTTCTCTCAGGGGAGAAAAATTTACATTTTCCATAAGAGAAAATAAAAGCAAAGCAGTTTCTACTGAGTTTCTACTCAGATAGAAGCATTTTGTTTCACGGTAGCACCACAACAAGCTCAAGCCAGGAGGCCACGGGATCACAAACCACCAGTGCAGCAGCAGCAAAGCATCTCCCCAGCTGAGGTGAGCTCTACTTACACCCTCCAGACCGCTGTTTCTACTTTTCCAAACCAGACCACTCTCAGGGCATTCAGTTCCAAAACCAAATATTTCAGCAGGCCACTTAGAAAACAAATGGTGAAATTTTGAGCTGGTTCAGAGTAGCTCTGGGTGAGGCATGAACACACTAAGTATCTTCATTAGGAATTGTTTGTTCCTAAGTTTACCTGCAGGAGACAGAGGAAGGGAGGTTTTGGACATCCCTATCCCTGCTCATGACCAGCCATTTCATCTCCAGACAGGACTCAAACTCAAGGCTGAGTGTGAAGACAGATGGAAGTCTCTTAGAGAAATGTACTTTCTTTACTTTGTCAGTTTACTTCAAAACAAGCATGACTTTTCCCGTGCTTTGTTTTGTTGTGTTTTTGTTTCTGGTTTTGTTTGTTTGTTTTTTCTGGGCTCAGGAGGTGGCTGTCAGCAGAAACTTCAGACTTGTAGAATACAACCCCCTCTTATTTCATCTTCACTGTCATAGTCCCCTGTTCAGATAGCTATGCTTACAGACTGTGTTGGGTTGAGGACCTGAAACCACGTTACATTGCTCTGTAACAAAACCGTTCCCAGTATTTTGCAACACTTAAGCCACCTTGATGTGTCCTAATTCCCCTAATATTCCTTTTTCAGTTAGGTGGCAACTCCAGATGTCATCTACAGAGCCTGAGAGTGAAATCTCTCCCTAGTCCCACCATCCATTTTTTAAAAGACCATCACTGTTGCTATTCGAAATCATTCACTAGCCTGGAGAAGGTTAATTTTTAGGTTGCTGAGTTTCCTACATACCAGTATAGTGAACTTCCTCCTGAACCTTGTTTGATAGTCCTGTTCTTGCTATACAAGGTGTTTCAGGAAGATGGACCCAGTTTCAAATTGGATTGGATTTCAAATTGGGTCCATCTTTCAGAAACAACCTGTATATCTATGATACCCCATTTGAAATCCATCAGAAGGTTCTTGTTAAAGTGTACTCTTTAAAAATCTGCTTGCCTCCTTTTTCTAAAGACAATTTCCTGAAGCAGGACAAGATTTCCCCGTAGAGATTATCTGATCCTGAATATGGAGCTTCCATGCAAGCATTTACTCAACACCTGAAAGCATTTGGTATAAATTACTACCAGCTCTGAGCTGATCCATTTCTGTCAAGGAAACCAAGAGTGCACACCTAGATCATGTGCATGATCGTTCTGCCAGACATCTGTGATTTATGGTTGCAGGAAAGACCAGCCCCTCTCCCTTTAACTGAGTAATACACTCACAGGTCAAAAGTTAGATACCTAACCCTTACAGACAAAATCCTGGAGAATACAAAGAAAGAGATGACACTTCTGTCATATACCATCTTGCTTTTAATAAACTCAGATTTAACACGATAGCATCATTGTAGAAGGTGTAACTGAAATGTTCAGTTTGCCTACGTTTCTGTCAATAACTAGATCAAAGCAAAACAAAAGAGATAAATTAACCTTATTTCACTAGAACATGATATGAATAATGTGTGGGTTTACACTTTCACCGTTTTATTTACATGGTTACCTTATACACTTCATTCTACAAAGCTGTTCTTATTTTTTACCATGACGTTGATAACTCATCGTTTTCATATTAAAGGCTCTTCTCTGGCAAGTTACTTTCCCTAAGTTGCCTGCAGAACCATAAATGTACTGGGTTAATGGAATGAGATATTTGGCCCCTCACAAATGAGGACTGATCTAGATCTTGCCTGTGCAGAACAGAGAATAAATCTCAAATCTGTAGGCATTCCTCTGAGTCTCTTCCTCTACCACAAATAAAGAGCCACTAGAAGGATATTCATGTATTATATATGCACATCTGTTCACTCGTCCACTTTATTGTTCACAATACAAATAACTGAAAAAAACCCAGTTTCTGTTACTCAAGTAGATTTTCTTTTTCTTGAACCTCTATCAAACTGTAGATGGACTGTATTGTGGCATTTTCATTTCCATTATCCTAAGTGGTGTATAGAATCATGTTGAATATAAAGTTGAATTCAAACCAAAGGTTTCAATTTGATTTTATTATCAAAATTCCAACAGTGAAATAGTGGAGCATTTTGCCCACAGAGGCTGTGCCACCTCAGTCCATGGAGGTTTTCAAGACCCTTTTGGACAAACGCCTGAGCAACCTGGGCTGATCTCAGAGCTGACTCTGCTGGAAGCAAGAGGTGGGACTAGAGTCCTTCAAACCTGGATTATTCTACAATCCTGTAATACCAGATAGCTGAAAAGTGTTTCAAAGAAGGTGTGGAAACTGATACACAAAGGAGGTGCAGCTGGAAAACAAACTGTGTAAAAGACTCTTTAAACAGTAGTTTAAACAGGAAGTGATTCAATACATCATGACAACCAGGTGGCTCTAATACCCAGGGGTGCCATTTATTGCTTACAGTTGGCTAGAAAGTTGTTTGCAGAAATGTTTTTGCAAATAAGAAGAAAAAATCTGAAAAAAAATGTAGCATATAATTATATAAATACTTGGAATTGGAAACACAAATCTTAGCAGCAGAGGAACATAAACTTCTAAACTAGAAATGATGATCACTCCAGGATTATTCAGATCATTTCCATGGTTATTAAACCTGCCTCTTTATTCTTTGAGATAATTCCATAAAACTATCAGGGTGGTTATACATACACGAAACTGCATCTGCCATTACCCTAAGCGACTCAATTGTTTGTTTTTCAACTACAAAAGTGGTAAAGAAACTGTACAAGTATTCCTTAATGTAATTTACTATCCTATCACCATCTGCTACATTTGGCACTGAATGTGTAGCTGAAATCCCTTTTATAAGTGTGCCCTGAACCAGGAAGCTGATTCAGACCAGAACCAATTAGTGTTCCCAGCCTTTCTCAAAGCACAGAGAAACAGCAGTGCGCACAATAGTTGTACTTGCATTTTACAAGTGTTTGTGTTTTGTGAACATGAATGTGTTGAGGAATCTGTTTTAGCGTACAGCGGCTCTGTCCAATGCTGCAAATCACTGATACCAGTAATGAGAGGCAGGAATGGGGACACATGGGAACCGCACAGCTTCTCACTCATGACCTGTGGCTGGGGATGGAGCAGTAGTTCCACGGCAATATGAATCCCTGCATCGTGCACATATGTTGCACATTGCTGCAACTGAATGTGAGCCAAACCTCAGGTGAACACTAAAGAGTTCATTTAGGATTCAAGACTGGATCTCCAGCTGCTGCAAATCGGTGCAGCTCTCGTGTTTCCTACAGCTCTGCAGCGTCCACCTCAGCAATGCCCTCTTGGGGTCTTGCCCATTTCTGCACAGCAGCCATGCCCAGCTAATGGCACCTAGGATTTTACAAAAACCTGTGAAACAAGCTTTTGGCAAGTTCCAACAAAACCTAAAGAGAAGGAAATGCAAAGGGTCAGCCGTGAACTCACTCCAGCTCCAGTAGTCTTCTGAGTGGTTTCTGAAAGGAGCCCCAAGCTTTGGTGTGAACATTTGACAGAGGATAATACCTCCTGCCTTCTTGGAGAGGTGTTGGGAAACCTCTTCTGTGGCTGTGGGGTGAAGGCAGGTTTGCGCAACTTTCATGATGTGATTCTGAGAAATTTTCTGATGTAGGAAACTGTAAGTCGTCTTTTAAACAGACTCTTTTGGAAGAGACCAGTGACTGACTGAACATGTATAGGAGGTCACTGGTAACATGGAGATTAACAGTATCAGTGGCACTATTATTTTTTTTTTTTAATCTGCTTTGACAGATGTATAGGTTTTGGTTGTTGGTGGTGGTGGTTTGGTTTTGTTGGTTCTTCTTTGTGTTTTTTTTCAGTTCTGCCATACAACGGGTTATCACCAGTGAAAAAGCTTTAGAGTTCTGCCAATTTATTAATTAAACCTGGGAATGACATCATCTTATGAGAGGTGAATATTTGGCATTGGGAAGAGAAGGAAGCAATCCGGAGGGATATTATTGTTGGAAAGAAAAGATAAAAGAATATGCAGCTCTCCTATTTAACAAGCAGCAGCAAAGCAGAAATCCAGGATCTTCCCCATCTGCTGATGCTAAAGGAGAAGAAATACGAGGCACAACAGTGATCAGGTCTAAAACCACCAGATTCCAAAACAGTGTTAATAAAGAAAAGCCAGATTTACCTGCTTAGCAAGAGGCATTGACAACAGAGGGCAGTCTCAATAGACCAAATAATTAAAGAGACAATTGCCACAGTGAAGTAGATACTGCACAGTGCGCTTTTGGGGAGGAAGGGAGGAAAGGTGCCAGATGTGTGAGGGATTATGATCTAGACAAAATCACTACAAAGCTGATACACAAATGATTGAAAAGCCTTATGCTAAGAGTAGTTATCGATAGTCTGCTGTCAAACTAGAAGGTCACATCATGTGAGCCCCATAGGAGACTGTATTCTGTCCGTTGTTATTCAATATTTTTATAAATGACTTGGATCACAGAATGGAGTGTACACATATAAAATTTGTGGATGACATCTTACTGGAAATCTCATGAGAATTTTTGGAGACAGGATTAAACTTCAAAATGATGACAATAAATTGGATAAATGACCTGAAATCAATAAGATTAAATTCAATACAGATGCTGTATTTAGGAAGGAAAATTAGAAAATGGAGAACATCTGACTAGAGCATGATATAGCAGTAAAGAATATGAAGATTTTAGTGGATCACAAAATTGAAAATTAGCAGCAAAGTAGAGATCCTGGAAGAATAGTTTTACTCATCACTGAAATAGTAGATGTCCAGTTTTACTCATCACACATCATCTCACCAGCCCAGTCTGGGTGCTCCATGTAAACAATGTCACAGACCAATGACAAAAATGACAAGCAGACAAAAAAGCATCATCCCTATACGAAAATAATCAGACCTTGGTGGTTTCTAATCAAGAAAAGAGGAATATGAGGCCTATAGGGAGGCAATAGAAACAGAAGGTGTGCAACAGTTTATCATCACAGTATAAAAGGTTATTCTGAAAGGCGTAGAAATCAGTTGTTTTCTGCATTGACAAGAGACTGGATAAAGAGAAAGGGGCTAAGTTTGCAAGAACAGAGACTTAGGTGAGATATTAGGCAAGTAACTTCTAAGAGGGAGCTAAGGGTGCCTGTGAGATAAGGATAGCATAGTCAGGAGAAGGAATTCTCAAAATTGGTAATTGTTAAAGGAAAGAAAAAATTATGGGGACTGGGAAGGAAGGGCATTGCCTGTAGCTATTTTGGCTTGTAACTATTCCATCCTAATAGAATGTTACTATTAGGATTTCACTGTTGGTTTTGGCCCTGCTGGTTTAAAAGCAGCATCTCCACGCATTTCAAGTCTTTGTGTTGTTCCATGTTGGTGGATTATAGAATAGTATGTGGGCACAGAGCAACCAGCACCTCACTGATTCCAGCCCATATTTGTGCAACAAACGGAGCCTCTACCTGCAGGGGGTACTACCAAGTGCCCTTGTGCTTTGCTCAGCAGCTTACGAAGACGAGATGGAGACTTCTGTAGGTTCAGATTACCAGCAAACACTAGCGTCAGTATGGATTCATTGTTCGTCATGCTTCACTATCTTTGCTGAACTGCCAGGGAAGGCTTTCTTAGTTCTTTGGGATTAATGAGACCCAGACATTTTATCTGACCTCATTATCCTTCTATTCTCCACCTAGCAAGATCCTTTGGTCATTCTTTTATTTGGCTGCATCACATCTACTGTAACAAATGAGATGCCTTGAATAGGCAATCATCAATTTAGTGACTACTGCCTTTTCCAATATGCAAGAGTTTTGTATGTTTACGGGGTGTGGATAAACATTGATAGCTATCCCATTGTTCTGTTGTTGGAGGGAGCATTTATCATGAAGATTTATTATCTCATGAATTAAAGAAGTGAATATAATTTGTCAAATTTATTTATCTGTTTAGGGCATCAGATTTTTACCTGTAGTCATTTGCATTGAAAAAATTCCAGCTCCCATTTGTTCTGCTGCAATCAGGAATCAAATCCCAATAATTATACCAATAGTCTCCTGAACAACAGAGAGATTTGGAAGAAAATATAGCCCAACATTTATAATGCATTCTGTACTTTAACATCATTTTGTTAAGGTTTGCATCTTACCCATGATGTTTTGCATGCAACTCTTTAAACTTAGGCTTGGTCTTTAAGAGCAGTGGGAACTGAGACATCAGGGCCTATTTTAATTTAGAGAGTAGCACCAAAAGTAGTGGATACATTAACACCAGAGGTCAAGGGTGATGATGAGAGTCAGAAGGACAGAAAAGTACCATGATTACCTTTAGCATATATGCTCAAACCTGTAAACTCCTGGAGTTCCTCCTTCAATATGCTATATGAACGTGGCTCCCACCTTAGCTCAGCAGGAGCACAGGGCACCACCTCTTCACTTGGACTCTGCCCTAAATTATCTTATTATCCACATCAGCATCTGCCTAATTACAACAACTCTCTCTGAATTTCAAAAGGCTTCTCATCCGAAGGGCAGAGTTACTTTACTGTAACAGGAATACAATGGGAAAAGTATGCTAGCGCTAGCTGTCATATTTGTAATCCATCAACTTCTTTTCCCCTCAGTGCAAGCATCATAGAGGAAAAATACAAATGTGCACATACAGAGAACTGCCTAGCTATGTTTTTTTTTAATTATTATTTTAATTTATTTTTAAGGAAACAGAAAAATGGCACTGCTTTAGAGGCCAGCAAAAAGAAACAGTATTGCAAAGACTTATTGCCTCAATTAACTTATGACAGCAAACATTATTAAAAATACAATGTTATTCCTTCAAAGGAGAGAGAAAAAAATATTTCCTCCCCTAAAGAAAAGTAAGAATACTTACTTTGAAAGATATTGTGCAAAAAGGATAAGTTTCAGGGACTGTCATTTTAAAAAGTGTAAGATTTTGGCAAACTTTTATTTGTATGATTTGGACTATAGTAAAATTAGGCCAAAGGCAAGGGTTTTGCAAAATGTCACCTGATGCATTGTATTGCTTGCTGACTTTCACATGTATGGAAAAGTTGCTGAAGGCAGGTCCCTTCAAGGCAAATGAAACACTCATTTGCCATTATGCTGAGCAATACCTACAAACCTAGGCAGTTTGCAGTAGAAGTATCTACATAGAAGATACAAGAGCTGATTGGGTCACTGTAGGTTCAATAGATGAACTATTGAAGGCTACAGAGATGCATAAGTGAACATGAACAAAAGCATGATACAAATTGTAACGGGAAGGCAGACTGAGTAATGGTGCTACTGTTGTGAGAAATCTTGCTGCTTCTATTTAGACAGACAGTCTCCAGAGACCAACAAGATTTTATTTACATGTATGAAATATTTTTTACTGGAAGATGAAGCATTCTCTCTGTTCTCCATCCTAAAAGCATTCTCTACAAAAATCTCTGAAAAGCTTTTAATTGCATCTTTTCTAACATTCAAATTCATTTCTACAACCAAAATCGATTATAAAATGAAGTTTGGTAAGAGAAACAAATGAGTTCACACGTGACATGCTTTGTAGACTGTTTATATTTTTGTCACTGATGACTCAAGTGAAGAGATAGACCTTCTTTTCCTCTAAGAGATTTTACTGGTTTCAGAATTCTCTGAGAGTGCCATTGAAGAGTAATGTGGTCCAAATCCATTTTAATCCCCTTTCAAAGAGGAAAAAAAGTTTTTCTTGTCTGAATGAAGACTGTCTCAGAGGTGAGATATTCACTTCATTTTCAGGGCCCAAGCTCTATAAAAGACTCTAATCCATAAGCAGAAACCATGCTTGAAGCGTGGGTGGGATGTCACCCAAACACCTGGAATAAGTCTCTTAAACTAGGTCTGTTCAAAACATCCTGGGGAAGGAGAGCTTCAACATTCAGCTGCCCAAGAGGCTGTATAACATCCTGAGGCTTCACCAGAGCTGCCAAGCCACTTTTGCAAAGTGTCAGCAGCATTCTGGTAGGGCTGAATTCCTGGTTCCTGCAGATGCTTTGCCGTTCCCTCCAGCCACCTCAGCTGAGCGTTGTGAAGGACCTCGTTACTTAGCTAGATTTCTGCTTATCATAATTCATACCACAGGCATCATTCTTTTTCCATTCTGTAAGTCATACAACATTACTGACACTTTATTATGAAATCTGATTATACAAACTGCATTTTTTTTTGTTAGATGATTGCTTACTATATTCCAATTACCATCAAACACACAGCCCCCTTACTACGTTTCCGCAGTTGCAAGTTACTGAATAATTTAAGTTACTGTGCTTCATTTCCTTCAGAATTATTTTATGATCCAATTGAATGTTTTAATGATATTATGAAGCCTTTGTGACAAACCAAATGGCTGGTCACAGAATGGATTAAACACTATCATGCTCAGTGTGCAAAAAAAATAATTGTTTAAGGAATGAGATTGAGCATACAGTGAGGCACACCAAAATTTGACTGAATGGATGGAGCTACCATGTTACTTTCAGTAGGACTATGCTATTTACACCTGTTGAGGTATCTCATCAAAACAACTTAATACATGTAATCAATGGCAATGCATGTGAATGAAGGGAGGGTCACCTTGTCATAGAATGAGTTCACGTTGATCAAGCAGGACCTACTTTTCATAAACCCACGCTGACCGGGCCTGATCTTTTATGTAGTCTTTTATGTAGTGTGATGTCGTTCAGGATGATCTGTTCATGACCTTCCTCAGCACCGAGGTCAGATTGACAGGCCTGTAGTTCCCCAGATCCTCCTTTTGGCACTCCCTGTAGGTGTGTGTCGTTTGCCAACTTCCAGTCATCTGGGACCTCCCGGGTTAGCCGGGATTGCTGATAGATAATGGAAAGCGGCTTAGTGATCACCTACTGGACAGAGTTCAGAGGAGTGCAGCGAACCTGGTGAGGGGTCTGGAGAACAAAGCCTTATGAGGAAGGGTTGAGGGAACTGGGTATTGGTCTCTTCTCCCAAGTAGCAAGTGATGGGACAAGGAGAAATGGCCTCAAGATGTGCCAGGGGAGGTTCAGCTTGGATATTAGGAAAAATTTATTCATGGAGAGGGTTGTGAAGCACTGGAACAGGCTGCCCAGTGAAGTGATGGAGTCGCCATCCCTGGAGGTGTTTAAAAGACATATAGATGAGATTCTTAGTGTCATGGTTTAGTGCTAGAGTTAGGTTCTTGTTGGACTCAATGATCTTGAGGGTCTCTTCCAGCCAAAATGATTCTGTGATCCTATGACAATATACTCTTTTCACTGTTGCTTAGTCCATTCACAGTCCATTGTGACAGGGATTGTTTTAGAAGTTTCCAGACTCTGGGGAGGAGGGCAATGCTGGATTCTCATCTAGCATAAATCAACACAGCTCCACTAAAGCAAATAGAGCTGCACCAATTCACACCAGCTGAGAACCTGGCCAGTTAAGTTTCATACTTTTTAATATTCTCTTTCTTGAAGTGAGGTTCATGGCCACTTTGTGATATAAAGTATAAATCGAAGTTTTCTCAGCTGTACACTATAAATCTCATGCAATGACAGTGCTGTCGAGCTGCACTATTGTCTTTTATTGCATACATCAGGCAAGGGATTACTGTAAGTAATTTGTTTTGGAAGGCTGGCAACCCTAATGGGGCATGCCTGATAGTGTTCAAAGGTTCTGATTAGGCACAGTCCACAGAGATGTTCTTTCAACTTGAATCTCCAAAGAAAAAGACTTAATTTTTAACGAATCGCTTTCTTCACAGCTTCATCAATTTGGTTTCTTTGAAACTCAGTAGTAAGATGTATCAAAGGAACAGATTGTTTGCCCAAAGCCTATCAAAAAATGCTTTTTGCTTGAACTGAGTATACCTAATCTATTTTCACAACTCATTTAGAAATGGTCCTGTAAGGACTATTATTCCTATAATGGTTTGTGAAGCTGGAGGCTGTAAGAAGCCAGCAAGGTGCCTCTGTGCAGCTGAAGTGATATGAGTGTGTCCTGGCCGGCTCTTCCAGAAGGACTAAGTGAGAGGAGGCTCCAACTCTCACCACGGTGCTGGTGAGTTGAGCCCAGGCTGCTCCCTGCTGGTTAAGAGAAACTGGTGGAGTGCCTGTTGGAGACGATACGCTTTTTTGTGATGCCATTGACTTTCTGTCAGCTGCATAATCGCTCCCCCTTGTAATAATCCAGAAAGTCGCAGTTACCCAGTGCTTCACCTGAACAAATAAAAGCATTGAGATGGCCTCTTGTCTGGTTTCACAGCATGGGCAAAGCATTAGAAGACATTAACTCTATCAGATCGAAATAAGGTGGACCTTTCTGTTGTTAAATCTATCATTAATCTCCCCAATACTTCCAACTCCCAGAGAGCCAAATCAGGAGAGACGGCAGTTGGAAATAGCTTTAAAAGGATATTATCTCATTGATTTTTGAAAGAGAGAGCTCCTTTAACAAGAATATTGTTCTTTTAGTGCACTTGGTATCCATCTTTAATGTTTATTCATTTGGCTGCTTCACAGGGGAATGCAAATCACAGAAATGTAGAAGCTGTACAGTAGTGTGCCAAATGAGTGCCACAAGGGATTCAAGGCTTCATCTCGTCCTATCCAAGCTTCTGAGGCAGAGAGCTTTGTGTGCTGGGGACCTTGGGAAGAAAAAGCAACATAAAGAGGGATTATAATATCCCCTTTTTATGGAGAAGTTGAAATTCATGTGATTACCTAGGATTTGTGTTTGAACCCCTGCTATGCATATGTTGGTCTGTGAGAGAATCTGGCAAAATACTATATTTATAGTCACTTTGTGGGGCTTCTGTAGGGCAATACCTCTTACTTTTCTGTTGCTTGTTTTTGAGGCATAGGCACTTGTAAGGTAAGTCTCAAAACCCTGGACTTTAGTTTAAACATCCAGTCTTTCATTAAAGGTATCTTAAACATTCCTTGGTAAACACAGTGAAGAAGCAGCCTTAGGAAAGCGCCAAGGTTAGGCATTTTCAAGCTGGGAAAGGAGTTGTCTAGGAATTACTTGTGGAATTGTTCATCTAGAGACAACTAAAACTGTGCCACAACTGGGAGTTTATTCTCCCCAGCATCAGTTGGCTCAAAATGAGACTTCACATCAATGGAAGGAGTTTGGCACCTTAGGAGGCATTTTCTGCCATCGGAGTGTGGGTTACTGTGGCAGATTGAATAGATCATCCTCTTGAGGTAGATCAGCCTAAGTGAGGTAAGACCCTCCCAAAATGCAGACTCCAATGACAGTCCTTCAACACAGGCATTTCACAGATATGTATACTTAACAGACTGTAAAGAAGATTCAGTGCTCTCTCAATCTCTACCACTGTTAACTTCCAGTTGTCAGTTCAGCTTATAGAATGACTGAGCAAGTTCCAGAAAGCAGGTTTTGCCTGCAAAATGATGAAGCCCTTTGCTGTTAAGCCAGGAACACTAAGGTCACCGTAGTTGTATGTTCAAGTGGATGACTGAGTAAACAGTTAATTATTATGTATTAAAATATTTTGTTATTTACTGTATTCTTAGCATAGTAGTGCAAAAGGCTTAAACAAATTAATCAGAGGCAATAGGAAAAAGATGACATTTTCAAGAGAAGTTTGAGGGACCGAGGAAATGACTCACTGTTTTGTCCAGATAGAGCTAACTGCAACATGTGGTTGATGCATTGATCCTTACCCTGTGCCAGCTGAGGCAATATAGAAGAAAGATCCACTAGGCATTATATGTTCCCCTCCACTCTCCTTCCTTGGAATCACATACAATAGAGGTGGCTGAGGTAGTGTCTGCTTCTGACAGTTTTCCATCAGTTGAGCTTTTCCTCGTACCCAAGGGATCCTCTACTCAGTGTTTGTGGATGGAGTTCAATCCAGTCCACATGTTCGAGTGGCAGATCTGGGCTAAAACCCAAAGTTAAACTCTGCAGTAATTTTGCCATGGGACGAAAACAAACAAACAAACAACAACAACAAAAAATAGATGCATATTTTCTTACAAGGTCAAAAGAGCGTCTAAGGGACTTAAACGAAACACCATGTGTACAATATATCATTAAGTCAAACCTGTTTGGTGGAAGGACCTGGAGCACAAGAAGACTGATATTGGCTCTGGGTTTATTCAATATTTTCATTGCTCATGTGAAATAAGAAGGTGGAGGATGTGTTAATTAAACTTGCAATTGACACTTCCGTAGGAGATGTCAGAAACACCAAAGAGGACCGAAAAAAACCCAAAAAAACCACTTGAAGAAGCTGGAGAACATGAAACAGGACATAGCCTAGAAAAAGCATGTGCTAATGGCTGAAGCAAAAAGTTATCAAATCTAAAAGGAAAGATGCCAAAATAAGCCTGTTACTGTGGTGCTAGAGAGCTCTGTGGCTATAAACTTAGAGTGTAGCTTTGATCAAGTGGAAAATAGACATTTGAGGGAGCTAATTGAGTTGGGCTCTACATACAAAGGGCTTTACATTAATTTAATGAATTAGAGAATAATCTATTTCAAAATGACAAAAGCATGTCTCAAATGCAGCCTTCATTTTTGAAGGCAAGCCGGTTTAAAAATGAGATTTATATTAGAATTACTCTAAAACATGAGCGTGTGAGGGCTCTTTTCAAATTACCTGATGGACAAATGCTGTCCTGCATGGCTGGAGAGTTTATCTTTATTCCCCTGTCTGTCGCTGAACTTGGATACATATTTCTAAGAAGGGGACATGAGCAGACAGTAAGGCTCCAGCACAGCAGGGTTGCTCAGCCCTTCTAGGTGGGATCTAACCCACGTGTTCAAATATACTGACAGACATAGAGAGGAGGCACATGGGTCTTGCTACTCTGTTTTGTGAAGTGGTGGTGGATGAAAGATGTGTCCTAGGAAGCTTTTTGTGATACCCTCCTGTTGGATGTGTTTGTGGAGGACTGGACTTCATTAACCCAGCAGCTCTTGTGTTGGTACTTGCCACACACCTGCAGCAGCAGGATGGTCTCTCTGTGTCTCTGCTGTAGCATCCTGAGCATGAAGAAGAAAACAACAAGAGAACACACAGAGCTGGTTAACCTGCTTTCATAACTCAACATCCAGTAGCAGATGAATACCACTTAATTAGTATTTAGTTAAAATAATGGAATCGTCAAGAGTTAATCCCTTCTACTATGTATTCTCCTGCTTGGCTACCCAGACTTGGTGGTATTTACTGGAGAGCAGGAAGGGACCACCACCAGGAGCTGAGTGAGGAGAACTGCAGAGACCTATGAGCCCAGAGGGTGAGCAGCTAATAGCCACTGTTTATGTGCATATTTCTCCTGGTCCAAGTGAGATGGGTGGTTATCACATGCCACAGGGAAACTTAGCCTGGAGAAGAGAATCTGAATATAAGGAGGATCTTCTTTACTTTGAGGCTGTAAGAACACTGGAACAGGCTTCCCAGAGGGGCTGTGGAGTCTCCCTCTCTAGATATAGTCAGAACCTGCCTGGACATAATCCTGTGTGATCTGCCCTAGGTGAACCTGCTTTAGCAGGTGGGTTGGACAAGATCTGCAGAGGTCCCTTCCAACCCCAACGATTCTATGATTCTGTGATTCTGTAATTCTGTGATTAGTGCTGTGGATGGGACCCAGACAAGCTGGTGAGCACAGGAGGATCAACAGCACATGATCTATCCCACGGAAGCTGCAGAGTTCAGTGATGTCTCAACCTTTTTCAGTTTCTAGCTGCCCCCAGCAGCTGTACTGGGAGGTTTTTGCTTTCTCCCAGATATCTATATCTTAGACCTCCTCTGCAAGTGTGCATGTGAATGCCTCCATTCCAAGACAAACCAAGGTGACTCTCTTTCAGATGCCTTCATTTCAAACATTTCCCTTGGGGATTCAGTACCACCATCTCCTAAATCCTCCATTCACCAGGTAATACAAGATGCTGTGTGAGAGAATGAAAGAACCAGACATGAAACAAAGTGAAATGGGGTACAGTAGCTGCATGATTACTCGGTCATTGTCTTCCCTCCAAGACCCCACTCCAACATAGCTTGAAAAAAGCAGAAATGTGCTGGACAAAAGTGCATCTTCTGGCTTGTTCCTGGGTAGGAATAGCTACCGTCTGATATTTGCTCAGTGCAAGGTGTAAAGCAACATAATGCCTTGTGTATATTCCTACCTGGTTTTAAGATTCTCCATTGGCCAACTTTTAAGTTTTTTTCTCATGTTTTGTTCACTAAATAACAGATTTGGCAGAATAAACATGTTGGGATGGAAGAGATTTTGGCTTTTCTTCCAAACTGTATGGAAAGTATAATGTTAATTAGAAAATTTCATCAGTAAGGAATTCTTGCATTCCGACACTACAAAATTACTGAAGCTTCTCATAGCAAATGAAAAAATACTACCGTGCTCCCATGCACAGGGAAGACTGTGTTTATGATGTTCACAAGCATATGGATAACTCTAGTAGGAAACCCACAAATTTTGACATAGTATTACTTATTCTAAATTAAACAAACAAAAATAACATACTAATATTTGCGTGTGAAAGACATTCACTTTAAGAACTGTTTTCCCACTACTTTGAAGGGACAAGGAAAAATTTCACAAAGACCATTTTTCTTGAAGAAATATTTTGCCTAAAAATAGTGGAGTCTACAGTCACGCTGTTATTTCCCGATGATGTCACATTCAAATACTGGGCATTATGACAATGCTCAGCCAGCCTGAATATGATCAGTACTGAACAGTTCTTTCAGTACTCAGAAAGCCTCTTTAAGTCCAGCTGCCACTCAGCAAGTTTTGTTTGAGTTTCATCAGGGCCTCTTTACATTATGCTGCTGGTGTAACACAATATCAAAGTTAAAACACGTTACTGTTATGGCTATTTACACTACAAAAGAGGCATAAAGGGGAGTGTGCTATGATACAAAGAATTCATTCGTATCTTGAACCATGTCTGAGTTCCAGTCTTGCCACCTGCTATTTACTGGAGTGATGTATACCAAAGTGAGTAAGCAACTCCTTTGCCTTCAAAGGCCTGTTTATTTGCCCAGAAATTATGTAGAATAGTTGTCATCCAACAACACAGAAGTCAGGCATCTATTTTGCAAGGGCTATGGATTTCACTCAGCCTCAAGTTCTGGATACTGTAAGAGTGGTATAACGATTACATGGATTTTTTAAAGATGCTACGTGCAAGTACTCTGTGAGAATACAAGTGTTTGCAGCACATGGGTCCTCTAAGTAGTTGATAGTTTAAAAAGGTGACAGAAGATGCAGACACTGCATTGTCAAGACCTTCAGCAAGCAGCATTTCATTTCCTCTTCTGATCTAATCTGCTGGCTCCTGCAATCCGTGAGGTTATCCATTTCCAACCTTAGGCAGGCCACAATGGCAATGTCTCATATTCCAACATTCCCTTGGAGTTTCGGATTTAGTGTTCACAAATATCTGAATATGTTTACATACATTTGTATGGGGATTTTTTGCTTTCGTCTTTGCGATGAATGGCTTTTGCGGTAAGGATCTTTCAGCAATGGGATCTTTCCTCCTATGAAATTTCTCCAAGTAGCAAATGTCCTGCCTTGATCTGTGCAATTTTAGGAATTGTGCGTAGGCGTGTGAATATATAGTATAGAATCTAATTCTTTCTAGCACAATTTTTTTTAAAAAGGACCACAAATGTGTGTTTCCAAGGCAGTTTCAGTCATTTCTGGCTGCTCTCCTTTTAATAATTCTGCACCAATTTGCAGTGCAGACATGGAAACCTCTCAAGTAAGGTGAATATTTCTAATCCTGCATTCTCCATAAAACTATGAACCCATGCCCTTCCGGAGATGAAGCCAAATCAATATGACTTCAGATCTGGAAGTAAATATCCAGAGAAACCATTTAGCAGCTTCATTGTTGCATTTATACAGTAAGTTGCTCTGGGGTAATGTTTTGTCATTTGTTTTTACACTTGACAAATTTTAATGATTATATTGCCAGGATCGGTGTACTGTAAGATGTCATTAAACTCCTACCAGGTTTCCTGTTTGAAAACTGCCTTGTTAGGTCTGTTTAAGTTACAGAATTTAACTATTAACAAGACACAATCATCATTTTTATTTACATTGGTGGGAGGAGAGAAAGAGAAAAAATATCCTGCATCTTGGGATTTAACAATGCTTTCCTTCTTTTGTCTTGATGGTCACTGAGATTTTGTGCATGGTTAATGTAAAATGGATGTCAGTTGTACATACATGCATTCACACACATGCACACACAAATGGCTTAGACATACCCACAAGGGGCACTGAATAAAGCAAGTAATTCACATTCTGAGGCTGGTCTTGTTGGCTTTTATCACTGTTCTCATATCAGGACTGCTAGTTTCAGCCCACTTGTAAGACTCTCATTAATCTTAATTCATCCTCCATCTACCTTAAAACGTGCCTTGAAGTAATTTTGTTCTCAGTCCTTTTAAACCATGCTCAATCTCCCAGGCTAAAGACAAATTTATCAACCCCATACAGCAACATCCAGCATCTAGGAATATTTCAGTCTTTCAGGAAAATCTCTTCAGGTCTTGACATTGCTCCTTTTTCAGTCTTGTGTTTCTAACCTTCCCCCAAAATCCACGACTGTTTCATTAATTACCAGCATTGCCACCATTGCAGTATAAATCTCCAGCCATGAGGGCTAAGTACAATTGTTTTAGAAAAGATGACTTGTCTCTGCACAGACTATGTCACTTCCCCATTCATCACCATCAAGTGATCACAACTGAATTACTCTCCACCACTACCACTCATTTTTCAGGCTTCTTGCTAATTCATGGAAGCTTGTTAAAATGCTGCAAGCAAAGGTGCCCTTCTGATCTTTCCAAACATTCACTAAATGGTTTGAATATATTCATTGGACTGAGCTGGTCCTGGGTCATGTCTCTTTTTTGTGTGTGTCTCATTGACTTTTAAATTTTCATTAAAGCTGCAGCATCTTCTTTTGTTTGAAGCCAGTTTTGTTGAAGAAAGTTACTGCTTTGAAACGAAAGGGATGGAAAAACTACACAAGACAACCACAGCCACAGCAGAAACAAAGCATGACAAACAAGCAATTTGCTTTGCACAGAGTCATCAGCAGCTTGGACTAGTAGGAGTTTGAATTTGGTCTTGAAGCACCTGGGGAGCAGCTGAGTGCCCTTGAAAGCAAAGGGGATGTTGCTAGATGAAGGATTCCAATAGCCAGTCCTGCCTCTTTAACTTGACCTGCAATTTTAATTCAAACCAAAGAGTGTTTGCAGAAGAATAGTAAAAATAAAACCATTGCTCATGATGTGTCACAAAGCTCCCACCTGACAACACATGATTAGCTTAGGCTTCTGAGCTTTCTTGCATTCCTGTTTCTCTTATATTTGTTTTCAGAGCTGGGAGACTGAGGAGAGTCAAAGGAGGAAATGAAGAGGTCTCACAAGTCAGTACAGGTTAGGACAAATGCCACCCTGATTGAAAGACTGACACAGTGCCTGCCTCCACCATCTTATAGATGGGACTTGCAAAAGCAGTGATATAAAGCAAACACTGGAAGGAACAAGCTCCTCCTTTTCTTGACCTTGTCACCCACTCTGCCTGTCATGGTGATGTTGGGAACTATAATATAATATTTAATAAACTGTCTCAGAAATGGATAAAGTTCAGAAAGCTTTCTCAGCCACATTGTTGCTCTGGGAGGCTTTCCTCATTATAGAGTGGCTGCTTGGAAATGATGGGCATCTGTATGGCCATCAGGGGCCGGAAGCAGTAAGGGCAGCAGGCAGAAAATAGCATCCAAAGAGCTGTTCTCCCAGGTATTATCGACCTTAGCACCTCAGGACTGAGTGAGTTTTATGGCTTCCTATTGTGCACAGCTGCTCCCCTTCTGTGGTGGCTTCTACACAGTCACTGCCCATCCCCAGGCAGAGTCTAGGGGGGTAGCGGGCTGTACTCCCCTCACACCTCACCTTTCTCCAGCCAGCAGCACTTCAAGGAGCATAAGCTGTATACAGTTATTTCTCCTTTGTCCTTAGGCACCAAATCCAGTTTAATAATGAAAAGCCTTCAGCCAGCTCTGGTATGGTGTGTCCAACATCTGTTCCTCTACCCGTTCTCTGTTCCCAAGGAGAGCACTAGGAGATGAGCGGTTTCTTCCTGGACACAATTCAGGTCTGTTTCCAGATCTCTCCAACTGAATGCCATTAAGGGAACTTTCATACAACATGGTAATGCTGGTGTATCTTCCCAGCACATCCTTCCATATAGCTGAGCCTCAGAAAGTATCCAGCCATTGAGTCACACTACAGCCATTGTACATCTCAGTAGTTTTTCCCTTCAGATACTAGTTCTTCCTTTACAATAAAAGCAACAGAATAACACTTCCAATGGTTGCAGTAGCTACGTCTTAGGTAATTACTCTGGATAGCTAAGCATATCTTCCAGAAATTATATTGTGGGCTTTTTTCTTTTCACATAAACGTCTTTCGCTCAACTGATTTTTCCCCCACAGGCCAATATCCTTTTTTTTCAAAATAGTTGTGCTTTGGGCATTTTGCTGGTCTTTAAAAGTGAAACATAGCAAAACTCCATTCTCAACAACTTCTGTTGATGATTGAGCATTTCCTGGTTAAAGGAAAAATATTCGCAGCAAATATCCGTGTGCTATAGTGCCAGCCAAAAGACTTACATGTCTGATTAGTTCATTTCTAATTGAGCTGTTCGGACACAATTATTTTCTAAGCATCTGATTAGCGATCTGAAGCCAAAATTGCCAAAGTGTCAACACCACAACTCCCCTTGAAATCCCACCTCACCACATCAGTGGGGTAGGAAGATGTGTCAGGGTGTGCTGTGTGGTACCCAGGCCCTTCTGGACAATCTCAGTGATGGACTGCAGGTACATCCTGGGACTGTCACAGTATCTGCTCTTCAGAAAACAGATCCACATGGCTTTGAACATAGTCTTATCTTTCTCAGGCGTCGTTAGCACTGTTAGAGATGAAATAATTATGGCAATGTCCCTAGGAAACAGGGAATATCTTATTTTCTCCCCATTCTAGATCCGAGCACCAACTGGAATACAAGGTAATAGAGGAGAAAAGTTGGGGTCTAGGAAAGCTGTCATTGTTAAGCACCTGGAAATCTGGTCCTAAATAAAGTGGGAAGCTAGCATCTGAAGTCTGGAGTCGAAATTTCTCTTCAAATGAAGTTTCAAATCTTATTGCCTCCTATAAATACAATAAGGTCTGCTACACCAACTCAATTACTTTGCACTGTGGTTAACCAGCAGGCCCTTCTCAGGCATGGCACTGACTTGGAAGAAATCTAATAATTAAACTACTGACATTTCAAATGTGCAAAGTCAGAGTGATTTTCCGATTTCCAATGTGTTCCTCTCTAATTCAATATTTATTTAGGCTATACTCAACTGAGTTAAGCAGGATGACTCCTTTACGATCCCTTCTCTTCCCCAGGGTAAAAAAAGACAAGACCTGCTCTAACCTCTTAGAACATTCAAGGCATGTTTGCAATATGTAAACACACCTTTATTCCATTATTTGGCACTAACGGTGTTTCCACAGCTCATTATTTCCTGCATGAAATAATGCTTAATTAGTGCTGAATTACAAGGGAATTGTTGTGGAACTACATAAGCCATCCTTGCAAATCCCCTAATGAATTCAATGTGATTGTTGCTATTGCATTGAATTCCAAATGGATTCATAATGATTAGAAACCTAAGACATACCTGCCTCGTATTGACCAGTATGGGACAACAGGGTTTCTTTATAAACGAGAGTTATGCAGACAATATCTTGATAATAGTATCTGAAGATTTCTAGTGCCTTTTGGGACTAAGCTGGTGACTGTGGCATTTAAATCCAAGGCTACAGTGATAAATGAATCAAATCTTATTAGTTTTTTCCAAGCCTATTGGGGTTGCAAAGTTACTAGCCCTGCTGAGTGCACAAATAAATTGAATTCAGGTTTTTGTACTGAAACGAGGGATGATCCTGAATTTAATCAGAGGTACACAATCCCCAGGTTTTTAGCTCAGGTACGATGCGTGTGTTTGCAAGACTGTCTCTCCACAAGTCTCATTCATCTGTCGTTGTAGTCACATAGAAAGTTGTTCTCTGTTTTTGCTGGATGATGGATTAGATTCCAAGTTCACAAAGTTGTTCCGTAGAGATGACATAATCCATGAGACGGCAACAGCTCTGCTCTTCCCTATGCAGCCTTAAACCAGAACATGAGGAACTCGAATGTCTGTATCCACATACCACTCAGACCCATCTTTCACCTCTGTACTGGGAAATTCTACAAGCCTAGTGATGCATGGAGAAGCATCATCAGTCCCACAGCTAGGGACATCTGCCTTTGGTGTAAACTCAGAAGAAACTTTGCTTTCTGTTTCAATACTCTCATTCATAGAATCATAGAATGTTAGGGAATGGAAGGCACCTCGAAAGATCATCTAGTCCAAACTTGCCGGAGCAGGAACACCTAGATAAGGTTAGGAAGGTATCCAGGCGAGCTTTGAATGTCTCCAGAGAAGGAGACTCCACAGCCTCCCTGGGCAGCCTGTTCCAGTGTTCTGTTACCCTCACTGAGAAGAAGTTTCTTCTCAAATTTAAGTGGAACCTCTTGTGTTCCAGCTTGAACCCATTGCCCCTTGTCCTATCATTGGTTGTCACCGAGAAGAGCCTGGCTCCATCCTCATGACACTCACCCTTTACATATTTATAAATATCAATAAGGTCACCCCTCAGTCTCCTC